>JADLZN010005370.1:0-247500 GCA_018155175.1 Sinocyclocheilus anophthalmus
CCAATGCTCATCGTGACTGGGTTTGTGCTCTGGGCGTCGTGCCGGCGTCTCCCATGCTTTTGAGCGGCTGTAGAGGAGGAGTTCTCAAACTCTGGCACACGGACACGCTGAGTCCGCTGGGAGAACTCAGAGGCCACGAGAGCCCCATCAACAGCATCTCTACCAACAGCAGCCATCTGTTTACTGCATCAGAGTGAGTGTCTCACACACACACACACATCAAACTGTGGCTGGGAATCAAGAACTGGTTCTAATTCAGAACTAAATAGTGCATACTGGAGCTGAACATCAGAGAACCCTCATTTCAACAGCTATTGTTGCAAAGCATATTCAAAGTAAAATACATTAAATGTCTAGTAAAAATAACCTAGCTTTTCAATATATTAACACAAAGATTTCATTTCATTTATATGCACCGACATATGTGGTAATAAACAATGATAGACATTTTAACGTGTGTCAGTTGCCATGAGGAGACTTCCATGAACATTTTTGAGTGATGCACAAGAATTGAACGTTTTGAGTCAGTTGACTGAAATGGACAGTGACCATTTCAGCTTAATTTATAAGTGCATTAAATTTTTTTAAGGGCACCTATTATGCCCCTTTCTACAAGATGTCATTTTGGTTTTGGGTGTCCCCAGAATGTGTCTGTGAAGTTTCTTTTTAACGGCTGGAAAATGACATTTTTGGGTTGTGTCTAAAAAAAAGAGCTGTTTTGGAGTGTGTCACTTTAAATGCAAATGAGCTGCATATTCCCGCCCCGTCTCCAGAAGAGGGCGTCATGTATACGTCTCTCTGCATTGCATATCTACAGCCGGTAGAAGCAACATAACTGAGAGCGAGAGAACTAGTGTTTAGCCGTACATATGAGAAGCCAAATGCACTGAAAGTGGGACGAAACAGCACTAGGTTACAGAGCATGGAGACGACGCTTGATCCTGCCAAATGAATATCCTGCTCCGAATATGTGAAATAATCTCACAAGCGCGGCGCTTGTCAGTTAAAAAATACTTAATGTACACATACAAATACGGTTAAAACGCTAAGCACTATATTGACATGATATTCACAAAGGAGTCTGGAGTGATACACGTATTTAGGTAGATTTTGGGGCGCATTACCATAATCCACAGCGTCCTCAGCACCTCAGATGTTGGGAGAAAATGAAGACTCTTATCTTCAGTCTCGCATCCAAACACAGAGCATCGGGATTGCTTGCGAGACATTGTTGACGTTACAGCTGCTCGAGCGCGGAGAAAAAGGAGGAGAGCGTACAACCGCTGAAGGCGGAAACTATAGCAATGCAGGGCTGACAATCAGCCGCTCGTGGGCTGGGGCCTAAACACTATGCGGCCGCACTGCGAGGGAATCAAAACAAAGAACTGGGTGGAGTTTATCATTGTAGGGTGGTTGTGTTCACACACTGCCAACACACATTTATGTCCAAACACCATGTAAAAGTGGATTTTGCATAATAGGTGCCATTTGTAACCAAAATAGAAAATGTGAAGCTTGAAATTGAAAAGATTAATTTCAAATATATAGACATATTTAAATGAATAAAAATAATTTAATAAGAATATAAAATAAAACCTTACGCAAAACACTACAAACCATAATTTTCTGAAACGTTAAACTGAAATTTAAAAACAGACAATATAACACTAAAAAATAATTCAAAGTATTTAATGCAAATATAGTATTAATGATACTAAGACAACGCTGATGTGGACAGAAATACAAATATACGCATGACAATTGATTAATAAAAAAATAAATAATAATTTTTAATTAATTGCTCACCAATACTCATGAATTGGTTGGTCTGACAGTGTTATTACTGACTATTACTTAAATATTTATATTAAATGTGTAAGACCTGTTGTAATAAATGGTGCTCAATAAATAATTTATGTATTTTTTTCAATAAATAAATCAAAAACTGTTACAAAAAATATTATGCTTAATGTTTTAGTTTAATATATGTACTTGTTTTGTATTATTTGGAGGGGGCTTCCTCCTCAAAAGTACTCAAGCACACTGCTAGGATTCAGGATTGTTGCATAAAAGTGGAATCAGAACTATTATTACATTCTTTACAATTCCGTTACTCTTGTTCACTCTGACGCTCATCTGGCTTCACCCTGCAGTGACCGCACGGTGAAGATCTGGCGTGCCAGAGGAAGTCTGGATGGCACTGCAGATGTGGCCGATGCGATCGACGAGGCCGTCAGTAACTGAAGACTCCTTCAATGCCAACTCAACTGCAGTGTTACCATGGTACCGCAGCTGCCAAAGACATTTGCACTTTGACCCCACTAATAAAATCCAGTTGACATCCACCACACACATCCCAACAGAATCTACTCAAATCGGAATCTTCTCACTATGGTTCCTTTGGACGTTTCCCAGAGTTCATTGCGTCTTTAGTGATGCCCCACAATTAGGCGAAGTCAACGTCACATGCTAAATAAAGCTCTTTGTCCTTACAATAACCATGTCAGCTGGGTTGATTCTAGCAATCAAGAAGATGGCGGTGGAAACAGTCATGTTGACGTAGAGTTCTGTAGGACGTTTGAGGAAGAGGAACCGGATCTCCTGTAGCTGGCTTCAGTTTTCTGGTTCATGGGGCATTATGGAGCACTAGCGAGTCTAACTGGGTCAATCTCACTATAACATATCCAGGTCATAGCCTTCATGCAAAATTACTTTTGTAATATTTTGAGGTGAACTATTTAAAATTACAATGATTAAAAATACATTTGATAAGGTTTTTTGTTGGATTATGCCGACACATTATACGTAGTTCACCCCAATTCTTATTACATATAAAGAAAAGAAAATCTAATGGTCATTCATTGTGGCTATCTATCTATATTATCTATCTATCTATCTATCTATCTATCTAACGTCTGTCTGTAATATAAAAATAAATGGCAACACATACCAAATTAACATTTTAACCAAATTTAACTAAGTATTTCTGCTAAATAACTCCTTCTGTATTCCATGGAGGAGAGAGTGAGTGAATGAATTCCGAGAGAAGAAAAAAGGGAAATTATGGCAAAATTATCCTATATTATTACTCAGAAGTTTAGAATAATTGCGCATTTTTATTTATTTATTTTTTTTGCTTTTGATGTTTTTTTTTTTTAAAATACTTCACCAAGGCTGCATAAATTTTACTAAGAATACATTAAAACCTGTTTTGATATGATGCTGATTGAATGTAACGATTATAGGACCAAATTATCATGTTCTCAGTATGTACGGTATTGTTAAAATGGAATGTTCGAAAGTACTGACAATAAAATGTTCAAGTTTTATATTTAAAATCAACAAAACAAAAAATAAAATGGCAAATGTCTCGTAAATCCACTTCTCTGACACTAGGTGGAGCTTATGGAGCAGCAGAATTACAGCTGATTCTCGTAACCTCCGTGGACAAAGCAGCATTGCGATTAAAACACTAATTCATTAGGTATTACAGAAGCGAAGATGAAAACAAATGCCATTTAATCTTTTCTGAAAGATTGTAGAACCTTTAAGAGGTACATTCCGAAAGAACATTAGAATTATTAGCACTCTTTTGCAAAATGCCAGCTTTCGCATGTTGCACACAAAAACGAAAATACTTGAGGGACGGTTACTTAAAAATGTGATTTATGCTGGATAGTATTTATTTATCATGGTTGTTCAAAATCGTGGTTAATCGAAAAACGTTGTCGGATATTACAATCTGAAACTGGGTACTATTACGTGGGGAAT
Source organism: Sinocyclocheilus anophthalmus (assembly GCA_018155175.1). NCBI lineage: Eukaryota > Metazoa > Chordata > Actinopteri > Cypriniformes > Cyprinidae > Sinocyclocheilus > Sinocyclocheilus anophthalmus. The sequence continues at coordinate 3,772 of JADLZN010005370.1, forward strand.
TTTATCATGATTTATCGTCAAACCGTTAATCATTCCATCCCTAATATATACAATTGTATTTATTAGATAATAATAGTAATATATTTATTATGGATACTGTATTGATACTGTATAACTATCACCACTGAGAAGGATAATTAATCTAATCGAATCTAGAATGGGAAATAAATCTAATCGTTATAAAAATTATTTTGTGCAGTCAGAATTTTAAATAGAAAATCTCAAAACTCAGATTAGATGTGGCAAGCTTTTATTATTTTTGGAGTGTTATATTCTAATTTACGGTATGTTATGTACTGTGTTGCGTGAGATGTAAGTTGTTTACTGGCAGGGCCATGGTGTCCAAGACAAATACAATAAAGTCTATTCTATTCTAGAATTGCCTAAAATATCCCGACCCGTTACAGTAAGCAATTAACATTTGAGGGGAAAATGGGGGGAAAAGTTATGAAATTTTTTTTTTTTTTTGAGGGCTTTAACTAGACCTGACCTTTTTTTTTTTTTTTTTTTCACCCTAACTGATCACAATGACCTTAAGTGAGCTCATGTTTGGCGTCAGTGTGGCCACCGTTTAATCATTTGTTGACCAAAGTGTGAAATCATCTCTCTGCTAATATCACATATTCACTCTCTCTGTGTAGATGGTAACAGTACAGCAGCTCTGTGTCACACATCTCTCTCCTCACACTCGTTCTGTGTTGCTGTCACTCCATGAACCTCTTTCTCGCCGCTGTTCTCTCATGTCTATTGGGTCTGTGTAGCATTCGGATAAACACACTAGATACTGTTGTGTATATATATTTATCTACTGTATGGAGCCATGAGAGGGGAATAACTCGTGCCTGTGCTCATCTCTGTAGAGCAGTGCTTCTCCCACACCTCCACTAAATGTGCTAGTTTACATGTCAGACTGTCTCCCGGCATTGTGCTCGATGAAATAAACATATGAAGACTGACTTAAAAGCTTTTGTAAGCTGGTGTTTAATGCTCTTAGTTTCCCAGCCACGCTTTGGCTTTCTGTATCGATGACGTCTGAGATTTACTCTGGAGGTTTAGTTGTCAACACAATGGAGACCCAATAGTGATTTGAATGTCAGATGTCAAATGAATTAAATGTCATCTGTCAAAAACTACTCTTGAAGTGCTGTGTTCATTCAGTGGGAAATTGTGATTATTATATTATTCATTAAAATGGATGGTATAAGAGCTGTCCAACTCCAAAACGTTTCATAAAAGTAGTTCACAGAACTCTCTATATGAAAATGAGAAATTATGATGATTATGATAATTTCTGTAATATCTCTCTCTCTCTTCTCGCTCTAATATCTATAATATTATATAGTAATAAATAAATTTTTAATCTAAGTAATCCCAACCTTTTTAGGGATTAATCCGCACACTTCATGAAATTAAGCATCGACCATTTCTTCGTTTCACACGGTTTATTTTGTGCATTATGTGCTATGCAGCAAAGTAAACCAACAGAGTGAAGGGTGATCTCAAAAAAGACTGTTATTTGGTAAGCTGTTTAAAGTATAAATTGAGATGAGTTCCAAAACAAGGACACTTAGGACACCAAAGACCAAATTGATATAAGGCCGAGGCCATATAAGTACATATGAAATGAAAAAAAATCTGAAGGTATAGATGTGTAAACAGTGCGACCGCAAAGAGCTTTTTACATGTTAGGAGAAGTCTAAGTGCAGATAAGAACAGGACACATGGAGTGCCACAAAACCACTTAAACCAAAACGCCTGCTGACTGAGTAGATCTACTTACAGGTACACGGAATCCTTAGGAATAACTAAACATATATCTACTGACACTCTTAGAAATGGTTCTAAAAACAGTTACCAGAAAAGGGTCTTAAGCTTGTAACGACCCTTTTATGGGTTCCTAAAGAACCTATGGTGCATAAAACTTGTTAATGATAGTTATTTTCATTCTATGAGCATATCGTATATTTCTATACTTCATTAATATTAGTTTATTAATAGTATTGAAAATAATTATTTATTGCGCTTTTTTTTTTACACCTTATCTGCATGGTCTTAATAATTCTATAGTTTAGAAAGGGGTCATATGATGCGATTTTTTAAAGATCATTTTGGTGTTTTGGTTTTCTGTAACCGCCTATGTTGAATGCTTTAATGTTCAAAAAACACATTTTTTTTAAAATACTGTACATTATTGTAGGGCCTCTATGCCCCGCCTCTCTCAAACAAAAGTCCCTCCTTCCGACAAGCACAGACTGCTCTGATTGGCCAGCTGACCCAGTGCATTGTGATTCGCCGAACCCAAAAGCACTCGTCGGAAATGTAACGCCCCTTTCCATAATCGTGAGCTTCATTTTTCAAAGTAAATATCAAGACAGTTAATATTGTCCTTAGTTTTACCATCAGTTCAAGGCAAGCCCGAAAGGGGACAGAGTCGCGTGACAGACACAGTTGATGAAGCTGGTATCTAGAGCGCTCTCTCTCTCTCACACACCACGCGCACGCACACACACACGATGCGCAAAACTCAGAATTTGAACAGTCAGTAGCAAATACTTAAACTAATAACAAAACGGTATCTGATTCAGAAGTGCCAGATTGTCATTGCAAAGTCAGAATCACCTCCTCTCCTAGGTTCACGAAAAGGTCATCCATAAAATGCATTGCTGTGCTGTTGTAAGTCATCTTAAAGATTCCCAAATGCATCTACTTCCGGAAGGCCAAATAAAATGCTTTTGCTTTCGTCTAGAAAACGCACGCGTCTCCGTGACATGCTGCTTCAACCACTAAGTGCGGTTACTGAAACCAGCTTATTCTTTGCGTGAACATTTGGGAAGCATTATGCTAATATTTCGCATAGTGAGGTAGATATGTGGGGGGGCGTGTTAGAACGAGCCATTTAAGGTAGGCGTGGTTGACTCTTAACTTATAAAGAATATCTCTTTGTATTTGAGATTTTAGTCTTTGCAACTTCAGGGGTCTTATCTATGCACAACCAGCTTGTAACACTCCAAAGAGAAAGGAAAAAATTGAATCGCATCATATGACCCCTTTAGGTTTCATAAAAATAACAACAGCATTGTTGGTCAATTAGGTATTTTTATGTTATTTAATGACATGTGAAATTGTAGCAAAAATGACAGTGTTCAAACAACAGTTAATAGCAGAATACATTAATGAATGACAATTGACATTGAACATAAATAAATACAGAGGTAAAACAGAAACAGAAAATAGTGCAATGAAGACCAAGTTCTAGTGAAATACTGTATTTTCACAATCCTCTATTATGTCTGTAAGCCCATCATTATGTGTATTTGTGACCCTGTCTGTGAAATTCAGGCTAAAGTCTCAAAATCTAATTACGAGATAACAAGCATCAAAAATATGATTTCAGGTCTTTGACATGGCTTACTCAGTCAATATTAAAGATATAAAGGTTACATTTTCACAGAATGTTCTTTACATTATAAAGGACAATTTTATGTAAAACAGTAAATCACACACACAAAGACTTTAGCTGGGTTTTCACAGGCAGAAGAGTCACATTTTAGTTGTGATGACGTGGCCGTTTTTTCTGATGAGTGAACGAGGTTGTACGGAGGATGTGACAGCATCTGAACATGCACAATTGAGTATTAGATTTACAAATGGGCCTCCTTCCATTGTTTACTGTAAAAACAATGTTTATGAAGGGCAAAAGTAGTCTATGAGCACATCTACAAAAAACATTTGTTCTATGGTATGCATAAAACCCGTATTTAAAAGAACACAATCTATAACTTAACAATATGGACCATAAATTCACTATCTTTGTTACTTACTTAGTGGAGATGGAATAACATCTAGTATCTAACTGACAGAGTTGGTCCTTACCTGTTCTCCAAACTAAAAATAGAAAAAAAGAAGATGATGGTAGGACACCCGTTACGAATTTTAAAAGTTGAAAATAATCGATATTTTACGAGCCATAATAATTTACCTGTTGGGAGTGTGTTTGAAAGTGCTGTGGAGTTGGAGGGCTGAAGTCCAACAAAAATCAGTAATTCAGGGGGGGAAATCGGGGGGGGGAGTTACATTAAAACAACAACAACAACAAACAGAATAGCAGCAACAACATATTGTGTGAATCAGGTGCTTTTTTATTGACGTGAAATTGTAGCAGTAATGTCAGTGCTCTTAACAACAGTTGACAGTTGACATTGAACATGAATACATACATAAAGTTGTAAAACACAAAATAAAAACAAAAAAATAGATGCGATGAAGACCAAGTTCCAGTAAAATATCTTCACAATCCTCTATGATGCCTTCAAGTCCATCATTTTGGTGTGATTGAGGACCTCCGTGGCGTGCTCTCTGCAGATGGTGAGGTTGTGGGATGTGATGCATCTGAAATACACAATTGAGTTTAGAGTTACAGTGTATCCATGTGTTTGTGTAAAATCAATTATGTGTATGAAGGCCAAAAGCAAAAATGGACAGAATGTGAGCCCTTCACAATGTTAAAAGAAAAAAAGTGATATAAAGTCATGGGATAGATTTTAATATTTTGAGACTAGGTTTGTTTATGCATAAACCAAATAATAATTCAGTACATTTGAAGCATTTATATTTACTGACATTCTATCCAAGCGACTAAGCGAGTAATAGAGCAATCAACATGACAAAAAGGCAACAATAAAGTGTTGTGACAAAATCTCCGGTTAGTCTTAAACACAGTACCCATAGCAAGGTGCGGTTAATCGTTGTTTTAATCATAGATAAACAGCACATAAAAAGTGATAGAAGAATAACTAGAATAGAGAGGGCTAGTGTTAGAGGGTCAAGTTATTATTATTAATAATTTTTCTATAATGAATAAAAAGAAAACTAGTAGATAGAATAGAAATAGAATAGAGAGTTCTAGTGTTAAATTAAATTTAAAAAATTCTAACAATATGTATTATAAATTCAATGTCTCTGTTACTTACTTAGAGGAGAAGAGGAGAAGGATCCTCAGCTTAACAGAGCCGCTCACATTTACATATGACCAAAAAAACTAAAGAGAAAATAACATGTTTGTTTGGAAACCAGTTACAATTTTAAAGTTAAATTTGTATTTAAATTAAGAATGAAATCATTTACCTGTTGAGAGTGTGTTGACAGTCTGTAGTTGGATCACTGAGCTCCAGAAAATCAGTAATATGGAGCTTTGACAGTTACAGATTTAAAAAACAAAAAGGGCGGGAACAAAGAACCCTAAACTCTGACACAAAGAACCATTTCAACATAAAAGAGTTCTTCAGGATTCTATGGATATAAATAGAACCGTTACTACATGTAAAGAACCATCTTTTTTTAGAGTGTACAGTACACGGATCCATTCAGAATAACTAAACACAGCAACATACACATGACAAATCAAAACATTGATGTGTGACGTGTGAGGGCTTGCGCTCTTCAGAGACAATCACACAATATGACAGAGCTCGTATGATAGAGCCAAACACATTGGAATGAAAAAAACGCAACGCAAGTCTCTTTTCTCTCTGCAATCTCTGATGTAATCAGCCTGGTTTCCTTTATATTAGCGCTGTTTTGAACGGTGTTTGAATGCATTCGCTTACTGGATCATTGGACTAAAAACTTTCCCAGAGTTTAACGGTTTAAAATGATCCGATCGCAAGCAGAGAAGCAAAATTGGGTTAAAGGGTTATAATAGAAATTGTGCTTCAGTAATTTTGCTTTAATTGCATTAAATTATTTTAACGCATTAAGGATTGTAAAATTAATCGCATACGTTAATGCTGACAGCCCTAATATATATACAGTGTGTATGGAAAGTATTCAGACCCCCTTAAATTTTTCACTCTTTGTTATATTGCAGCCATTTGCTAAAATCGTTTAAGTTAATTTTTTTCCCTCATTAATGTACACACAGCACCCAATATTGACAGAAAAAACACAGAATTGTTGACATTTTGCAGATTTATAAAAAAGAAAAACTGAAATATCACATGGTATCATTAGTATTCAGACCCTTTGCTCAGTATTAGTAGACGCACCATTTTGATCTAATACAGCCATGAGTCTTTTGGGAAAGATGCAACAAGTTTTCACACCTGGATTTGGGGATCCTCTGCCAGTCCTCCTTGCAGATCCTCTCCAGTTCTGTCAGGTTGGATGTAAACGTTGGTGGACAGCCATTTTTGGGTCACTCCAGAGATGCTCAATTGGGTTTAAGACAGGGCTCTGGCTGGGCCATTCAAGAACAGTCACCGAGTTGTTGTGAAGCCCCTCCTTCGTTATTTTAGCTGTGTGCTTAGGGTCATTTTCTTGTTGGAAGGTAAACCTTCGGCCGAGTCTGAGGTCCTGAGCACTCTGGAGAAAGTTTTCATCCAGGATATCCCTGCACTTGGCCGCATTCATCTTTCCTCGATTGCAACCAGTCGTCCTGTCCCTGCAGCTGAAAAACACCCCCACATCATGATGCTGCCACCCCCATGCTTCATGGTGGGACTGTATTGGACAGGTGATGAGCAGTGCCTGGTTTTCTCCACAAACATACCGCTTAGAATCAGGCAAAAAAGTTCTATCTGGTCTCATCAGACCAGAGAATCTTATTTTCTCACCATCTTGGAGTGCTCCATGCGGGCTTTCATGTGTCTTGCAATGAGGAGAGGCTTCCGTCGGGCCACTATGCCATAAAGCCCCGACTGGTGGAGGACTGAAGTGATGGTTGACTTTCTACAACTTTCTCCCATCTCCAGACTGCATCTCTGGAGCTCAGCCACAGTGATCTTTGGGTTCTTCTTTACCTCTTTCACCAAGGCTCTTCTCCCCCGATAGATCGGAAGTTTGGCTGGACGGACAGCTTCAGGAAGGAGAGTCGTCCCAAACGTCTTCCATTTAAAGATTATGGAGGCCATTGTGCTCTTAGGAACCTTAAGTGCAGAAGAATTTTTTTTTGTAACCTTGGCCAGACCTGTGCCTTGCCACAATTCTGTCTTGAGCTCTTCAGGCAGTTCCTTTGACCTCATGGTTCTCATTTGCTCTGACATGCACTGTAAGCTGTAAGGTCTTATATAGACAGGTTGTTGGCTTTCCTAATCAAGTCCAATCAGTATAACAAACACAGCTGGACTCAAATGAAGGTGCAGAACCATCTCAAGGATGATCAGAAGAAATGGACAGCACCTGAGTTAAAATATATGAGTGTCACAGCAAAGGGTCTGAAAACTTAGGACCAAGTGATATTTCAGTTTTTCTTTTTTAAAAAATCTGCAAAAATGTCAACACTTCTGTGTTTTTCTGTCAATATGGGGAGATGTGTGTACATTAATGAGTGAAAAAAATTAACTTAAATGATTTTATCAAATGTCTGCAATATAACAAAGAGTGAAAACTTTAAGGGGGTCTGAATACTTTCCGTACCCAATGTATATATATTTAGTCGCGGGGGTTTGATTGAGAAAACGACTCGGTACTGATCGAAAGAGCCCGGAGGGGATTTATTGCCCACAACTGATCACACGTGCTCTGCTGATGAGTGCTCGGTGCCGTTCAGCGTGTGCTAGTGGGGGAAGCTGCGTTGGGCAGATCCCCTCCCAGGGTGCATTGGGGTCTGTGAAACAGGGGAAAAGCATTAATGTGTCGCGCCTGGAGCTCCGGGGTGCACGACTTCCCGGGGTTTCTCTTCTCCTGGCTTTTAAGGCCAGTGGGAACGAGCTCCAGGTGCGCCACTCATTGGTCACAGGTGTTGTGAGTCGGTGATCAGTGTGACAGCGGCGTTTCCAGGGCGGAACACACAACTCGTTGTGGGGGTATTACAAGGGGGGGATTTTAGGTTACCTGTCAGACCTGCCCAACCGGACCAGCCCCGGAAGAGACCGTCCGAATTCCTGTGATCGGCCCCGGCCTGATGTTGTACCTGGAAGCAGAAGTCCTGGAGTGTGAGGAACCACCGCGTCACCCGGGCGTTCGTGTCCTTTGCCTTGGACATCCATTGTAGTGGCGCATGGTCGGTGACGAGGGTGAACCGGCGGCCCCAAAGGTAATATTTTAACTCCAGGACTGCCCACTTTGTGGCCAGGGCCTCTTTCTCCAGGGTGGTGTACCTGGTCTCCGCTGGGGAGAGTTTCCGGCTGATGTAGACTGTGGGGTGTTCCTCTCCATCCCGGAGCTAGTAGAGGACTGCCCCTAAACCGGTGCCGGAGGCATCTGTATATAGTGTGAAGGGGCAGCCGAAGTCTGGGGCGTGCAGGACCGGGGAGGACGTCAGGGCAGTCTTGAGGGCCTGGAAGGCGGCTTCAGTCTCGGGAGTCCAGTCTATCCTCTCCGGCTGCCCCTTCCTGGTAAGGTCTGACAGGGAGCAGGCTATAGAGGAGAAGTTAGGGATGAAACACCGGTAGTAGGGACGTGGGAACTTCTGTACCGCCTCGACCTTCTTGTCCTGGGGCATGATGAGCCCTTTTCCGATCTTGTACCCCAGGTATTTTGCTTCGGTGAGGCCGAGGTGGCACTTCTTGGGGTTGGCCGTCAGGCCAGCCCGCCGGAGCTCCGTCAACACCCTCCGTAGACGCTCCAGGTGAGTCTCCCAACCCTCAGAGTGGATAACAACATCATCCAGGCAGGCCGCGGCGTAGGCTTGGTGGGGCCGGAGCAAGATGTCCATCAACCGCTGGAACGTGGCTGGTGCCCCGTGTAGGCCGAAGGGTAGCACTCGGTAATGCCAGTGGCCATTGGGAGTGCTAAAGGCTGTCTTCTCCCGGGACTCGGGGGACAGGGCACCTGCCAGTAGCCTTTGGTGAAGTCTAAGGTGCTGATGTAGCGAGCCTTGCCCAGCCAGTCCAGGAGCTCATCCACCCGCGGCATGGGATAGCCGTCGAAGGCGGAGACTTGATTGACCTTCCTGAAATCGTTACAGAACCGGAGGGTGTTGTCTGGCTTTGGAACCATCACAATGGGGCTGGCCCACGGGCTACGGGAGGGCTTGATGATGCCTAGTTGGAGCATCTTCTTGACTTCCTCCTCTATAGCCGGCCGGCGAGCTTCCGGGATCCGGTAGGGCCGCTGCCGGACGACGACTCCTGGTGGCGTGCGGACCTCGTGCTCGATGATGGTAGTTCTACCCGGGGTCTCACTGAACACATCCCAGAACTGACTGACCAGGGCCTGAACCACTTGCTCGGCCGGGGGAACCCACTTGAGCACGGTGGACGTGGTAGACTTGGCTCCGTCCGTCGGAGACTCGTTTGCCCACCCGGTACGTCACGGTCCCATTCGTTCCACTACGGTGTATGGCCCCTGCCAGGTCGCCAGAAACTTGCACGCAGCTGTCGGGACCAGTACCACCACTCGATCGCCTGGCTGGAACTCCCGGGCCTGGGTGGGCCGGTCGTACAGCCGTTGCTGTTTGAAGGGGGTGAAGCCTGTGGAGGCCTGTGGTACTTCCCGGACTCCAAAGAGCACGTACGGGATCATGAGGTCCCAGTCACGCCCATCTTCGGCCACCACCCGCTTCAGCATCCGTTTGAGTATCTGGTTAAACCGCTCCACCAGGCCATCCGTCTGCGGGTGGTAGACCGACGTCCTCAGTTGTCGGACCTTGAGGAGGTGACAGAGGTCCGCCATGACCTGGGACATGAAGGGGGTACCCTGGTCAGTCAGGATTTCCTTTGGGATCCCGACGTGGCTGGCCAGCAGAAACAATTCACGGGCAATGTTCTTGGCGTTGGCCGCTCGAAGTGGAATGGCTTCCGGGTACCGGATGGCATAGTCCAGGATGACCAGGATGTACTCATGTCCCCGGGCAGACTTCGGCAGCGGTCCCACCAGATCCATCCCGATCCGCTCGAAGGGCACATCGATGACGGGTAGTGGAATGAGCGGGCTGGGGGGAGGACGGCATGGAGACATCTGCTGGCAGGTGGGACAGCTACGCCAGAAACGTTTCACTTCCACCTCTAGTCCGGGCCAGTGGAAACGGTCCCAGATGCGTTGGACGGTGTTGTCGGCTCCTAGGTGTCCCGCCATTGGGTGGCCGTGTGCCAGCTCCATGACCGTCTCCATCTTGGTGGTAGGCACAACCAGGAGGAATTTGTACTCCCCCGCCTGTGGGCGGAACAGTACAGCAGCCATTGAGTATTTCGAAAGGAGGGAGGGGGTGGGGCCCCGGGAGCATGACTACCTCATCAATGCGGCGCACTTGATCCCAGCAGTTCCACAGGCGGTCGTCTTCACGTTATTCCCTTCCGAACGAGCCCCCGGTCGAGACCTGGGAAAACATAAGGTAGACAACCCATCTCGCTGTCCGTAGCTAGGTATACTGGCCTTGGGATGGGGCGGTCTCGACGGGTCGCCGTTGGACCGTTCGGGCATGGGTACGGCACGGGCTCAATCCTGGGTCCGAGGAGGAGCGTTGGAACCCCTGCCAGTCGGAGCAGGAGCAGGAGTGGTTAAGGGAAGATCGCGGAAATGCCAATCGATGCACCCATGTCCGAGCTCCGCTGAAAATCCAGATCGGTACGGTACATTAGCGGGTGTCTCCCACATGCAAACACGTCAGCGGCAAAATGGGATTTTCTGTCGGCATGGGTCGTACCAGGACGATTGCACGAGGCTGACTGAACTGCCGGAGTCAAGAAGGCTGTACAGGTTTCCATTACAGTTTTTACCATCCTGCTGGGGACCGGCTGGTGCAGGAAACACCCCGCCATACAGGCGTGGCCGTCCGTGGGCATGGCTCATCCGCCAAAGGCGGGGACGCCGGCTGCGGCCTGGTCGCGTGAACATTCGATGCGGCCGCCTCTCCATCACCCGGCCGGGGCGCCAGGCCCGCCTCTCCCTGCTCGCGGGCGTGCGTTGCCGACCGCCAGCTCAACAGCCTCTATCAGGAGTGGATGTCCCTGGGGATTTCGCATACTGACGGCGCCCAGCGGGCGGGGCAGTGCAAGTAGCAGTCTGATCGACGAGCACTTTTCGCGGTGCTACATGGTCGGGGTCTGGGGACCCCGCGCGAGATGAGCCACAGTGTGCGGTAATCGGGCCAAGTTGCGCAGTTGCGCTCTTACGGATGCCTGTTAGTCATCGGTTCATTGATGAACTGTTTGCGTCGCCCACCATGGGCAAATAGGCCCACCCGGGCTAGGTTTCGAGCTTTGAGCTGGCATACTGTCATTCCAGGTGCACTCGGGGCAGAAGAGGCCCGCTGCGCTTCCGGGAGTGAGGAAGGGGCGATGATTCCGAGCCCACTCTTCCTGGAACCCACTCTCAGCGCGCGATGACCCAAATGTGGGATGGTAAGCGCGATTCGTCGTTCTCGGTCACAGGAACTGAGGTAAGTGGTTGCACGCTTTGAGGGGACCGGGGCTGTCCGGGACAGGGGAGGCGCCCGCACACGCTGGCCAGCAGCTGTTCAGACCCAGTCAGTATATGCCTGCCGGGGTGCCAGTCGCTCGGTGAAGGATGCTGGCGGCCTGAGAGGCTCCGTGGGGAGGCGCATGACTCTTTCATATGTCTGGGAAAGAGAGCGGTTTCTCCTAGAAGAAGCACAGAGATCGGATTCCATAAGATAGTCAATTCCAGGGCGACGCTAATCTGGACTCGGGATACTCGCCACAATATATATACTGTATATATAGGACACATTTCTAAAAATAAGTTTTATTTGAACAAGTTCGAAAAAAATTTTAATGCAAAATTTTCATTTTCATATAGTATTGTCAACTGCTTGTATGATCCATGTATATGTGTCACGGTTCACGGGTCTATGTGTTCATTCCTGCGTTTCTGCGTGTTGTCACCTGTCTGATTACTTGTCAGCATTGCTCTGTCAACCTTGGTGCTGACGAGCTAATCAGCGCGGCTGCACCAGTAGTGCATTATCCACTGCCTTTATCTGTCTCGCGTTTGCTGTGCATGTTGTCAGATCGTTGTTTTCTCATGCTTGTCGTGCTTTATTTCACTATTTGTTGTCAATAAACTGTGCTTCACTTGCAACTGGATTTCAAGTTCTTATTCCCTGACAGAACGATCTGACCAAGGATGAATCCAGCAAGTGTTGCGGAACTTAGAGACATTCTTACCAGCAGCAATACTTGTATGGAACAGCAGGAGGAACAGATCATGGCTACTGGTCGTGCCGCTCAGGCCCTAGTAACACAAGTCTCGGATCTAACCACTCAGTTCCAACAGTTAAAGGCAGAACCTGCCCAACAGCCCACTGCGCTCAACCACCTTACTGTTCCACCTGTGGATTACACCAGCCGGCATGCTGAACCCCGTCTACCGCCTCCAACTGTCTACTCTGGTGAGCCCCTGTTATGTCATTCATTTGAAGGTGGGCAGAACTCATCTTTCACGGGAGGAGAAGGAGAGACGCAGGACCCAAGGATTGTGTCTATACTGCGGGTCACATTGCGGCGCAGTGCCCGGTAAAAGCCAAAGCCTGTCAGTAGGTAGGAGGTTACTGACGAGTGGAATTACTTTCGAAAAGTCCTCTTCTGCTGCTATTCTTCTCTCAGTTAAACTGCAGACGGGCCGATTCACTTGTAAAGCCTTAATAGACTCTAGAGCAGAGGGTAATATTTTTTGGACTGTAAGATGGTGCTTAAGCTAGGAGTTCCTGTGGTTTCCGCTCAACCCTCCCATCTCTGTCAGTGCTCTCTGCGGTCAGTCTCATCCATCCGTCATCCATGCCACTGAATCGGTGAGTCTCATCACTTCTGGCAACCACACTGAGACCATTTCCTTTCTCTTGACTGACTCCCCTTTGGCTCCTGTGGTTTTGGGCCACCCCTGGCTCTCACGCCACAATCCCAACATATATTGGTGCCAGAACACTGTTTCTTCCTGGAGTGAATTTCGTCATGTTTCGTGTTTGTTGTCTGCTTGTTCTTTTGTGTCTTATTCTGTGTTACAGGATGAACATATAGATCTGTCAAACGTGCCCATTGACTATCTTAACCTGAAGGGAGTGTTCAGTAAGTCTCGGGCTGCTTCTCTTCCTCCAGATCGTCCTTATGACTGTGCGATAGAATTATTGTCAGTCTGTCTCTGTCGCTCCCGCCTAAGGGCAAGTTATACTCGCTTTTCGCTCCGGAAAGGGAGGCCATGGAGAAATATACTTCTGATTATCTGGCAGCCAAAATCATCTGTCCTTCCTCTTCTCCTGCAGGTGCAGGGTTCTTCTTTGTGGAAAAGAAAAATGGTTCCCTTCGTCCTTGTATTGACTATCGGGGGTTGAACAGCATCACGGTAAAGAATACTTATCCTTTGCCATTGATGTCTTCACTTTGAGAGTCTGCAGGGTGCTTCCTTTTTCACAAAGTTGGATCTTCATAATACCTATCATTTGGTTCGCATAAGGGAGGGGGATGAGTGGAAGATCACTTTTAATACCCCCAGGTGGCACTTTCAGTATCTTGATATGCTGTTCGGGCTGTCCAATGCTCCCGCGGTCTTCCAGGCACTGGTCAATGATGTGCTGAGAGACATGGTCAATCAGTTCATGTATGTCTACCTGGATGAGATATTGATTTTTTTCTTGCTCTCTCCAGGAACATGTTCAGCACGTCAGGTTAGTGCTTCAGAGGCTACCAGAGAATGGGCTTTTTGTCAATGCGGAGAAATGCGTTTTTCATGCACAGTCTGTCCCTTTTTTAGGTTACATTGTGTCGTCTGAGGGAGTGCGCATGGATCCTGACAAAGTTCAGACTGTGGTAGATTGGCCAACCCCAGATTAGCTTTGCCCATTTTTACCAGCGTTTTATCCGCAATTACAGCCAGCTAGCTACTTACCTCCACCAAAACGATGTTCAGGTAGTCCGACTCGGCTGAGGCTGCGTTTTCCAAACTAAAGAGTTGCTTTGTTTCAGCTCCAATTCTTGTTGCCCCTGATCCTTCTCGTCAGTTTGTGATGGAGGTCGATGCGTCGGAGGTGGGGGTTGGCGCGGTTCTTTCCCAGCACTCTTCCGCGGATGGCAAGATGCATCCTTGCGCATATTTTTCTCACCACTTATCACCTGCCGAATGCAATTACGACATTGGTAATAGAGAGTTGCTGGCAGTCAAGCTCGCCTTGGAAGAATGACGTCATTGGTTGGAGAGTTCGGGGGAACCGACCGACCATAAGAATCTTGAATACATCAGGTCTGCTAAAAGGTTAAACTCTAGGCAGGCTCGGTGGGCTTTATATTTCGGTCACTTTCATTTGTCCAATTATTATCGTCCAGGTTCTAAAAACATTAAACCTGATGCTTTATCCCACATTTTTGACCAATCTGAGTGCTTGTTGTCTCCCAAGTTCATCTTGCCACAGAAAATCGTGGTTTCTACGGTGACTTGTCATCCGTTGGGGTCATTGTTCCAAGGTAGCTTGTCATCCGGGGGTTAGTCGAACAATTTTTCTCATTAAGCAATGGTTCTGGTGGCAATCTATGGCCCGTGACATACGACTTTTTTTTTAGTCTGCACAGTCTGTGCCACTTCTAAGACTTCCAGTCAACCCCCTGCTGGACTCCTTCAACCGCTGTCAGTTCCTTTGAGACCCTGGTCCCATATTTCGATAGATTTCGTTATGAGACTCCCGCTCTCTCAGGCTTAGTTTTGAGCGTGGTGGACCGGTTCTCAAAAGCAACTCATTTTATCCCTCTGCCCAAAATACCCTCAGCCAGAGGAACAGCGGTTGCTGTCATTGATCACGTTTTTCGCATTCATGGCCTCCCGATAGACGTGGTTTCTGACAGGGGGTCTCAGTTTATTTCCAAATTTCGGAAGGAATTTTGTCATTTGTTGGGGGTGACTGTTAGTCTTTTTTCTGGCTTTCATTCCCAGAGTAATGGTCAGACGGAGAGGGCTAACCAAGGTTTAGAACGTGTGTTGCGGTGTTTGGTGTCTCAGAACCCATCCTCTTGGAGTCAGCAACTTTCATGTGTGGAGTACTCACACAATTCTTTACCAGTGTCGTCTACGGGCCTATCTCTGTTTGAGTTTAGCTTAGGTTACCAGCCACCTATTTTTCAGGGTATGGAATCCAAAGTCACGGTCCCCTCTGTCCACGCCTTTGTCCAGAGGTGCCGCCGCACCTGGAGGAAGGCTAGAGGGTCTATCCTCCAGGTGGGGTCACGCACCAAGGCCCAGGCTGATCGCCACCGGTCAAAGTGTGGCTTTCATCCAAGAATGTTCCTCTCCGTACCGTCTGTAATAAGCTTGCTCCTAATGCTTGACCCTTTATACTGACTTGTCACAAGTGTATGTGTCACAAAGCAAGGCCAGACAAAACAGGTAAGTGCAAAACAGGATGGTTTATTGACTTGATAAGCAGAAGAATGGAACAGGTGAGGTAAAGGCAGGTGAGTGTCAACACAGTGAATGATTCCAGGGTTCTTATCTGAGTTCTGATGGTGAGTATCTTATGCCGGTTTTCGTTGGGGATCGTGGAACAGATTCCAAGGAGTCGTTGGAGGATCGCGGGAGGAACAGAAGGTATGTCTTTCTAAGAGAATATCGTATAGAGAGTCCAGGGAAGTCCATAGGAGTGAACGGTAGACCGGACAGTGAGTGACTGTGATGTGTGTGTATTTGTAGTGTGGCTTGATTGGTGACAGCATGTGCGGGTGATCAGAACTCAGGTGACTGTGATCGGGTGATTATCCTGGATGGTGACTGGAATGAATCCCTGACAGATTATTAGCAGTTTGCCTCAAACTTCCTCCAGTGTACAGGATAATTCATCCCGTCTTCCATATTTCCAAATTAAATCCAGTTTTTCATTCTACCTTTAATCCACCTGCCCCAGTCCCCCCACCGCCGCGACTCAAAGATGGGGAACTTACTTATTCTGTAAAATGTGTTCTGGACTCTAGGCGGAGGGGACACGAATTTCAGTACCTGGTGGAATGGAAAGGTTCCGGTCTGGAGGAGAGGAGTTGGATTCCTGCTAGAGACAAATTGGATCATTCACTTATCGATGATTACAATCGCCAGGTAAGTTCCCCTGGAAGCGCCAGGAGGCGCTTCTAGGGGGAGGGGTACTGTCACGGTTCATGGATCTGTGTGTTCATTCCTGCGTGTCTGCGTTGTTGTTGTCACCTGTCTGATTGCTTGTCACCGTTGCTCCGGCAACCTCGGTGCTGACGAGCTAATCAGCATGGCTGCACCTGTAGTGCATTATCCGCTGCCTTTATCTATCTCGTGTTTGCTGTGCATGTTGTCAGATCGTTGTTTGCTCATGCTTGTCGTTTTCTCCAGTGTCTCTGTTGTTCCTAGTTTTGCTTCCTGCCTTGGATTACTTACCATTGTTGTTTTTTTGTGACTACCATTTGAGGTAAAAAGTAAAATATAAATAAAATAAATTAATAGTTTATTTACAAGACTTCATTTAACTAATCAAAACTGAAAATAAAAATGTTTAAAAAAAATTATGTTTCAAATAAATGCCGTTCATTTCAACTTTCTATTCATCAAAATACTGAAAAAAAAATCATTTTCCACAAAACATTAAGCAGCAAGTCAAACAAAATGTTTTTTTTTAACATTGTACGAGACCCATTATATACGGACACTGATAATAATTGATAATGATGGAGCAGCAAATCAGCATATTAGAATGATTATCAACATACGAGGGATGACAATGGAACACAACAAAGAAACAAAGGGTAAATACACTACAAAGAAAGACAGCTTTGATCAAAGGAATAAATTATGTTTAAAAAAATATTAAATGTTTGTAACAGTGACTAAATGAAATATTGATTAAATCATTTAAATATTTTCGGGTGAGTTGTATCTATAAAGCAAATCCTCACTAATCCAGGCCACTAGAGAGCAGCTGATAAGAGCTCAATTCTGCATCCGATCGCTGTGTGTGTGTGTGTGCGTGCTGGCCAATCCCTCACGGAAGTTAACCGTGTATCAGCATTGGTTGTGTGTGGTATTTCGGTGTGCTCCATCCTTTCCTGTTCTCTGGTTGTCGGGATGTTTTATCGCGACGGCCTCCTGAAATTTGCGCACAACCTGGCCCTCATCCCAGAAGAGCGTGCATCATGATCGCTGCGGCTTGCGGGGGGCTGCTCTGATGACACGAAAAAAAAAAAAAGGGGAGGCCTCTTGATACACCCTGAAAACCACAGTCAAGTATTTATCACCTCTCTGGCTGCCTCTGACAAATATTCTCTTCGAAGAAACTTTATTTATGTTCGGCCGACACCATCGAAACAGAGAGAATCGCAGGCATCATCCCTTGTCAATTGTCATCTTGAACGCATCCATTATTGATGTTGACTAGTATCCAGGCGGTGACCATAAAGTGTTTCGCTGCTGTTGCACATCCTCTTCATCCAAAAACCGGGCAAATGTTCAGAAAAACATATGAATATAATAAAATCATCAAATTATAAAAAACAATTTTTAAGAAAAAAAAAATCTCATATTATTTAAGAGCCTGTTTAATTGTAGCTTTGCATTTCCAACACAGGGTTATAGTTTGTATTGTTTAAAGTATACACTATACTGTTTCAAAGTTTTGGATCAGATGTTTTTGAATGCAGTCTCTTATGGGTCAGCAGGCTGGAAAAAAAAAAAAAAAAAAAAAAAAAAAAAAAACAAAAAAAAAAAAAAACAAAAAGTTTCATTTTATTGGAGACAAAATACAGTACAATAGTGCTCTTTTTCATATTGCCTCTCTGTTTTTTCTATGTGCCTCTATTTCAAAGCCTTCAGTGTCACATGAGGGGTCGTTCAGCCATATTCCTACTCTGACCTGATTTGCTTCTCCAGACACCGTTCAACTGATTCCCTTATTATGTTGCAAATATATACTGGGAACATACTCTCACAATGTTTTGTGTTTAGCCCGAGATTTTATTTTTCCGCGCTTCATTTGATTACTCGCCATTTGAATCTGAAAAAAAAAAAAAAAAAAAAAAAAATTTATTTCCTTTAGAGTCTTATTTTAATTTACCTTCCTTAATTCTTTTTTTGTAGTGGCATTATACTTGTCACGATTGTCCAGTTTCGTAAATCAAAACTCCATTTAATGCTAAAAAAAAGTAGTATTTAATTTATAAAAGATTATTAGTCTTCGTGACAACGAAAGGAGGAAGTGCCACCCAAACGTTTATTTATTATTATTATTATTATTCTTATTATTATTATTATTTGGTATTTTTAAGTACGATAATCGTCAAGAATTCTTCTAACTTTGTAAGGTTGTGTAAAAAATACTTGAATTTTTTTTTAAAATACCGGAGATCCCTATATATTATTTATGACCTAGGTCAAGACGATTAATCCAATGATTAATCACATCCAAAAAATCCAAACAAATGAAAATAGGTTGTTGTTTTTATATATAGCAATCAATAATTGACTATAAAAATACATAAATCGAAATAATAAAAATCAATTATTTTACCTGTTTACCTGCACTGTCATGTGAACCAGTTCAACCAACATCAGAGAACCATGAACATGAAAATGTGATACTTAATTATTAAATATTAATTTTAAAATCTCAGGACATTCTTAAAGTTAACATATTAGGTGAAAAGATGACAACCAAGTTTAGGGAATGCCTCCATTCAGGTAAATAAGAAATAATATGAATTTGTGCATTTTAATGTGTTTGAAAGACAAAGCTTTCCAAAGACATTGTAACGGATGGTTAAATAACCCACTGAGTGATGATGCTGAATAAAAAGTAATAGTTCATGCTATTTTCAATCCTCTTCTCTAGGTTCTTCATGCTGCAACAAAAAGAAGATACAACATCTTTCAAGTCTTTCTGGTGAAACACCCTTCAAACTTGCACCATCATTTCAAACAAACACAAACACTTCCGGATGTTTCCTCACAGCACTGAGCGTTAAATATGCATGATATTACAGCTTCTGCTGCTGGCACAACCTCACAATCCAAATCACTCTATTAGCCCACAGCCTATGTTCAATTAGACATTTATAAACTATTATTATGCAGCTCTGGGGACTGTTTTCTTGTGCACAATGATTTCAAATAAATAGTTCATGTACTTATTTGATGTACTTACTACAAGATCCTGATTGCCCTCTCAGTGATAAACGGCTGACTGTACATTATGCTATAGTTTAATGAAACCAGAAGTAGACTTATCAGTAAATATTTATGGAGTGTTATGCTTTTGTGCATATCCTTGTTTAAAATAAATGACACATCTGATGCACTGAATGTTGTTTGCTGTGTCTGTGGGTGAACCGGTTGAGCATCTGTGTGACTCCTGAGCTGATTTCACACAGACTCATAACACTGACAGCAGGAGCGTGTCAACTCTAGCCTCACATTTCTGATGTTGTGTGAGAACGCATAACCTAATTTCATTATAGTCACAAATCAATGTGTTTGTGTGTTGTCAAACCGCAGCAACATTTAGAGGCATTTGTGGGCCTCGGACACTTCTGGCAATAGTAGAAAATGCATGATAGCGATGAGTGAAGTGTGCGGTGATATACTGTGTTATATGAGGTTTCTCTGACTCATCGCATGCTGGTTTTACACACATGCACTGGCTGCATGGCATATTTTTCTGTTTCTGGAAAATAAGAACAGATATAGATTTATGGGGGTTTCTTCAACAGGTGCTGGTGGGTGAAGAAACACTTTTAAAATAAGAAAAAATATTTAAATATATATGTTACTTCTGAATGTAATGACAAGTATTTATAGTGAACTAAAATATACTTTTATGTAATTTATATTGAAACTAAATACTGTATAAATACTGTATACCATGTATTTAAATATATTGTAATTACACATTTTTAATGATAAAGATGCAGTTTGGTACATTTAAAATATATTACCTCTAAATTCAGTATCAAATAATTAAAACATCATAATATAAATGCACTTTAAAGTAAAGCTTTGGCCAAAAAAAGAAAGTAAAACACAGTGGCTACTCACTCGTACATAATTTCTTCTGTGAAATGCAAAAAAAGAAAAAAGAAAGAAAGAGATGTTTAGCAGAATGTCCAAACTGCTCTTTTCCATACAATGAAACTTTTGGTAACACTTTATTTTAAGGTGTTCTTGTTACACGTTACATGTACTTACTATTCTAATAACAATAAAATATGCATAATTACATGCAAGTAACCCTAATCCTAGTCTCGTGTAGCCAGACCTTCAGATTGACGACTGAAGGTCTGGAATCCATGGCAGCTTTCATTGGCCAAGGCCCGTCCATGAGGCCGTTTGACCGACATGTCAAACAACCAATCACAGTTCGTTTTGTTTCAGAGTCACGCTTCGGGGTGTGGAAATGTCGCCACAATAACAGACCGGTGTGTAAAACTTTCGGATGTATTTGAAAGATTCTGTGCCGCGAACTAAATTATTCACATACTTTTGAAAAGTTTAGTTGATCCTGATAAGCGCTCGTCATCACAGTTGTAAACACGACGGCTTTATTCTTACGTGAGGGGGTTTGGCGTCACGGCATCTTTGTTTCTTTTCCCCTCCCACCCCCCAACTCCCTTTCACCAGGCGGAACGTTATAGAACGCGACACACACGTCTCCCGGGAAATCCTGTATAATTCAACCAATCCGATGACGACTTCGAAACTCCAGAAGTGTTTCCACTTTTGTGTGCCGTATGCATCAGACGTTCCGTGGGCTGAGACTACCCTAATCCTAACCCTAACCATATAGTAAGTACATGTAGTTAATTGATATTACTCAGTACTTAAATGTATAATTACACTGTAACAAGACACATTAAAATAAAATTCCCGTAAAATTTACGGTAAAAAAACGTCAGCTGTGGGTTGCCGGAATTTTACCGTAAAAAATACGGTAGCAACGTTTTAGTTTTTACAGTTTTAACTTAAATTTACAGTTAAATACCGTAATTTCATTAACTGATAAAATGTTAATATACCAACCTATTGAAGTACTGAAATCTGTTTTGTACCTTTGTAATACACTGATAACCACCAAATGCAGGAGGTGATGAGAAAGTCACATGATGAACCAAAGCCCATCACAAGCAGCTCTTAAACAATAACATATATAGAAGGTGCACAGCGTCATTCACACAAACACTAAACACCATCACGGTAACACACATGAAACTGAAATAATGCAATAAACATTCATTTAACAACATTAGGTGTAACACACAACCCTAATATACAAAACTGATAAGAAAAACTAAGAAGAAACATAGTTATTTCAACAAAAAAACATCAAATTTGAAATGTAACGCAGGGAATTCTGGGAATGTCAATTTACGGTTATTCACTGTAAATTAGACAGTCTTTCACTTTCCAAAAACGGTATACTACCGTAAAATTAATGTCCAATACATGTAATGTCCAATACAGTTTTTCACCGTATATAGTAGGGGAATTTACCGTTAACCATTTAACAGGTTTTTACTGAAGCATTTTTACAGTCTTTTACCGTTAAATTCACAGTCATTTTTTACAGTGGCACCTTAAAGTAGTGTAACCAAACTTTTTGCATCATTTGTCGAAATTGAAGCTTGAATGGACTGACACTGAAAAGGCTGTTTCTAAAACTATGAAACGTCATTACAATATGAATTATATAGGCCTAAATGTTTAAAACCATCATAAACAAGGAGTGCAATAAGCATGAACCATTTCGATATTTGTTGTCAAATGTAATGTGATTCATATCAGTGTTTTTAAGCTTTAATTACAATATCACTCTAGCTCTAAACGATACAAAGCAGTCTGCTATTTTAAAATGTCATTTCCATCACAAAACGATAGGCTATCAAACGCAAATCATAATCTGACATTTGGTGGAAATGACACTGTGATGGGAAATTTATCACAGGACTGAACTGAACCGAATCCTCTTTGATGCAGGAATATGACTCTGCTGGACAGTGCTAGTTAATAAATTAAATGTGTAATAATACAAGTACATATTTGTAACATTCTTAAAGTAGACATGACCAACATACTCATACAGTTCTAGACATAGATATTTTTAGCCCAATTAATAGAAACTGATATGCAGTGTTAGGAAGATTACTTTGGAAATGCAACTGGTTACAGATTACAAGTTACCCTATTTAAAATGTAATAAGTAGTGTAACTATTTCAACTACTTTATTAAAGTACCCACTACTCAGTTACAGTAAAACACTGATTACTCTCACACTTTCAAACTCCTTTATCACTTGAATTAAGGTTATAATAATTTCATTTTAAAGCACAGCCACCACAAACAGTTAAGCTTAAAAAACATAAAGCATAACCCCAAATAGGAAATAAAACAGTTATTGATTAAGCATGTGTCCGAAACATCGGTGTCTCATATTTTAGAGCCGACAATGCAATTTGGGAAAGACGTCAATTAAGTCTGTTTGTGTGTGATATAAATATTCAGATGTGATCCTTTGTAATCGTTAACATTTAAACTGTAAGCTAATTACATATTATTTTCTCAGAAACTTTAACCGATTATTTTGTGATTACATTACGCAATACCGTTACATGTAACTAGTTACTCCCCAACACTGCTGCTGTATGAAGACTGATGTGTGCGTTCACTCTTACACACAGTAGCTACAAATACGGGTTACACTTTATTTTAAGGTGTCTTTGTTACAGTGTAATTATACATTTAAGTACTACTGAGTAATATTAATTAACTACATGTACTTAGTATATGGTTAGGGTTTTGCATGTTATTTGCGTAATTATTGTGATTATAATAGTAAGTACATGTAACGTGTAACAGGGACACCTTAAAATAAAGTGTTACCAAAACACGGAGGGTTCACGCGTCTTGCTGTCACGCCTGTGACGCCGCGCGTGAAGCGTTGTGACTCCCTCACACACACACACACACACACACACACACCTCGCTCGGCGGCGGCAGCATGTCCACAGTGATGAGCGGCTTGGTGAACATGGCGAGTCTCGCGGATTTCGAGCCGCTCGCGGCGGTGATCCCCGCCACGAAAGTTGAGATCACCGTGTCGTGCAGGTGAGTGGCGCGCTTCTGTGATGCCAAACACTCTTCAGCGCGTGCAGGTTCAAACGCAATGATGATCTGAGGGCTGCATCAGCATTTTTCATAATGCATTACGCTTTGAATTACTTTTTATGTCCGTTCTTGCTTCTGTTTCTTGCAAGGCTCTGCATTTCTAAAGTGCATTATTAGTGTTTGAGTGATGCGTTTTGCAGCGTTTGATCGCAAAATAATCATCTCGTGCTGATATTAATAAAATCATATATGCGTCAGTCATGTCATTTGAGTGATTTGTAATAGGCTATACACTAGATTAATCATTCAGAAATGTCATCACGTTTCACGAAGTCTGTTTGCATATATAATGCACTGATTTTTCATTATGATTGCTGCATCAAAATACATGATAACAGAGGACACTCGTGTTAATGCATCTTTTTCTGCTTTACAGTGTATTTTGAATGCATAATAGCCTACAAAAAGGATTCAATCTATATGTTATAGAATGCATATGTAGTGGATGTATGATGCATTCCGTCAGACAGTTCTTGAGTATTGCATAATAGTTGCATCCATGAAGCACTGATATGTGTTGAGAGGTATGGGGTTTATCTCTTTAACTTCCTTTTGACCTCAGAATTTAAATCAGATGCTTTGTTCAAAGCTCACAATATGTAAAACCCCCTGAATAACTGGAGTAATTCAGTCTATTCATTGTTCATTATTAAAATGCATCTCTATTCGCACCTGAGATGAGTGCAGCGTCTGCTGGGAATATATGAGCTGATCATGTGTGTCATATTCAGAGAGGACAAAAATCATCACATTCAGAACTCTAGTTCTGCACCTAAAGATGTATTTTTAGTCATGCGTGACTTTTATCAAGAGCTGATTTGCTTGATTTCCTTAAATGTTAAAATATAAATCTCTTGAAAGGTTATTAAAAGCAGCCAGCTGTCTTTGACAGATTTCCTGTAAAATACAATAGGGATATTTCAGGCATTACATGATGGTATTTTGATATTCTTTATACTTATTAAAACATATCTGAACAACATTTTTCAATGAAAGAATATGTATTGTTAAATCATACATTTTCAACAAATTATAAGTTATTTCAGAATTTCTATTTAAACTAAATTGTTGCTAAATTTACTGTTAAAACTTGCTGCAGTTTCCAGAAAAGTACCTGAATTTGTATTTATTTATTTATCTGTATTTCAAAATGACCATTTTGTACAGCGTCGTTTTGTTATTTTAACATATAAGGTAAGTCATAATTTATATTTGTAAAAAAAAGTAATCTTATGGGATGCCGGTTTTGTTTTATTATTCTTTATAAATTCTTATTAAGAACATAATTTTCAAAATATAATTAATTTCAGTAGAGTACATATAAAATGTATTGTTTCTACTTACAGTTAACAGCTTTTACTGTAGCATTTGTTGAAATTACTAACAATTTGGCTGTAGTGTGTCTTTAAGATGTATGATATGATGTTTAAATTTACCACACTCAGTTACCTAAAACCTATTTTTATTATTAATTTTTCAATTGGAATATACAATGCAGTTTCAGCATCCAGATGTGTATAAAATACTAACACCTGAGTTAGGCCTTAATAAAATACCTAAATTAGGCATCAATAGTTGAAAACAAAAGCTATTCCTGGATTCTGCAGTCAAGCTTTTGACAGTCAAGCGGCAGAGAGCGCTTGTATCGACTGATTGACTGTTTCGTCTGAGAATATTGAAGCGAGACCCTCCGTGTCGGAGGTCGTGTCAATACTCTACACACCGCAAGAGAAGGAGGCAAAAGACGGCAAACAGGAGATGCATACTTTCTCTGGTCTTTAAAAACAACGACAGGTCGATTTCATCTGTCAGTCAAAATCATAAATGCAATCAGCTGTAAACCATTTTAGAGTTGAAAACAGTTTCAACAAAAACCTCATGTTTATTTATTAGGAATGAATTAGGCAGGATATGAGTACTGTGTGTCTAATTCAAACTCAATAAATAAACATAAAAATGTTAAATAATAAAGAAATGCTACATCTTTTTTCAGTACTGTTATAATGTCAGTCTTGATGACACTGTTTGCTTGTCAATGCGGTGATCTTTACGAAGTGAGAGTTTGACTCGGACTTTCTGTATTTAAGCCCCTCAGGGGGCACGTCCTCATTAGTGCCACTAAACTTTATCACACTTCATGCTTTAATTACATTCCTCATGAATTATTCCTCTGTGTTTCAGCACCATGATCTAAATATAAATGCGGGTCGAGTCCGGAAGAGGAGCAGGGATAAACATGAATTAAAATCATAAGAGGACAGGGAGTGTCGGTGGGCTTGTTTGTGGATGTGGGCAGAGGGTTTCTAATGGGAATGTGCTGTTTGGTGGGCAACGGCCGTGTAAATGTTTAATGAGGATTCTGGTTCTGGAGCATTTCCTGTACTCTAGCTACCATGATGCTTCGGCTCTGACTTTTTCAGGAGGCACACGGATCTACGGCATAGGGAGGAGAAACTCATGTTTAGTCCTCGAATATAACATGGAAGATGCATAGAGCATATCAAATAGTACGTATGAACAAAAACAAACAAACCAAAAATATATGTAATATCTATATATCTGTGCCAACATACTGTACTTTACACATTTGACACATTTTTGGTTAATATAATCTGACTTCTTTTTGTGCAGTAAATATATTACTTAAAGTAAATATATTAGGTGAAAGAGTTTCGGCTTACAAAAAAGTTCCCTTGGAATCCCTGCATTACACGTTGTCAGGATTCTGGACTGTCTGTGTCGTGTTTTGTCCCTGTTTCTGTACCTGTTTGTCCTTATTTGGTCATGTTCCTGTCCTGGTTTAGTTTGATTATTAGTTGATTCCCCGCACCTGTCTATCCCTCGTCAAGTCTAGTATATAATGTGTAGTCTGCCTCATGTTTCTTTGTCGGGTCTACTATGTTGTGTTTGTGTGTCTTCTCCAGTTCCCTGTGTGGATATACCCTGTGTTTTTGGATTTATTAAAGACTATTTCGATTATCCACGGCTCCGTGTTCCTTCCGGCAGCAATCGTGACACACGTACATAAAGAATGGGATTTTTTTTTTCATTTCATTTTTCAAAAGACAGAGTAAAACATGATTAAATAACCCACTGAGTGATAATTCACATAAAAATGTATGTGTTCATCAGTAGTTGGTGCAATATTACTATAAAATGTTAAGAAAATGCTTCTTAAAACTGAAATGAGTTTTGTAAAATTATGTGTGTCCTCTCAGTTGTCCGTGTAATTATATACACTTAGTCTTTGTGTGAATATCTACAAAACTGGAAGACTTTCTGACTGTATGTATTTCAGAAAGGAAAAAGATGGAAAAGAAGAATTAGGGAGAACCAGTAAATTCTGAATAATTTATTGATATCAAAAGACAGCAAGTGGAATGATAATTAAAGCATAGGCCTATGTTTTCATGAGATTTGCAATATTGAGAAGCTTAGAGTGTGTCATATGTTTTTGTCATGGCAGTCTTAGACTGCTTTTTGTTTTTTTTTACTTATTGAGGTTTTACTGTTATTGATGTAATGATCCACTTCCTTTTGCACAATCAGAAGAGCTCAGTGAGATTTCCTTCAGTGATTCACCACCTTGATACTGGCCTGACAGAGCAATATTACATTTATTTTTCTTACAATGTTACATTGATTCTTCAGGCACTCTGTTGCTATTTGTATTTATTTATTGCATCCATTCATTTATTGTATTCATTTTTGTTCATTAATTTCATATTTCCTGCAGTTTCATTAATAAAGAACTCATCTAAATAAGACTAATCTCTGAAAACGAAATCTCTCAGTCAGTGCTCCTGTGAGACACGGTACAAAGTGATCCCTGCAAGAGAGATTGAAAGTGATATCACAGATTCACTCTCTCTCTTGAGACGCTTAGTCTCTCTCGTGCGCTTGGTGCAGTTTCAGTCACGAATCAATTATGACACTGTGATGCATTGCGATGCATTGAATCACAATGATGTATATTGCATCTTGGGGTAGTTGGCAATATCCTGCCTTACCTGAATGTTCATAATGGCTGAACACACCATTTAACAGATGTGGAATTAAAACCACTGAGATATTCCCACCAAAAGTTGTGTGTTTGTTAAAATGCACATCCAGCATTATGACGTTTTAAACCATAAACTTTAAACTGTTAAAAAGTACATCCCCAGTTATCCCATCACATCAAAATCCACCCACATATTTGTTTAGAGCTGTTTTGGCTTGTAAACAGTGCTTGATCTGTGCAGATTTCTCTCCTGATTTCAGACAGCTTTTTAAAGGGGTCTTTATTAACTTCTATTTCTTCATTTCTTTCTTTATCTACAGAAACCTCTTGGACAGAGACACCTTCTCAAAATCTGATCCAAGTAAGTTTTTTGGTATTATACCATATCAAATATAAAAGCTTATTAATTTAGTCTGTCACGCATTGAGACGTAGGTACAAAGATCGGTTTATCTGACAACACTAGCACATCTGAAATCACATTGCTTAAAGCAGTCTGGGCTGAAATCATCAGCACCGTAGGGAGCATCATTAGTGTGCAATACCTTACCTGCCTGCCTTAATTATTATGTTGTTTTATTAGAAAGCTTGATTGTGCATGAAACCCTGCTGTATGCGTATATTCTTTCATATGCAGGAGAGTATAATATTTGCATTTGCATTTCTTGTTTGCATCTTCACGTGTTGTATGTTCACGTGGGTTGTGATTGCATTGTGTAATCCAGATGTTGTGCTTGGCTAATATTCACAGCTTTAATGATACAGATGCGTTTGACTGCAGGCACTGCATTGTTCATTCTGCTGTATGGCTGATTACACTGACTGTTTCTGACACACACACACAGACACATTATATGTTCTAAAATATTTTGTTTTGATTATTTCTCTGTTAAGAAAATTATTTTTATTTTTTTTTTTTTTCCCCCTCTTAAAACAATGGGCCAGTTTATATTTTGTTTGGAAAAAAAGTACATTACTTTCTGCCTTTGTTTAAAGGGGTCATATTCTACACCTTTGTAATATTACATTTCCCCTCCTGAAGTCAACTTATAATGTAAGGTTTTTTTATGCTACTATCAGATTTAAAGGGATAGTTTACCCAAAAATGAAAATTATGTCATTAATTACTCATCCTCATGTTGTTCCAAACCTGTTAACACTTCGGGCCCTATCACATACTCGGCGCAATGCGGCGCCAGGCACGACGCAAGTGTTTTTTGCTAGTTTCAGCCCGACGCAGTTGTCATTTTCACGTCCTGTGCAAAATAGACTGGGCCATAGACCAACAAAAACCTGGTTTAAAGTCAATGACGCAGTAGTTTTTTTGTTATTTCAAGAGCACGTTAGTATAGGCGGGTCCACAGTGCGCGTACACACACACAGGGACACACAGCAGCACACAAGCATGCCAAATATAAAAAATTAAAGGATTGCAATGTAAAAAAAAATTATTATATGCTGTAGGGCTGTCAGAAAAATTCGAATTTCGAATATTCGTCGAATAAAAAAAAAATCCACACTTTGCATTCGAATTGTAGGTCTGCGTCAGCCGTCAGGCAGCCTTATCAGTGGCACACGAGATGCGATGACGATGTAAGTGTCGTTGCATTATAATGCTTTTGTTAGCCTATCCAGTTGAACCCACTAAACGGCGCTGCTATGTTGTTCATTCAATATATTGCGGAAAACGAGAGCATCAATGTGGCGAAGATGTTGTTTACGGCGAAACTGAAACCAAACCATTCACACAGAACGCATATATACATCAACCATTTTAGACGGGCATCGATCGCGTCTCGCACAAAAGAGAAAGCCATGTTTAGAAAGCCATGTAAAATTAATTTAAGTTCAACTTTTTAAAAAACATGTCTAAAGACGTTATGGCGTTTTCCCCCATCCCACTGTATCTCATGTTTTTAAATGAAGAAAGTAGCCTACTCTTTGTGATTGGTTTTCAGTCCCTTTTTATTAAACTATACATACATGCATGATTCTGTTTTGTTTCTTATTGTTTAAGCAACTTTATTAATTATATATGGTAAACATTATTTTAAACATTATGCACTCTTTTTCAAAGATAGTTGTGTTATTTTATTACGCTTTGAAGAAACGTGCATAATATTTTGCTCGATGCGCCCTCTTGTAGCCTCAGGAGAGAAGCCAAAAGCTTTTTCCCCCTAACTGAAATCATGCCTTTTAAATTCGAATATAATGCGAATTTTGATCATATTTAAAAGGGGTTTAAATTCAAAATTTTAGTTCTCAGTCATTGTGGACAAGCCCTAATGTGTAGGCTACATAAATATAAAAATTCCTACATGTCATAATGCATAGTCATTGCATGTATCAGAATTAGGCTACCTATTTGCTCGCGCATGAGCAGCTCCGTTTCATCTCTGGAGATGCGTTCTGTCTTTGCGCTTGCAAATTCCGCCGTGTAAATAGCAATTCCGCCATGGCACGAGCGCAACTGGCTCTTAAAGGGAATGGGAGATGAAGCCAAAAACACACCCATTACTCATTAAGAGACTAGGGACAACCCGTTTAGACCATGCGCCAGCCGTTTTCCCGTCGTTAAACTAGCAAAAGTGGATTCGGACACGCCCACTAAAAGCACCTGCACCGTGCGCTGTAGACCATTTGCTTAGATCGTTAAATAGGGGCCTTCATCTGGGTTTCCTTTTTGCGCACAAAAAGTATCCTCGTAGCTTCATAAAATAAGGTTGAACCACTGATGTCACATGGATTATTTTAACGATGTCCTTACTATGTTTCTGTGCCTTGAATGTGGGAGTTGTTTTGCTGTCTATGGAAGGCCAGAAAGCTCTCAGATTTCATCAAAAATATCTTAATATGTCTTCTGAAGTTGAACGAAGGTTGGGTTTGGAACGACATGAGGGAGAGTAATTAATGACAGAATTTTCTTTTTGGGTGAACTATCCCTTTAATTTAGTAATTTCGTTTTTTTTTCGCAATGACCATTTTCTATCCTCTCTTCTCACTCTTTGAATTAAACAAACATTTTGTTTCTGTGCCTTTAAGAATTCTAATGCAAATGAGCTCTGCGCTGATTGGCTAAGCTCTGTGTACTGGTGTAGTTCACGATCATCAACACAGGTCAGGTTTCTAAATACTGAGTAAGTGTCGGTATGTAAAAGTGGGTGCTTTTATGCTAATTTGCTAATGGTTGTGATGTCATAATCATACTGACTTCTGAAAGTCCATTCCTGAAGTAATTCAAAGTTATTTTTATAGATTGTAGGTGGACTGAGGTGTCTGAATTTGTACTTGTTCTACTCAGAGCTGAATTGTGCATTTCTATAGCAACACTATCAACGCCAAAGCATTCACGTGCTTGCATTTCAACGAAACGATAATTACAACTTGTAAGCTCAGAATGTTCTGAGAGCTACGACTTGGACCATGTGACCACTGTACCACCTGACTGCCGCCAGGGGTTCTTATCTCTGGCCCTCGAGGTCCACTTTCCTGCAGAGTTTAGCTTGTTCAGGTGTGTTTGATTAGGGTTGGAGCTAAACTCTGCAGGAAAGTTGACCTCGAGGGCCAGAGTTCAGAACCCCAGATTTAGGTGCTACTTAGGCTCTACCTCCGAGAATGAAAGGCTTGGACAGCTCTGAGTAGAACATCACGTTTTGTCATCTTGGTGATTATGACATGCTGTGAATGCAGCTCAAGTGACCTAATCCCATGTGGCACTGATCTTAAATGACCCACGAAAGTGTAAGCAAGAAAAAAAGCACATATTCCCCTACCATTGCAAGTCGTATCGTCATTAAAAAAACAAAAGTGGGGAATGATGTCAACTCAGGTGAATGCTTTTCAGGGGAGTGTTGCCAATTCTGTGCTTTTTACACTATTGCCGCGGGTTAAAGTGATCTCCCCACCTCCCCTGGAATGTGATTTGGATGCAGTGGACCCCTGACGGAGGGGAAAACTACAGAAAAAATGTGATTGGGTTATTTTTGATTAGCAATTGGACTGGTTTGTTTGCAGACCAGGCAACCCTGCTTCTTCAACCTTGGGTAGTTTTGCCAAGGGTGTAGCCTAAATGTAAATATTGGATATGGGTCACTTTTAACAAAAGATTGAAGTCAGATTTTTTTATAGCTGAAATTAACAATAGAGCAGAAAACTTGTATTCCTTTTCACACAAATTACGATTACTGGTTAATATTACAGGGATATGTATTTTCACACAGTTATTTGGATAATACTATGTTATCACCTCAAAACACTTTTACCATAGTGCTGTTGTAAGTTAATATATTTTGACATTTGCATCACATTAAACCAGCTTTACTGTTGTAGTAAACTTGCTCGGTAGCTCACCTGGTACAGCGCGAGTCTGTGAAACATCAGTCACAATAAAGGAGCTTAAAGGGGACATCGGATGCCCATTTTTCACAAGTTCATATGATTCTTATTGGGGCTTTATGAAATGTCTGTAATATACTTTTGTTTTCCTCATTGGTTGTGTAAAGCAACACCCATTTTTACCTTGTCAAAAACAGCGCTGTTCACTGTGACCCATTTCGGTGCATGTCTCCTTAAATGATAACGAGCCCCTTTCGTC
Organism: Sinocyclocheilus anophthalmus; assembly: GCA_018155175.1. NCBI lineage: Eukaryota > Metazoa > Chordata > Actinopteri > Cypriniformes > Cyprinidae > Sinocyclocheilus > Sinocyclocheilus anophthalmus. The sequence continues at coordinate 35,412 of JADLZN010005370.1, forward strand.
TGTGGGGCGTGTCAGTATATCTGTTTATGGCTCGGAGGTGGTCTTATCCAAATAGCTAGCTATCTACATAGAAACCAGCTGCAAGTAGAAACAGCTCGAACTGGTTGCTTTTCTGAGCTGGAAGACATGCCAGAAACCTAACTACATGCAAAAAATCTAAAAAAGTAAACATTTCATCCGATGCTCCTTTTAAAGGCTTGTAAAAGCTAGGGCTGTCAAATAAAATTTGAATTTCGAATATTCGTCGGATTTAAAATAAAAATCCACATTCGAATGTAAAAACGTTGCATTCGAATTTTAGGTGTGCTTTAAGGAGGCAGCCTTATCAGCTGCGCACGAGATGCGATGACGATGTAAGTGTCATTGCATTTGAATGTTTTTCTTAGCCTATCCAGTTGAAGCCACTAGATGCGGCGCTGCTGCGTTGTTAATTACAAATATTGCGGGAAAAGAAAACATCAATGCGGAGAAGATGATGTTTACGTCAAAACTGAAACCAAGCCGTTCACACAGAACGCATATTTCGCTCATTTTCTAGAGGGACGTCTATCACTGTTGCACTCGCGTCTCGCACAAGAGAGCTGCATGTTTAGAAAGCCATGTAAAATTAGTGCAAGTGCAACTTTGAAAAAATATATCTCAAGACTTTATGGCCGGATATTTTCCCCATCCCACTGCAACTCATGTTTTTAAATGAAAAAATGTACTCTGTGTGATTGGTTTTCAGCCCTTTGTATTAAACTATGCAAACATACATACATGATGCTGTTTTGTTTATAGTTGTTTAAGCAACTTAATTAATTATAATTGGTTTATAAACATTATGCACTTTTTTCACCGATAGTCATGTTTTCTTATGCTTTGAATAAATGTGCATTAGTAATATTTTGCTTGGTGCACCCTCTTGTGGCCTCAGGAGAGAATCCAAAAGCTTTTCTTCACCCTAACTGAAATTATGCATTTTAAATTCGAATATAATTCGAATTTTGATAATATTAAGTACAAAATTCAAATGTAGTATTTCAGCCATTTTGACAGCCCTAGTAAAAGCTATGGTTGCTTCAGCAAATATTTTTATTACACATTTACTTTTGTTAACACCATCTGCTAGATTTAGGATTGGGTTTAGTGTATGTGGTAAAATTATTTTCAAACACGATAGAGCATTAAGCATTTAATGTCACTCGCCAGACAAGTTTTCAAGCATTTTGAATTCTGAACCCAAGGTATACTTTACTTTTGTCATTAACGCTTAGCAAACATGTAGTTGCATACACATTACACACCATTGAAGAGTTAACTGAGATATTAAATAGATCTCATTTTAACTGTAAATGGGACTTATTTATTATTATGAAATGCAGATGATACATATAGACTTGAATTAGTGTGTCAGTGCAACGAGAAATTATTCTTCCTCTAAACACCAAATATATAGCCTATAATATGACATCAAGCGCTGTGGCCGCCACACACACAGGCAGTGAGCGATGAGTCTATATTTAGCCGTCTGGAGTCCCTGATTCCAGCGTCTTTTGGCCGGTGAATGTAGGGAGGAGTTGTAGCGCTGCGTGACTGGCCCCATCACGTCAGCACAGCTCAGACTCAGCACATGTGCCGCTCCATATAAGAAGACTCCTGCAGCACTGCTAGCTGGGTTAAGAGGGAATTTCGTGCTCGAAAACCCTCGAGCATGAAATTCCCTCTTAGTGTGGTTGAACTAAAGCAGGTCTACAAAGAAGAGTGCACCAAAATTCCCCCACAGCGGTGAAAAACTGAATTCCATTTTTCGGAAGCATTTGGTTGCAGTTATTGCTGCTAAATATTTTAAATTAAAGAGGGCAATGGGTAATAGGTGTTAAATATGGAAACCCATTTCTGCCACTAAGTAAAAAATAAAAAAGGTAATCGCAAGTTTATATCTCACAATTCTGACTTCGTAACTCTCAATAGCATGCTATAAAGAGATATAAACATGCAATTCTGAGAAAAAAGTCAGTTGCGATCTAAAGTCAGTCAATCTCGCAATTGTGACTTTATTTCTAAGAATTGCAAGTTTCTGTCATGCGATTATGATTTTGTAACTCGTAATTGTGAATTTATATCACAATTCTGAGAAAAAATGACAGAATTGGAGTTAATTGCAACTAGGGCTGTGCAATTAATCGAAAAAACGGTTTCGATTTCGATTTTGGCCTCCAACGATTATAAAAATACAATAATCGAGATATAAACGATTATTGCGCCCCATTCCGCCCCCTTTTCCAGCGCTGCGCTTTCATTCCTCCATAAAAGCCCAATTTCACGTGCAAATCAGTACAATCATGTAACGCGACTTTTGCAAAATTGGGCGTGCTTGATATATAGAAGTATATTTATTCATGTTTTTAAAGCGGTGAAAGAGAACTCGCGCTGTACACAGGAAGTATATGCGCTCAGAGACGAACAAAACCGGACATGTAAAGTATCTTTTGCTCAAGGTGCGGCCTTCCTCATAAAACCGTCAAAACATGCAAAAAAAATTGGGTGCACAATTGTGGCGCTTAGTGATTATTCATGTATACCTTTGTCGGTCATGTAATAAATGAACGTAAAGAGTTGAGAATGAAAATACGTGTGTAACGGTAAATTGGATCCGTGCGGCTCTTAAAGTGACAGCGGGCTATTTTCCTGCTTAATATTAATCAAACAACAAAAAAACACATTCAAAATCACTCACTGCTCTTGATTGAAGGACTTTTGTAGCTTTAATAAGAAACAAAGAAAGTTTAATTCTTAGTGAAGACTATGCTGTTTTGTTTTACATTTGATTATTCATTTCTGTAGTAGGCTATAAACTGCTTGAGACTTGCATAAAAAACATAAAAGCACAGTTTTTTTCATTTGTATCTTTTTATTCTATTATATTTGTCCTTTGCTATTTTTTTTTTTATTGACAGTTTTAAAGTCCCCATGAAATCAAAATTAAAGTTTTTTGGGTGTTAGTATCAATATGTTAGTCTTAAGGTTATCTATAAGGCAGTGTGCTCCAAAACAGTGACAAAATTCGCATTTAGAAGATATAAGCATTCAAAGCTTGCAGTTCGTCACTTCCGCCAAAACGGCTCAACGATTTTTTTGACGTCACATCGTACTTCAGCTTCTCATCAAACTTTCTGTCCAAACAAATGCTCTCTAGAATCCGAAGCACCCGCCCCCTACACTATAAAATAGACGCTGAAGCCGCGGCTGAAATCGGTCACTTGTCCACAGAATTAGTATTTTCTGTACAGTGAATGGCACGTAGTGCACTATATAGGGGACAGGGAACGATTCAAACAGTGTAAATATGCACCGCACACACACTCTGCTCCGGTCCAGAGACACGATAGCACGGAGCGGATCACATGCGTGAGTCGGCGCAGACCACAAAATGTATCGGAGCTATTTGAATTCTACACAGAATGCTATATTTTATAGCAATATGGATGAGATTGTGGCTGGCATACCCTGTCAAATGCGGCTTTACGGAGCTCAACGGCTCTGAACGGCTCTAGCCCAAGCGGTGATAAACGAACGCTATTGGCTATTTTAAAAAGGGGCGGGGCTGCTTGATATGTCCCGCCCTGTCTTCCTGTTTCAGTTAAAATGACGTCAACACATAGAGTAACGCTGCGTGTTTCTAAGCATTTCAGGGGACCTTTAATTATTTTCAATAATTTTTAGGACTTTTTGTTTGTTTGTTTGAAATTCCGCTGGTCTCTACAATGTAGATGTCCTAGCTACCTTATTTACAGGAAATATATATTTGATAAGTATCACTATCTTTAAATAAATCACTCATATAAAGTTTTGGTCATATGGCCCCCTCGTAATGGTGTTAAATAATGGTGATTACAATATTGGCCAAAATAATCGTGATTATGATTTTTGCCATAATCGAGCAGCCCTAATTGCGACTTTATTTCTCAGAATTGCACGTTTCTATCATGCAGTTATGCCTTTTAAGCTCTCAATCGTGTTTATATCTCACAATTTGGAGAAAAAAGTCAGTATTGCGAGAAGAAAGTCCGAATTGTGAGATAAAAAATCACAATTACATTTTTTCTTTTTTATTCAGTGGCAGAAATGGGCTTATTTATGGGGAGCAATACGCTTTTTTTTTTTTTTGCTTCAATATAAGCATAAAACTGTAAGCGTTTACTCAGTTTGCCTTTGTTTTTATATTGTATTTCATTTGAAGATCTATTTAGTATCCGAAAGGCGGCAAATACATTTTCACAGCGCTCTGCATTCTTGTGAAATAGCATTCTGGAATGGCTTTGTGGATCAGTTTGCTTGGTCCTAGGTATGCTCTAGAGACTGGTTGAGCCCCACTCCTAATTTCTATGACAACAAACAATAGATGTCCTATGGCTGTATGTAGTTGTGTATGTACATTTGACTGCATGTTATTGTGTAGGTGTATTTTTGGAAAGTGTCCAGGTCGCCATATGCGTCTACACACCTAGCTGACAGAATGAAAGCTAGAAGAGTTTCTCAGTGCATGCAGACAGCTGAGGCAGATTGCTCTCTCTCTCTCACACACACACACACACACACACACTCGTCTCCCAGGACAGATATGAGTTGAGGTGGTCATAAAGTCACACACTGTAAACTCTACGAGGCTCTGGGGTCCAAACCCAATATAAAGGTGGAGATTAAGCACGCTCGGCGGACAATGATGGTCTTTTTTTAATTAGGCATATTTTTAGACACAGTCTGATGGCAGGTATTGGCTCGTGTTTAGAGGAAGGCCCCCGGGCAGCCAAACAGATGTTCAGAAACAGAATTATTTCAGCCGCCTGCCGTTGCTTGTGATATGAATTGGCGAGACTTCTGAGCGTGTGTGTCTGTGTGTGTGAGTGTGTGTGTGTTAATGACACGCTCTTCTCACTGCATGCGAGACAAATGAGCCAATAATTGTATTCTCAAGAGCTCCACACATCTTTCTTTGCTTTTTGTGCATATTTGATTTCTTAATTTGCTGAATTCAAAAACCAGGGCTGCTATATTTTCACTCTTCTTTCCAGCAAGGTGGCGTTTTATGTCTCAAGGCAGTTTTCATGCATCTTTTATATTCTTTTCTGTGTAGTTTGTGTGCTGTACACTCAGACTGTGGCGTACAGGGAGTGGAGAGAGGTATAGTATTTTCTGAATTTGTGTTTTCAGATCTGTATTTTTTATTTATATTGCGTTTATTCATGCTGGTAATATGCCTTTTATGCACTTTATTGTTTAGTTTGGCAGGACAGAAGTCATCGATAACACGTTGAATCCAGACTTTGTGCACAAATTCATGCTCGATTACTTCTTTGAAGAGAGACAAAATTTGCGCTTTGACCTGTAAGTACAATCAGCATGCAAAAATAATTTCATGTCTCTAAATGTCAAGTGGTGTAACCTCTAACTAAAATGCAGTAACATATCTTTAGCCTACATCTTTACTGAAAAAAGTGTATGATTTACTTTGCAATTTTCCCTCATAAATGTCTAGTGAATTTCACAAATAATTACAAAGAAATGGTAAAAAATAACACATTGATTTGAACCTGAAATCTTGAAGTAGAATGACTGAAATGCTATTTGGTTCATTTTTTACAGTGTTGAATACATGTGAATGTACACATATTATTTTCAAATTTAAATGTATTTTTTCAATGTAAAAGGTGAAGTTTTTTTTAAATCAAAATAATAATAAACATTCAACCTGAATGAGTCTTGCATCTCATCTTGCCATAAAAAAATGACACAGGACCACAGGCCAATCGTCTTCTGAATGTTGGTTAGACAACACTGACTTATTTTTTAACTTTTTCAAATAGTAATAATAATAATTTTACATGTCACCTCTTTCTTTTTAAGAATTAATAACATCACATGACACTTAAACAACTCTACACATCTACACCCCACAAACATGATCAAAATGAATTTGAATTCAGCAATTGCAAATCTGCCCATCATAGCAGAGGTGCATTAGTTCATTGCCTTTTTGTGTTTGTTTTGAAAAAAAAAACAATCGTTCAGAGACAAAAATCTGAGAGCCACATCATTCACTTGTGTGTCAATAATTGAAAACATGAGAACACAGATTTGCATATTTAATGATCTCTATGTTGACTGTAAACAATACAGAGACAACACATACAGAAGTGCTGTTTTCCCAAGGAACATGGGAGACCTTTTAATGCAGTTTTGTATGATTTCACACATACTCTGTCATACACACACACACACAGCCTGCAGGGTTTTGGCTTGTTTCCGCTCAGTGAAGCACATTTTATACAGCAGTATCCCAGAAATTACATTTATGCATTATTCCCCTACATCACACACACACACTGCCGATCCTCCATTAGAGCAGCCCGCTCCATACGTACCACTACAAATCATCTAATTCTAATCTCTAATCTAGAGGCACATGATGCACATTATACATAAGTGTTTATTAACACGGGCTGAATAGAACATCAGTGACATGTGTGTGTGTGTGTGTGCGCGCACGCACATGTGTGTGTCGGTCACTCATGTCATCGTCTCCCTGTCCTGATATTATCGTTTTCAGTATATGACATTTTGATGGATATGTCACATCCATCTATGAGTGTGTGTGTGTGTGTGTGTGAACACCTGTCAGTTTTACACCTGGTCCCTTCTCACCCAGATTGCTCTTTTGTGTTTCTCTGAGATCTGGAGCTGGATATATATATATATATAAATTCTAACTTTAGAATCATCTATTTAGTAACCATGGAGATTTTAATTAGAAATTTTTCAGATCAAGACAAACCATATCATGGAGACCTGGGTGGTGTAAGCAAACAGCAGCTACACAGAACCCAATAGCAACCATTTAGAACACCTTTGCGACATCCTAGCAACCACCCAGAACACCCTAGCAACCAACGTGAAGTCTGTTTCCCAAAACATTGTGTGCCAACCAGTACCAGCAACGGTGGCTCTAACGAACATCCGCGAACAGTATCCGCAAACTTGTGTGGTTGGAACTACAGCTCACGACCTGTAGCATACTAGCAGCCATCTAGCAACTGTTTAGAACAATCTAACAGCCATCCAGTGTTGTTCTTAGACGTTCAATTCTTGGAATGTTTTTATGGTGTTGGTGTACTTGAACATCCCAAAATGTTTTTGTAACCTTAAATCACATTCTAATCACAACAAGAAAACTGGGCATTTCAACTGTTTAGAAACAATTAACAAAAACAATTTTCAAAACAATTTTCCCACAATGTTTTTAGAACCTAAATGTTACCAGCAACCCCTCTGCAATGCACCAACCCCCTCAGAACACCGTAGCAACCACATACAGTAGCGGCACCCTGCAACCTACCCACAATGACCTCATTTAATAATAATTGACACATATGTAACCATAATTTATAAATTTGTTGGTGGCACAAATTTTCCAATGTACTGAACATAAATAATCCAAGATATAGCCAGCACAAGCCAAAACCAAACCCTTCAGATTGTGTTTTGTGGTAGATTTTTGGCTTAGAGTTACACACATACAACACTGCAGCACAAGCAAATTAAAACATACTGACATGCTCTTATTGCCGAGGAGATTTGAACATGAATGTTCGGTCAGGTGAAAGTGTGTCTTGATCTTAGCGGTCTCTCCTGCGGTGGCTGGAAATATCTGCACATGTGCTGACGCTGCTCATTTTGCACAGCGGGACGAAGAAAGAGACAGACAGACTAAGAGAGAGACAGCCAAGAGTGTAGATTCATGCTGAGAGTAAAATAACATGTATCCCAACATGGCAGATTTTTCCTCAAACATGTAGGTTGTTGCCACCCACTGAGGTTTCATTTAAGCTGCCGGTGAACAGCAGGCTTGTGTTCATTCAGAATGTCACAAGAAAACAGAAGCACGGACATATTTTAGCTCCTAGAGTGAAAACAAGAAGCAATAACATGACTTAAAGGTAAAGTGTGCCTTTTTAAAGTGGTAAAATGCTTTCTTCTGTCCTACTTCACAAAGCCAGTTATAACAATTGAATACAGTGGGACTGTCTGGGAAACAGTCATTACCGGTGCTTGATAAGTGGTGAAAATATAGTTATTCAAACATACATTAAACACTTTCTACATGTAATAACTTGAATACACTTATTCAAAACACAGAATATACAAAAATGCATGATTTTAAGAAAAAAAGAAGCATAAAGGTCCTCCCTAACACCATCCCTGAAACTAACCCTCAGTAGGGGCCAAGTAGATTGTATGAAAATGTATGACGAGATTTTATGGAAATGTAAAACATTTATGAATAGTTACAATATGCCAACATGTAAAATAGTTTGAGATTGCCATGAGAGTGTGTAACAGTGAACACTAACTCCATGTTTCCTGATGATATCTCCCAAGGGTAACATGTACAGGGTGAAAAGCAATGGTCCTAATACTGAACCTTGTGGTACTCCTTACTGCACTTGTGATTGATTTGATTCCTCTTCATTCACTGCTACGAATAGATGGTGGTCACTATTTGAACCATGCTAATGCAATTCCAGTAATACCAACATCATTTTTTAGTCTATTCAAAATAATTTTGGTTGTCATAATCACTACGCTTGCGCCAACTCGCTTCCAAATGAGTGGGGAATTTTATGCCTTAGGGCAGGGGTAGGCAAGTTCGGTCCTAGAGAGCCGCAGTCCTGCAGAGTTCAGCTCCAACCCTAATCAAACACACCTGAACAAGCTAATCAATGTCTTCAGGATTACTAAGGCTATAGGCAGGTGAGTTTTTTTTTCAGGGTTGGAGCTGAACTCTGCAGGACTGCGGCTCTCTAGGACCGAACTTGCCTACCCCTGCCTTAGGGGAAAAAACCCTGAAAATATCTTGAGATTGTTTCAGACCTTATTTCAGGTATTTAACCATAAACCCATTCAAAAAATAATGGAACTGGAAGTGAAAAAATACTAACATGTTTCTAGATTTAAGGACCCATTCCTGCAGCACTTTATTTTGAGCCAGAGAAATTACACATAAATTCTACAAGCATTTCACTCAGCATCATTCACAGAAATGTCCTTTTATTTCTAGGTATGACCTCGACTCAAAGAGTGAAAACCTGTCCAAACATGTAAGTGTTTTCCTGTTAATGTAAGGGTGATGGACACTGTGTGTGTGGGGGGGTTGATCTAGAAGACTTCTTATAGGTTTCACTTGTGTGTTTGTGGTCCTACAGTTGTTTGACCCTCATCACTGAGGGTTTTATCATGATTTAACAAAACGTTTTGTGGGGTTAGAACCATGGGTCACTCTATATCTCAGAATGCACCTGTGGGATTGATGTTCAGAGTTGCTGGACACATTCATTCTGATCAGCGCGCTCAGGAGAATGTCTGCCTTTTTCAGTCCTGCCTTTCCATCTGCAAAACCTTTTTGCCACACATTTTGCCCTCACACAGCCTATCAAGATCTGATCTAGAATAAGGTCTTGTTCTCATCCATGTTTTTCAGGCAATTTTATTTAATTTTTATTCATCCTACATTCACTAGAATTACTTTTAAAATGCATTCTAGACTCAAATGATCACATGCTCATGAAAATCTAATATGAAGTAAAGTAAACCATTTCAATACTTTTTTATTTGTATTTATTCAATAAAAATATAAATTTATTTATTTATTAAGTTTGTTTGGTTAAGACAGTGTGCGAAGCATGCTTGAAGTCCACCACAGAATGTTATCAAGTTAAAAAAATAAATAAATCAAAATATGCACCACAAATTCATTAATTATTATACATTTGCATGGTCTACAAGACATCTTAAAGGTTGACATCTAAAATATTTATTGACATGGAAGATTGAACATGAACACCAAACATGAACTTTACATTGAAAATGAAATGTCCGTTTAAGTGTTCATGTGAACAAGCAAAACATTCCCATCGGAGAACAAATACTAGCTCAAAGGCATGAAACATTCACAACCTGTTTAACTTCCATAATGTGACATAATTCTGATTGTGACTTGATTTTATCTGTTGGAATTTAATACATATTCCTGATCGTATTGCAAATTAATAATTTATGCACATTATTACAAACAAGAAGTGTGTTTCTTCAAAATTCTGCACCAAAACAACTTTTCTGCCAATTTAACTAAGCATTTCTAATATTTTAAATATAATATTAACCATTAATATACTATATATTTCATTATTTCATTTTGATTTCATGTTGACTTGAATGTGTACTGAGATCACAAGCAACTTATCTTGAACTCAAATGCCCCGAAATCATAAAGTGTGAATAATGCTTCCATTCCTGCCATCTGTGTGTGTTTACAGGACTTCCTGGGCCAGATGTACTGTACTCTCGGAGAGTTGGTGGGCTCTCAGGGTAGTCGTATGGAAAGATCGCTTGTGTAAGTGCTGCATTTGAGCTTCGTGCTTCTCTGAAACACAATGTGTAAAAATATGATTTCAATTCTCACCTAACATGTTTTCATTTTGGGGTTATCTTTGTTTATATGGGCAGTTGAGTTCGATTTTACTGTACTCAAAAAAGGACATATTGCTATTCATTTTTTCTGCATATATATTTTGTCATTTGGCTAAACTGAAAAAAAAAAAAACTATATAAAGCCAATCTAATTATGTGAGAAATATTTTTTGAATAGAGCCCCATTCTAGAATCAAATGAATGTATTAAATGTACTACTAAATTTTCTAAATGACAAAATGTGTGGTGCAGCAAACCATCCTTAAAAATTAGTCAGAATTCAGACTTGTATGTTATGAGAAGGGAGAGCTATTACTATCAATTAAACTTGAAATAGTTGAAACTACTTTCATGTTCATTTAATCAGTCTTGCAGTGTGACGCCCCCAGAAAATAGAAATGTCAGGTTTAGTGAGCATTAAATAAGCTTTAGGCCCTGTCCACACGAACGCGGTTAAACCGCAGCTTTTTCTATGCGGTTAGGCCGTTCGTCCACACGCAAACGCAGCACCAGTTCACTGAAACCGAACATTTTTGAAAACGCCTGCCAAGGTGAAGATTTTCAAAAAATTTTGGCTTGTGACGTCAGAGCCTGCGCTGTTATCTCCGCCTACTGGAGACTTTTTCAGTCTTCTGATTGGCCAACATAGCTTTATGGTTGAGATTATATCGCCACCTGTTGGCTTGGCATGCTCTTGACAGTGCTTCATAGCATGCGTTTGCATTTTCATGTGGACCGAGATTTTTTTTTAAACGGAAGAAGGAAAAACTACCCGTGTACGTGTGGACATGGTCTTAGTGGAACTGACTGTCGAAATTGCTGAATAGTATCAAAATCAAAACAACATATTTCAAATTGTATTATAATTAGTATGCTTTTTTCATGCACCTTTAAGTGAGTAATATATGACTTATAGTAATTTGTCACATCACAAGACTTTTAAATATAACTAGTGAAGGCAAATGCAATCTAAAATATACTTAACCTTATATAAGTATATCAATTTTACCATTTTAAAAACTTGATGCTCACGCCTTTGTCTATTTGTCAATTGACCATGTATAAACATATATTTGGGCATCATGTTTCCCTGTATATAATGTGTGTATGGATGTTGTATGTTTGTGTGTGTGCTGTTGGCGACACATTGGGCGGTAATATGGAATGAGGAGTATTATATAACCAGAGCTGCCTGCACTCGTTCATTCACTCAGACCTCTCTGAACATTCATTTAGTCATGTACTGCAGCAAATAAATACATTTAGACGCGTTTACAGTGAAAGCGCAACACTGAATCGCTCTTGGAAATGCATATGAATTAATTTCATTTTTGAGCATGTGTCCGTTCCTGACAGCCACATTTACAGTGGCACATCTCTGTGTCCATTCCAAGCAGTTAAAGGGTTAGTTCACCCCAAAATCGAATAATTTACACATTTACTCAGCCTCGTGTCATTCCAAATCCATCTTTGAAACACGAGTGAAGATATTTTTAATGATTCCTAAAGGGGTTTCTATTTATCGAGTAAAAGACATTGTAAAAGTAATCCTTAAAGTCTACTGAAGAAACACAATCACTTTACATGATGGACAGATTTAATTTAGCCTTTTATTCACATGCAGTATAAACCATGAACAACGCATACATAAAGCGCTTCAAATGTGCTAAACAGAAGCTCATTTGTGTTTTGAATATTAGCCAACATCTTATAGATTTGGAACAACAATGATGAAAAACATTCTCATTTTTGGATGAACTGTCTCTTTAAGATCACTGTTGAAAATGACCCTTCGCAGGGAGCTTGATTGACAGGAAGATCTGACCAATCATAACGCCAAATCTGCCATTTTGTCTGACAAACAAATCAGACAGGAGAGTAAATTAACTTAGGTGGACTTAAATTGGAAAAATTGTGTGTTGACGCAGTTGGCATAAAATACCTTCTGATGCTCATTCATGTTTATTTCATGCTTTAAGTAAATATGATAAATATAAAAAGCGACGTTAATCTATTCTCCTGTCTGGTTTGCTTGTCAGACAAAAATGGCAGATTCAGCAATATGATTGGCCAGATCACCTGTCAATCAAACTCCCTGCATAGGGTCAATTAATATAGCTACTTAAAGTTGCGTAAAATAACTTCAAACAGCAACTTTTTTTAATTGCAACAATTATAATGTTTTCAAAAGTTTTTTATCGCTTAATTATTCATATTCAAATAATAAAGATTTATGTCTCCATAGGTTGTTTCGATGTAATTTAAATGTAGAAAATTCCCCTTAAATACTTTAAATGCATTCAATGTAATTATGTTAGCTTGTAGCATATAGCAACCCAGAAAATGTAGCCTATGCATAAATATGAGTGAAATTTGTAAACAAGTACATCAATGTGGTAAGCATTTTGTGTGCGCGTACAATATAAAAACAATCTGCCTATCGTGAGTCCCCGTAAACCACATATGCATGTGTGTTGTGTGGAGATTGAATGAAATATTACTTAGTAGTCCAGGTGATATGTGCAAAATTTGAGGTGATATGTTCACTTTTTCATAAAAGCATGAAACTTGGTACAGTTGTACAGGTTAGGGCCCTGGACATTTTCAGAAATGGAGCCATCGCAAAAACACTTTGTGGTTGCCATGGTGACCATTTTACTTTCCGCCATAACCAAATTTTGTATTTTGTGTATATCTCCTGAACCAAACATGATAACACAGTAAAGGTGATGTCTACCCCTATGTTATGATGGTCAAGGATTACAATGATACCATATACAAAAATATAAATTGTTCAGGTGAAGAGTTAATGGTGAAATCAGCAATGTGAGAAGGAAATAACAGTATCTGAGCATCATACTATCACAGCATTTACAAAAGTCCATATTATGGCTATTAATGTTTTTCTTTATTTGATAATTAACTAATATTTTATTCAATAGTACAATAAAAGATTGCATTAATTAATTATTAATTTGTTACATTTATATAGCGCTTTTCTGGGTACTCAAAGCACTTTACATGAATCTTCTCAACCACCACCAATGTGCAGCATCTACCTGGATGATGCGACGGAAGCCATATTGCGCCAGAACGCCCACCACACACCAGCTTAACTAATATTTTAAAAGATGTTTTCGGGGGGAGGATACAATCATTTATTTGCAGCATTTATTATTTTATTTATTTATTTAATAGCCTTTATTTTTTTCAGATATAAAAAAATATAATCTCAAGTAAGTGTATGTTTCCTTACCTCTCAGGCAGAGTCAGGTAGGCGGTAGTGTGTTTCCAATACATTGTTGTTCTCTATCAACAATGCTCCAACATCAAATGCAGACGGCAACGCAATCTTGCTAAGCTACATCCTATCTGCACCTCTTCTGCTGCACTTCTGTCATTTTCTGTGGGTCTCTGGAATTGTCAGTCAGCTGTCAACAAACTTCGTTCTGGCCATTGCTTCTCAGTGTACTCTTAGTATCTTGGGTTTGACGGAGACCTGGATTCGTCCAGAAGACTCCGCAACCCCTGCTGTTCTCACTAACAACTTCCCTTTCTCTCACACCCTCTGTCAGGTTGGAAGGGTACTGGTCTTCTCATTTCTAATAATTGGAAATACTCAACCCACTCTTCCCTATGCAATAAAAATTATTTTGAGTTTCATGCTATTATGGTAACAGCTCCTGTTATTGTATTGTACTGTACTCCCTGTTGTAATGATTTATCGCCTTCCTGGTCAACTGGGCACCTTTATAGAGGAGCTGTATGGGCTGCTGTCCTCATTCTCTGTGGATGGCAGTCCACTTGTTGTCTTTGATGACTTCGAAATCCATCTGGAGAATCCTTACACTGCAGACTTCCACTTCCACTCCTAGCTTCATTGGATCTCAAATGGCTTACCACCACAAGCACTAACAAATCAGGCAACCAGCTTGACTTAATTTACACATGCAATTGTATCACTGACAACATTTGGTAAAACCTCAAGACATCTCTGCTAATTTCTTTTATTACATTTAACCTACATATTACTACCTGTGTGCCACCAATTCCTCTACCAGTTACTTTTAGACAAAACCTACGCACCCTTTCACCCTTCCATCTTTCCTCTGTAGTGTCATCCTCTCTCTTCCCTCACCCACCCATTTCTCATCTCTGGATGTAAATACAGCAACTGACACTTTATGATCCACTTTAACTTCTTGTCAAGACAATATCTGTCTAGACAATCCCCCCTCACAATGTAAAGCGCTTTGAGTACCTAGAAAAGCGCAATATAAATGTAATGAATTAATTATTATTAGACAGGCCAGTGCATACTACCCCTTCTAACCTAAAAAGTTGCCCCATGTATCATCATTTTTAGTATCCATGTAGTATCATCTCTATTTTTGCTGAGCAGTCTTTTGGGTGGCTCACCAATGTACTAGTTTTCTCAAATACAAAAAAATAAGTAGGCTTGACCTAATTTTTTGTGGGGAGAAGAATTTATTGAAGATGGTAGTGTAGCAGTTCTTCAATAGCGATGTTAGCATGTATTCCTTACAACAATTTTACCCTTGTATGAATCCTAAAATTCTTGTATGAATCTCTTCTCCCAAAGTACTGTCTGTGGGACATAATTTTATACCTGAAGACAAAAGGTCTAGAAACAATACTATTAGGACCTTGCCGCTGGAGATCCTGCAATCTACAAGACGTTCCTGAGGAATGCTGTTCCTTTGTTTTTCTAATGGAATGGACCATTTGGTTCACACCTTTATAGACACAGTTACATTATTTCACAGAATGACCAACTGAACTTTAAAGGGGTCATATGATGCTGCTAAAAAGAACATTATTTTCTGTATTTGGTGTAATGAAATGTGTTTAAACGGTTTAAGGTTAAAAACACATTATTTTCCACATACTGTACATTATTGTTTCTCCTCTATGCCCCGCCTTTCTGAAACAGAAAACCTGCCTTTTTTACAAAGCTCATCGGTCTGAAAAAGCGAGGTGTGCTCTGATTGGCCGAATTCCTCAAGCGTGTGACAGAAATGTTACGTCCCTTACCATATTGTGATGCCTGCGGCAATCACATGTGACGACCCAGGGCTGGACTACGCTTCGTCCACGGTTAAAGCCGATCCGGCGATCCACAGAGCAAAGTTGTAGTATTTACTCAGCAACCAGCACAGATCAGCTCCAGGCACGACGAAGCGATATCGTCCTCTTTTGGAAGACCAAACCAAGTAGTTTCGCTTTCACAAAGAAACAACATGGCGGCGGCGGCAATAATACTACAGCGAGAATAAAAGTTACGCCTTCTGTCTTTGTGTGAACATTTGGGCGACGTTATGCAAATTTTCCCACATAGTGACGTAGATATGTGGGGGCGTGTTAGAACGAGCCGTTTTAGGTAGGTGTGGCTGACTCTTAACTTTTTATAAAGAAGTGGATCTTCTAAAGAATATCTCTTTGATTTGAGACTTTAGTCTTTTCAACTTTACAGATCTTCTTTATGCACCAAGAGCGTGTAACACTCCAAAGAGAAAAGGAAAAATTGAAATCGCATCATAAGACCCCTTTAAACCATCCTGTTTCAGCACCGGCTATTAAACTGAGACTGCTTTGCTGTCGGTCACTGTAACCCTGCAGATAGCGAAAGCTGATTCCAAATAATCAGTTCTTATTCTGCTGGATCTATCTGCCACTTTTGACACAATCATCAGATTATCCTGTCTGCCATCACTGGATCTGCACTCCACTGGTTTGAATCTTATCTCACAGGTAGGTGTTTCAGGCTGGCCTGGGGAGGAGAGGTATCCAAAGAACATCAACTGGCTACAGGGTTTCCTCTGGGATCAGTTCTTAGACCCCTCCTCTTCTCTATATACACGGGACCCATTAAGAACACATGGTTTCTCCTACCATTGCTATGCTGATGACAAACAGCTCTATCATTCATTTCAACCAGACAATCCAAAGGTAGCTGCATGGATCTCAGGCTGCTTGGCAAACATCACGGCATGGATAAAGGGACATCACCTGCAGCTCAACCTGGCAAAGACTGAGCTTCTTGTTTTCCCTGCCACTTCGACTCTACAGCATGATTTCATCATCCTGCTAGGTTCATCAAAAATTATTATTTGGTGACCAGCTGACCTTTAAGGACCATATTGTAAAGACAGCTCGATCATGCAGGTTTGCATTGCACAACATCAGGAGGATCAGGTCCTTCCAAACAGAGCATGCTGCACAACTTCTTGCCCAGGCCCTTCTCATTTCTAGACCGGACTATTGCAATGCTCTTCTAGCTGGACTTCCGTCATCATGCACAATCAAACCTCAACAAATGTTTCAGAATGCAGCGGCACGAATACTCTTCCATGAGCCCAAAAGGGCCCACTTCACACCTCTTTTTATCCCCCTGCACTGGCTACCGGTTGCATCTCGCATCAAGTTCAAGACATTGATGTTTGCGTACAGAACAGCCACATGCTCAGCACCCTCCTACTTGCTCCTCACTCTTACGAATCTACATCCCCTCAAGAAGCCTGAGATCTGTAAGTAAGCAATGCCTTGTGGTAACATCACAGAGACGCATTTTCATTCACTTTTCCTGACTGGTGAAATTATCTTCCCACAATCGCAGTAATTAACAGAACACCCGACACGTTTTCTGACAGCAACACTAATTTATTCCCATGCCTGACCCATTTGACATAAAAACTGGAACCCGAACCGCACCTGCATTAAATCTCCTACATGAGGTAGACAAAACTCATTTATTAAAACTTTTATTCAAATTGTGAATAGATTAAATACAGAAAGCAAGCAAAGAGCGCTTCCTTTAATATAATCACTACAGCTGTCAATCAGTGGCAGCGTGATATGCTACATTGCTCAGCGTGTACTGGACAGAGTCAAAATAGTATTGGTTATTGGACCCGCAACCCGCCCGTGCTTGTCACCATCCGGCCCGCACCCACATCACACCCTACACATAAATATTATTCCACCCGTTACATCAAATATTACGATTCACCTGCATGTACCCACCCGCATGCAGGACTCTGGCTTCCACCTCATAAACAACATAATAGACAACCCTGGCCCCAGAGAGTGATTGCAAATTAAGTTAACTGTTCACCTGATTGCGATGCCATCTGCATGTGATGTTAGAGCGTTGTTGAGAGAGAACAAGAATGTATTGGAAACACACTATCGCCTACCTGACTGCCTGAGAGGTGGGGAAAAACACACTTACCTGAGATATTTTTTTTATATCTCTGAAATATATGATAGTATTCTTGAAAACAATCTTTTAATGTATTATTGAATACAATATTAGTTAATTATCAAAGAAAGAAAAAATTAATAACCATAATATGGACTTTTGTAAATGCTGTGATACTTTGATGCTTAGATACTATGATTTCCTTCTCACATTGCTGATTTCACCATTAACTCTTCACCTTAACAGTTTATGTTTTTGTATATGGTATCATTGTAATCCTTGACCATCAAAACATAGGGGTAGACATCACCTTTTCTGTATTATCATGCTATGCCACAAAATACATAATTTGGTTATTGCGGAAAGTAAAATGGTCGCCATTGCAACCACGTGGTGTTTTTGCGATGGCTCCATTTCTGAAAATGTTTAGGGCCGCAAACTCTACAAGTGTACCAAGTCTCTCTCTTTATTTTTTATTGTAAGTAATTCCTGGTAGACACCTGAACATTTCAGGTTAATTTAGGAGAGTGCCTCAGAGGACATGTGTAGATCCAGAGCAGATTAAAGACATGTCTTCAGTTAGCAGGGATCTGCTTCTCTAACCTCTATAACATAACCCACAACTACTTAGTGGAATTGAAACAAGCACTCAAGGCAGCGCGTAAGTAAGGCAGAAGTTTGTTCTCTCATCAAATCATCTTCAAAATCTTTCATCATTCATCTTTGTCAGGCACTTGTGCAGGATGCTGAAGTGTTGGGTCCATACAATTTAAATTCAATTCCGGCTTGGGCTTCTTGAGTGTAGTCTTATATAAGAGCACAGCACACACTTATGCATTCGCCTGTCTGCTTCTACAAACACTCATTTATTTATGCAGCACAGATACATGCATTCATAACTGTTGAAAGGGGACAATCACTTATTAATATTCACTCATTCACACAGCACGGGCTGAACAAATGCATTTGCTTAACATGGTCAGCATATTTACTAATTACTCTTTTAACAAGCACTTTCCTCCAAAGCAGAGTTCTGTTGTTAAGTTCACTTAAACGAGATCAGTCCTCCTGGAGTAGGGTAAGGTTAAGTGTCAAGGATGTCCTTTCTAGAATTGTTCTGTTGTGTGTTCCTGAAGTGCTAGTTGTCAAGAACAATATTGTCTCTGCTACTTTAGTAACACACAATGTTCCTTCTGACTTTAGAGGCATTCCTGGGAAGAACTGTGGAACTATTATTGTGAAAGCTGAAGAACTTGGAAATTGCAGGGTACTTTGACTTATCATCTATTCTTGTATTTTCTCTTCTCTCCTGGTCTCATCTTACCTCTTGTCTCTTTTCATCTCATCTCTTCTCCCCTCTTCTCTCATCTCCATGTGTAATGTTGTTTTGTCTCTTGTTGTATGATCTATTGTTTTTTTCTTTTCTCATTTGTCTTGTCTCTTCTTGTCTCATTTATTCTCTTCACGTTTTGTGTTGTCTCATGTATAGTGTTCCTGTCTCATGTTTAACCCTCTACCGCATGGTGTAGCCATATGGCAACATACTCTTTGTGTTCATTTCCTTGCCACTGTCTCTTTAAGAGAACATTCTCGTTTTTTTTGTTGGAAAGAGAAGACCTTAGTTTAGCCAATGATGTGCTTTGATTAAGTCATATGACATGCAGTTTTTTTCTGTGGCGAGATTTCTGACAGACTGCCGTCTTTTGTCGGTAGTTGCTGAAAGCAAACTAAAACGTCAGTAACAAACAAGGACCAGTCCGTGTCACTTCTACAAAAAAATCTAAAACATCACTGTTATGATAACATATTCACCTCTCAAAAAAAAAGTTTTTATGAAATTAGTTTTTGGTAAATCATTCAAATGTATGTGTTGCCAAGCGGCAACACTGTGCAATAGTGGAATGACATTATTACAATAGTTTAGCTAGCTAGCAAGGTCAGCTGCACTCTGTTAAGCTGTAACAATAACAACATTAATACTAGTGAAATAATGTTGATTAGTCGTATGTTAATGGTATTTGTATTATGGATATAATCAAATTGAAATGGCAGTTTTACTTTTGATTAAATATGAATACAGGTAACATTACATCAGTGAGCACGGCCATATTCTATGGCAAGGTAAAGAAGAAAAGGGCAGAACTTGCTCTTCCTGCACATGAAAAAACTGCTTTGTGAAGTTTCATACATAAAAAAGGTGATCTTTCAAGGATTATTGGGGGGGGTGATGTTCATAGTCTTCCTCTCAAGAGATTGCATAATGCTGAATTTTCATGAACTGCAATGTTTTTGGTTCTTGCAGTGTTTTAAATGATACATTATATACGTATTAATATTTGTTTTACTTTACACTTTGCAGTTTAATAACATTCATGAAAAATGAATGAAATTAAAACAAATATCATCCTTATTCCGCAAAAACATATGGAATAATAAAAGCAAGAAAAAAAAAAAAAAAAAAAAAAAAAAAGAAAGAAACAAGTTGTTGGAAAGTATGTATAAGGTGTCAATTATAAGTAAGTACTGTGTTAAAGCTTATAATAGCACCAATTGAATCAACACAAACAACATTTCTGAGAGAAAATATTAATTATAAGTAAGCTTACACTTACTCTAAGATAGATCCACTATTGTATGCTGTTGCCGTATGGCAACAAATCATAAAGAATCATATCTAACCGTTCTTAGAAAAGAAAAAGATTCAAATATTTTTTTCTATAGGTCTATCATAATGCGTGCGGTAGAGGGTTCATCATCATGTTTAATTGTCTCATCTTCTTGTCTCTTCATGTCTTCTCTTCCTGTCTCGTTTCTTCTCATCTAGTATTTCTTTCTGGTCCTCTTTTTTGGTCTCATTTGTCTCCTCTAGTCTCATTTATTCTCTTCCCTTCATGTCTTGTTTCTTCTCATTTAATGTTTTTGTCTTGTTTTCTTTTTTGTTTGTCTTTTCTAATCTTGTCTCATTTATTCTCTTTACATCTACACTTGTCTCATGTCCTCTCTTCATGTCTCATTTCTTCTCATCAAGTCTTCTTTTCTTTGGTCTGTTTATTCTTGTCTATTAGTGTCTCTTCTTTTTTCTTCTTGCCTGGTCTCATCTCTTATTTCATCTAATCTTTTCTTGTTTCATTTCTTGTCTCAATTCACATCATGTCTTCTCTTCCAGTCTCATTTCTTCCCTTCTAGTCTTTTTTGTCTCGTCTTGTCTCTTCTTGTATTGCATTGTCTAATGTCTTCTTTTAAGTCATTCTTTTACCTCGTTTACTTTTCTTCTTGTCTCATTTATTTTGTTTATGTTTGGTGTTGTCTAATGTCTTCTCTTCCTGTCTTGTTTCTTCTCATCTAATGTTTTGTCTTGTCTCTTCTTGTCTCATTTATTCTCTTCACATCCTCTCTTCATCTCACTTCTTCTCATCAAGTCTTTTTTGGTCAGTTTATTCTTGTCTATTAGTGACTCTTCTTTTTTCTTCTTCCTTGTCTCATCTCTTATTTAATCTAGTCTCTTCCTGTTTCATTTCATTTCTCTCTTCCATATTTCTTCTTCTTTAGTTTATTCTCTTCTTGTCTCATTTAATCTTTTCATGTGTGACATGCTCTTCTTGTCTTCTTATCTCTTTTTGTCTCTTCTGTTCTCCTCTTTTCTCTTTTCATACAATCTGTGCTTATGTGTTCTTCTTTAATCAGGAGTCAGTATTGATGCAGTTTTGTGGCAACAAACTGGACAAGAAAGATTTCTTTGGAAAGTCAGACCCTTTCCTGGTCTTTTACCGTAGCAATGAAGATGGAATGTAAGTTTTTATTTTTCGTCCTATTGAACACAGTTCATAAAATACAGACAATAGAATAAGAGATGTGCAATTTCTTTTTATTTACATCAGTACTTATATTTTAAATGTTACATTTGATGTTTTAAGTCTAATAATATGGTCATGTTTGAGACTGAAATTGGATGTCTCATTTAATATCTTGTCTTCGAGCCTGGTCTTCTATGACACTCTTTGACTCGCAGTAAATGATGCATGTGTGATGTGACCTATTTAAGACCCTTTTCACACTGACTGATTCTCACCTCCCATGTTGTGGTTCCTCTTCTTTGACGTGTCCTGCTTCCTAGATTTACCATCTGTCATAAGACAGAGGTGGTGAAAAACACGTTGGACCCTGTATGGCAGGCCTTCAAGATCCCAGTCAGAGCACTGTGTAATGGAGACTATGACAGGTGGGTCAAATATTAGACCTCTGAGCTTAAAAGACACTGAACAGGATACTGACATGGTGGGAGTGAGAAGTGTATTAGCATTAATTTTTAGTTTATGTTTAGTATAATTAGATTTTGAAAGAAACTAAGAATTTGAAAGAATTTATTTAAGCAAAAATACACTAAAAACAGTAATACTGTAAAATATTATTTCAATTTAAATGAACTGTTTTCTATTTTAATATATTTTAAAATGTACTTTATTCCTGTGTTGCGAAGCTGAATTTTCAGCATCATTACTCCAGTCTTTAGTGTCACATGATCTTTTGGAAATCATTCTAATATGCTAATTTCATTCTAAAATTAAAAAGAACAGCATTTTTTTTTAAATATACATATTTTTAAATGCTGATTTCTCACCAATTTCTGAATTTGTTAGATCATTTGCTTTGTTGCACTAAGATGATTAAAAAAAACTAACAAATGATAAAAAAAAATCTTGCTGACCCCAAACTTTAGAGCAGTAGTGTATATGTTTATGTGTCAACCCTGTTACAATTATAACTACCTCTTATTAAAATAATAAATTATTCTACTGAAAAAACAATCAGAACGACTTTATTCCAGATGAATTCAGCATCTTTTTAATTACTTTACGGTATTGTTTTTATGTTTGCCAGTTGGCAATTATTTTAAAATGTCAACCCTGTTACAAAGATTTTTAATAAACAATTCCTAATAGAAAAATAAAGTGTCTGCTAGGGCTTCCCCCTAATAGTCGACTAATCGTTAGTCGACCAGAAGAGGCTTGGTCGACCAAAATTTTATTAGTCGCTTAGAAAAAAAATCCACATTGGCGAAGTCACGCAGATCGTTAACGGCTGGTCTATGGTATTACAGTACATCGGGCAGGACATCCAAATGCTTGCCTATCATTCATCGACCACAAACATGGCTTATCATCTGAAATATGTAAGTATTAGCAACTTTACATGGCCGCTCAATCTAATGTTAACCTAGAGAAATGTGCACTAGTAGTGTTGAAGTTAAACAGTAATGCTCACTGCAGGACAGATGGGGGCGCCGGTGCGCTCACTTGCTCTTAAAATACTCCGTAATTTTTGGTCATACAGATAAGAGTAATACATCTTTCAAATCTGTAAAGATTCTACGTTTGTTTGTGTGCACTCGCAATAACAACAAAATGCGCTATTGTAAAATAATGAAAGCAAACATAATACACTTTCTGCTGTCTCGGTCTCTGTGAACTTGAGTGCGAAACTCTGTGTATCTTTGCCTTACAGACATTAAAAATATACCTAGAGAGAGTGAAATGCTTACTTTCAAATGAACCAATTCAAATGGAAAACAAATACTCTTCGATTATGTAATCCGTATGGAACATGCATACAGGCACATCCAATACTGCGGAGATGAAGAGTCAGTGTCGCCGATTCATCTCTTAAACCGAAACAAAGAAAGCACTTGTTTATCAGTGAATTATTAAAATGTTAATGCAGCCTTCTTACTGTTTTTCCCTGACACATTCATAAGCATTACTTCTGCCGGTGTGCTGTGGCAAGCTTTATGCGTGTGCTTGAGCGCTTATTAGGCTATGTAGGCAATTAAAGGCTCATTAGAATGATTTAAATGGTTAATTAATAAACGTGCGATTAGCTGACTAATGCTTAAAATGAACGACTACTAGTCGACCAGAAAAACACTTAGTCGAGGGCAGCCCTAGTTTCTGCTAATAATAAATCATTTGTAGTGCCGTTACCTTGACCACAAAACTTAAAATGTCTAATTTAATTGTAAAATTGTCAACCCTGTTTCCAATCTGAAAGCACACACACACACACACACACACACACACACAAAATATATTAATTTAGCTTGAGATGGCATCATTCATCAACACTTGAAGACATTCTTTGTCTGATACAATGTTTAAAGGGGTCATCGGATGCCCATTTTCCACAAATTGATATGATTCTTTAGGGTCTTAATGAAAAGTCTATAACATACTTTGGTTAAAATTTCTCAATGGTACTGTAAAACAACACCCTTTTTACCCTGTCAAAAACAGCTCTTTTCAGAGCAAGCCGTTTCTTTGCATGTCCCTTTAAATGCTAATGAGCTTTGCTCTCCCCCCCCTCTCTGCCGTGGGGTGACGAGCCGTTCTCATGAGACTGTTTACTTTAGCCGTGGAACTTGTTAACTATCCCATTATTAGGAAAGGGGATTTGCAAAGATTCGTAATCCACTGCGTCTTCAGTGGCTCAGATATCGGGAGTAAATGACGACTGCTATGTTCATTATTAAATCCAACAATAAAACAATTTAATCGCTTAGGAGACATTCTAGGAGACAATCAGTGTTGAAAAAATGGCAGATTGTTGACAGCTCACTCAGGGCAGGTCTGTGATAAAACAGCCTGATCTGAAAAAGTGATCATTATTATTGGGATTAAAAAAAAAAACACTGGGTGGTTTTTTATCATTATATGTATACACACACTGCCAACACACGTATGTTCAAACAACATGTAAAAGTGAATTTTGCATCTGATGACCCCTTTAAAATCTTTAGACAGTTACTTAATCTTTAAAGGAATTGACTTAACATCAAAATTGACTAACCTAAATAATACTACATGCTTTCAATGACTAAACTTTCTTTTCTTTTTTTTGCAGAGCAATAAAAATCGAGGTGTATGACTGGGACAGAGATGGAGGGTAAGAAATAAACAATCATTCTGTGATACTGAAGATAAGATGAATCAAGATAAGGCATGAGACTGTGTGTGTGTGTGTGTGTGTGTGTGTGTGTGTGTGTTTTCAGTCATGACTACATCGGCGAGTTCAGCACCAGCTACAGGGAGCTCTCTAAAGGCCACTCTCAGTTTACTGTGTGGGAGGTGAGCCACTCTCATTTTCCTCATGCATTTTTCACACACGTCTGCCTAAAATATCGTAAATGTTAGCTTTTAAAAAAGCTTTTATTGCAGATATTTACATTACTTCACGAGTGTGTTGTTGAGGCCTGAGGAACAGTATTGAAGCTATTTATTATTTTATATGTAGCACTGGAAAATCTGATTTGTCAAACAGTTCAATGAAGCAAAAAAAGGGTTTCCCTAATTAGGTTTAAGCTAAATGTCTAGCTACATGAACATTTACTTATCTTATTTAATATTATATTAAATGTAGCTCATATACAATAACTCTTTTGGGAACTGTGTCTGTGTTTATGGTGTAAATTATGTTTCTGGCCTTTCTGTGACATTTTGTCCCCCATCCCTGTGAAATCTCATCTTTTTTCATCTTTTGTATGCCCTCCACATCACTGAAGCATAAATCAAACCCATAAGGGACAAGAAAACTTATCAAAACCGGCTGCAGCACAAGAACCTTAGATAACAGCGAGAGGTCTAGGAAATGCATTCAAATGTTCATCTCCACCAAGAGCTTCTGATGATCTAGTTTTTTGACACAATCAATATCTTCTTCACTGTGGTTGAATTTCTTGACATAAAATTCACACATTCTTAGTGTATTCACCATGTTCACCTATCATGGCAAAATATAGTTAGAGCAAGACAAGAAAAGAAATAGAATGAAATGACAAACAAAACATTAAAAAAATAAACAGATTAAGCAACATTTCAGCAACATCCTGTGTCTGACATTGCTGTATTTCTGCAGGTGCTGAACCCCAAGAAAAAGAAAAAGAAGAAGAAATATCTAAACTCAGGAACCGTGAGTGAATTTTTAACTAGATCCTCCAGTTTAATTAATGAAAAAAAAAAGTTCCAAAGAAGACCAAAAGAAAACAATACATGTTTGTTCTAACAAACAAACATCCTTATTGGTAAGACTTCTTATAGAAGGTCCTACATTATATCTTCATAAGCAATGCACAATGCCTTCATAAGCTGTGCATATAAATATTCATATATTTTGATGTAGCTCATCATTGGTCAGCCTTGATGCCGTGACTCTAGAGAGTTACGTCATCACCCTGAGCATGAATATTGATATGACATTTATGATTAAAGTATGCATTGCTTATTGAAAGTGTGATGATGCCCTTTAGGACTCTACATAGGAAGTGTTACCAAACTTTCATGTTGACAGGTCACTCTCCTGTCCTGCTTCATTGATGTCGAGGTTACGTTCCTGGACTACATCAAAGGAGGGTCAGTATTTGTGTGTGTGTGTGTGTGTGCACTTTTACAATCCTTATGAACAATGATATTGATAAATGTAATTATTACATAATTACATACCATGGTTTTATACCAGATGAAATCTATAAATATAATAATACCCATAACTGACAATGAAAATGTATATTTATTCCTAATTAAAATGTATAGTTGTGTGTGTGTGTGTGTGTGTGTGTGTGTATAACAGTATGCAACGACATCTCTACTGCTAACATAATCCTTGTTCCCCTATGGAGGGAACAGAGACATTGAGGGGTTGCTCTTGGGAGCCCGAAACCTCTGACGTATTCAGAAAAGGGCATTGAAATTGGTGAGTGAAATTTGCACACCTGGCCACACTCAGACATCTGGGTATATAAGGAGCCTGTGTGCTGTTGTGAATGCTATGCATTTAATGATGGAGAACAGCAGTCCAGTGTTCACCACTCAAGGTAAACTAAAAACTGGACCTGAACAGCATCCATTACCACCTCATAGAACGAAAAGACACTGAATGCAAGCTCTACACCCTACTAGTCATCTCGATTCATTTTTGGTATGCAGAACTGTAGATGAAACTGGTGCCATGTGTAGATTATAAAATCTGGGTGTAGCCCAGCCTGCAGTTCTACATATGTCTGCTAATGAGGCACTTTTCACTAAGGCCAAAGAGGCAGTGACACACCTGGTTGAGTGAGCCCTCACTCCCAATACCTCAGACTTGATATGCCTGACAAAGAATTGTTTAGATTGCCTTAAACTCTGTGCAATCAAGATATATGTGAATAAGCATGCGCTGGGCACAACAAAGACAAGACTGGGTCTCCGTCATCCAGAGGGAGTGCGTGTCGGGTTACCATTTGATCCCTGAACAGGGTAGTGGGAACCTTCAGCACATAGCCAGGCCACGGTCTAAGGACTATGTGGGAGTCTGCCGGCCCGAACTACAGGCATATTTCATTAACGGAGTGGGCTGGATGATCCCTCACCTTCTTGACAGAGGTGAGCACAGTCAGGAAGGCCATCTTTATAGAAAGGACACTAAGCTCAACTGACTGTAGAGGCTCAAACGGATCTCCTTGCAGGGCCTGTAAGACCACCGAGAGATCCCAAGAAGGGATGAGATTCGCTCTTGGAGGATTTAATCTCCTTGCACTTTTGAGAAATCTAAAAATGATATTGTGCTTTCCTACTGATTTGCCATCCACAATGTCGTCATTTGCTTCTATTGCAGCTACAGACACTTTTTAGGTGAATGGAGACAGGTGCCTGTCCAGGCCCTCTTGGAGGAAAGAAAGCACTGATCCAATACCACATTTTCTTGGATCTTCCCCAGAGCACAAAGCAATGAAGAGGTGCCACTTCAAGGTATATATCTGCCTAGCAGAGGAGGCTCTAGCCTAAGTTGTTGTGTCTGTCACCGCTGGTGATAGCAAACATTTCTACCTGTGCTGTCCATCCAAGGGCTAAATGTATGATGGCACACAGGCATGATGGGAACTTGTTTTGAGCTGCGGCACCATGCCCATCTACTGATTCGATCATGATGCCAGTGCTGAAGCAGCCTCATATACTTCAACCCAATTGACGTTACAGCGGCCAAGGATGACCGATGCCCCGGGAGCTTTTGGAAATATTTGAGAGGAACCACGGTCTTGTATTTGAACTTATACAAGCAGTTCAGCACTGACTGAGAACAGTCTTGTAAGAGATGTGCCATCATGGTGACTGAGTCCAACTCCACAATGAGAACAGAGATGCTCTGCACAGGGGAGAGTATACTCTTCTCCAAGTTGACCCTCTCGCAATTGGGCTAGGTGCTCCAAGACCATGTCCCTGTGTGCACACAACAACTCTAGTGAGTCAGCTAATATTAGCCAGTCTTCAAGCATGCAAATACCTGCTTCCCTCAGTGGGACAAGGGCAGCCTCTGCGACTTTCCAGAAGACACGAGGAGACAGGGACAACCTGAAAGGGAGGACCTTGTACTGATATGCCTGTCTGAGAAGCCAGCATGATGGGCCAACCAAGTGTCCAGACTCCGTCTCTCGGTTTCCCGTCTCAAGACTGCTTCTAAGCCTTTAGTGGGTTCTTAGTAGCGTGGATGAGCTGGCAGTGTCTCCTTCCCATGAGAAAGCCATTGTGCACCCGGGTTTTTGGCAGGGCCTGTGCAGCCTTCGCAGGGGGCCACCCTCAGCAACAAGCAGGCAGGTGCTGCTGCTTCAGGGGTGGGCCTTGACCCGCTCCGAGAATTTATGTTTTTAATAACCTCCATCTGCTTTTTCACAGCCGAGAACTGTTGAGCAAATTCCTCGACAATGTTGTTGATGCAGCTTGTCCAGAGGCATTGTAAGCCTTCGCCACGAGAGAAGAAGTAAACTTACAGGCCCTGGATGGGAGTCAGACAGGACGGCTATGTGTCATGCTCATACACCAAGAACCAATTATCAAGCCTTAAGCACTTAGGGTAGGTTAGAATATTCCAGTCAAGCCCAATGCTCTTGGCAAAAAGCTGCCCAAAGACAAGAGGTCAGCCGAGCCATCAGCATCAGATTGCTCAAGCCCACTCTCCGATGCTCTGAATGAGAAATTGAGCTCACATTGCTCTCAAACCCATATGGAAGAGACGTGTGAGGGGAGGAATGGGAGGTTCATGGGGATTCACCTTGCATCCCCAGACTCACACTCAGAGCACATTGTCAAGGCCTTGTACCTGAGACTAGAATGACTAGGACAGGAAACATCTGAGGTGACTCTCAGTCTTTTGAGTAAGAATGAGAGCTGTGAGTGCAATGTGGCCATGGTCATGATCTCACAAGCAGAACAAGAACCATCCACGAAAGCTGTTTCAGTATGAGTCTGACTCAAAAGCTGAGGACAGCGATTGTGACCATCTGAGGGAGACATACAACAGACCTAGTAGGACACAAATAGAATGCATATTGCCATATACACAATCCTCCATGTCTGTATTTTGAGGTGAGGAGAGTCTGCTGATTGTGTCGTAGAATTCAACGGTGAGAGGTGAGAGGAGACTTCTCCTTTCAAATGACACTGCATCAGCTGCAAAGAACAAAGCTTATTAAGTGAAGCATGCAGGCCCCTTATATACCCGGTTGTCCAGGGAGTGGCCATGCATGCAAATTTCACTTGCCAATTGCATTGGCCTTTTCTGAATGTCAGAGGTGTTTGGGCTCCCAAGAGTGACCCCTAGTTTCAGAACTTTAACACAACATAACAAGTGACCAACAGAAAGAAGAAGAATATGTGAGTGGTGCTTGCTGTGGCACTAGGCGTTTTTCTGGGTGGTTGCTAAGTTTCTAAGGTGTTGCTAGGCAGTTGCTAGAATGTTTTCTGTGGTTGCTAGGGCATAGCTATGTGGTTGCATAGCAGTTGCTAGGGTGTTTTGGGTAGACCGCTAGGGCATTGCTATGTGGTTGCTAGGCAGTGGGTGGGGTGGTGGTCTAGATGGCTGCTACGGTATTCTCGGTAATAAATGTTTTAAACACTAGTAGGCTATGCTGTCACGTTACTTCAGTGAAAGAGTTTCTATTACTGTAAAAACATGACATCTAGTTATCTTGCTGGAAATAGATGCATCATTTTGGAAACTCCAGAATTCAGTATCTCACATAAACTGTGACGTCATCCGGGTTTTCCATGCATACGAACATACTTGAGCTCATCGATTGAGACTGGAAACACATTGCTGTGCCTCACCATCCATGAATAATTCCCTCTTCCTTCCCCTCTCCTCCTCGCCACATATTCACATATTCACAGACAGCGCACTGCATTATGATGCCGTAATAAACAGAGCTATAAATAGAGCACTCTATTCTGAGAGACACAAAGACCCCAGGCACATGACCTGGCCTTCAAACAGTCCAGCAAACACTGGAAATATCTGATGAATAATTGGAAGAATCTGCAAAAAGACTACTGTGGAACATTCTTACAGGCAGTTAGTGAATCTCTCTAAATATATGCATTCTGTTGAACAGACAGAAAAACCAGGAAGCTGCAGAGAGAATATTAGACAAACGCAGAGCTGCTCTGAGGGAATAACTTCTTCAATTTGTGTCCACAGATTAAATTGAGCTGAGACAGAGTTTCACACAGTCAGCTCACTGGGGATTTGAATGAAGAGCTTTTTTATACTTTAATAAACATTGTATATTTTATGTTCATAAGCTGACTCACATGTGCTCAAATAATTGTTTTTGCTCTGTTCACTTGCAGCACTCAAATTAATTTCACAGTGGCCATTGATTTTACTGCATCAAACGGTGAGCTTACATCACTGAAACATTGCTCTTCAAAAGAAAAAGCATAATTTACATTTTATGATAATGGCTTTTTTTGTGTTCATGTAAATTTACTAATAGTTATTTATTGTAACTAACCAAGGTGTAAAAAGTACTGAGAAATTGTACTTAAAGCACACATACTATGTAAAAAAAATTTACTCAATTAAAAATTAAAAAGTACTACCCCCAAAAAATAAACTAAGTGAAAGTATTTTTAAATAAATGCAAAATTTTAATTATATATATATTACGTGTATATATTAGCTTTAAATTAATGAAAAAAAAACATTGATATTTCGCCATATCAGGAGTGAACTATTCAGCTATAAAGAGCCAATTTAATGTGGTCAAAATACTCTAATATCTAAAGATAATGCATAGACTGATCATTATTTTTGCACAGCATAACTGGGTTTTAACCAAAGGACAATCAAATGACCAACTATGTCCGTAGTTCATCTGGGAAATGTTACTACAATGGAACCATTTCATTAGAATTGTTACCTATACAGCATGAAATCTTATTTCTTTACAGAAATATTAAGAAAATATAAAGAAATATGAAGAAATATTTTCATTCATATTTAAATGATTTGTTGATTAATGCATTTTCTGCTTTATTTATGGCAGGCAACCCTTCCCAGCCTACCTCTCTACACTACATGAGCCCGTATCATCTGAATGCGTATGCACTGGCCCTCAGAGCCGTGGGGGAGATTATTCAGGACTATGACAGTGATAAGCTGTTCCCTGCACTGGGGTTTGGTGCAAAACTGCCACCCGATGGCCACGTGTCTCATGAATTCCCACTGGTGAGGACACTTCTTTTTAAATTTTACTGTTAAGTAGCTAAACGTAGTTGCTTGGTTTTTATATTCAAACTATTTGTTCTCAAACAGCATGTTTTTGTGTGTTTTATTTATCAGTGAGAGTGTTACATTGACAATCTTACACTGAAAATGCTCAAGTCATTTCAGGATAGAATAAACTACATGTCTTTTGCCCAGATTTTTGCCCTGTCAGCATATCAGGTCCAATCTGTAGATTTATCTACACCCAATAAGCTTTCTTGGTCAACATTCGTATAGTCTGGTTTAGTCTTTGCAAGTTTTCCTGCTGCACCCTTTTAGAGTTCCTGTGCAATCCTCCACCTCCCCCAGCACCACATGTCTAGATTTGCTACAAAGGATCTTACTGTATTTATGCCTTTTTGTGCAGCACCAGCATGCATAGCAAATCTAGTCTGCCAAGACAAAATACATTATCAATGTCTGAACTACCCTGTGAGTTGTCATGAATGAAATACCCTAAATGGTATTCTTATATTGGGGTAAGGAAAACGATTTAAGAAAAACCCAATCAAAATGATCCATTACCCCAGCTATTTGTTTATGTAAATCAGTGCTTTATCAACTTATTTAGTGTATTCCTCTATTTGTATTTACCAATTTTGGAAATGGAATAAGTAAACTTGCACTACAACATTTATATTGCAATGCAAAGGCAATGCAAGAGGAATTAATGATGCTGTGCGACAATGGAATTATAATGAGCTAGTTTTAATCATTACCAGTGTTTTTTGCACATATAAATACACTTTGTGTGTTCTTTGAGGGTCCCCTGAGGTGCTGAACATTTTAGGTGTCTCATTTAACTAATAAACCCAATTGACCGTTCGCAAAAACCTGCCCTCCTTAGTTACTGTTGCTATCTACAATAAACAATGCCGCTCTCACACTACACACATCATGCATGTTCTCACGCAGTGAAAAATACAACGCGGAGCAAAGTGGAAACTGACAACACGCCGACAGACAAGACAGAGTATGTTACTTCTGGTGTGAATCTCAGCTTTCAAATTTAGTCTTATTTTTTAAGA
Organism: Sinocyclocheilus anophthalmus; assembly: GCA_018155175.1. Classification (NCBI taxonomy): domain Eukaryota; kingdom Metazoa; phylum Chordata; class Actinopteri; order Cypriniformes; family Cyprinidae; genus Sinocyclocheilus; species Sinocyclocheilus anophthalmus. The sequence continues at coordinate 67,737 of JADLZN010005370.1, forward strand.
AATTCAAACAATAAATTCCATTTGTGGCTCTTTAATGTGTCACGACGGATCACTGTAGCACCTCATTTAAAGCGGCACACATGAACCGATGTCTTTATAATTTAATTTTTAATAAAGCACGAAATAAACATGAATGAACATCATAACGTATTTTATTTCAACTGTGGAAAGATGTCAATACACACAATTTTTCAAGTTTACCGAAGTCAATCTGCTCTCCTGTCTGATTTGTTTGTCAGGCAAGATGGCGAATTCTGCGTTATGATTGGTCAGATCACCTGTCAATTAAGCTCTTTGCAAAAGGTCAATTGAATCAAGTGTTTTGTCTAATGCAGAGATTCATTATAGATTCATATTCAGTCCTGGTGCCCCAGGGATATATACTGAAAAACATTGGACTATGGTTTCTAACCTTGGTATGCTGGTATCCCAGTATCCTAGTTTCTGCCAAACCCCAACCATAGACTGTACACATCTGCCTGGGCTACCTGGTATGGCTGTACTCCTGTCACGAATCCGGTCCATGAACTCCTGTCTGCTCGCCACCAGAGGTCACTCTTCCACTACTATAGACTCTTGAACCACACCACTGTTGCACTTCACCGGACTACATTTCCCATCATCCATTGCATTGATTGCACACAGCACTGATTGCACAGAGCTGTCATCAGTCACACCTTCCCTATATAACACTCACTCTGATCCCTTCCCGCTGCCGAGTATTGTTTAGCGTATATCACTCACCTAGCAATAGCAATAGCAATAGCAATAGCGATAGCGATAGCGATAGCGATAGCGATAGCTACTCTACGGAGCCCGTTAGTTTTCATAGCCTTATCTTAGTCTTGCCTTGTCTGTTTTCTCGTATCCTGATCTTTGCCTGTGCACCTCGGATTCCGCCTCTGGTCTTGCCCTATTCAGATACTGTTTGCCCCTGCCTGGACCTTTGCCTTGTACCTGTATTTATCCCTCTAGTCTCGCCCTGTTTATTCTGTTTGCCGATCGTAGACCCACACTAGCCCTATGTATATTCTTGTGTCTTGCCCTCTATATTCCCGTTTCCATTATCTGACCCTTGCCTGTCTCTAAACATGTCTATGAATAAAGCCTTGCATTTGGATCTGCACGTCTCATGTCTCGTCAACCCCGTTACAGAATACTCCTCCCCTCTGCTCTTTTAGATGCACTTCTGAACCTGTTCTCCAACAACCATGGACTAAATGCCAAAAAGCTCCCATTTTAATTTCACACAACTACAACTACACCACTGGTAAACAAATAAGGGCTCTGCAGGGTGACTAACTGATAAATATGGATGCGACCGTTCATATAAAGGAGATTGAAAAAGGTTGATAGACATTAGCAAATGGAGATTACCCACAGCTGTCTCACATTTCTAAAGAGGACAGAAATTATTTTGTTTATTTTTTTCTCTTTTTTTCCCTCTTCCACACCCACGAAACCGTCACGGAGATCTATCACATATCCCATATACAGTGAGACACAGATACTTATTATTGGGACCAAACAGATGCACTGCTGAGGCTATGCAGCTGCCCACACAAAGCTAAAACACACACACACTTCTCCTCAGGGCTGAACGCGGGAGACTCCATATGCACTCAGCAGAGCATTAAAGCTTAACTTGAGTGAATAGCACTCTTTAAACTCGCTCTTACTGCAGGAAGCTTCTGGGATGTGAGCTCAGATGGCCAGATCAAACTTTTGAGGGCTGATTCTTGTTGTTGTCATATTGCTATGACAATGATTTATCACTGTAAACATTTATGATTATACTATCTTCTATTAGTGTAAATCACTACAGCCGTGACCAAAAGTTTTGGCAGTGACATAAATTTTGTGTTTTGCAAAATTTGCTACTTAAGCTGTTGTGGTGTTCATTCACATTGTTTCTAGATTGTCACTGCCAATACTTGTAGAAACAATGTGAATGAACATCACAAGAGCTTAAGACAAAAAAATGTATGTCACTGCCAATACTTTTGACCACGACTGTACTACTATTTAGTAGCAGTATAGATTACTTCTTACTATTATGTACTATCCATAATAATATCTACTATCAATAAGTTGTGTTATATCAAATTAAATTCTGTTGGATACTAAAAAAAAGAGTATTTTAACATAAAAAAAATTCTACTCTTGTAAAAATGCAAACTTTAAAAAGAATCTATTACAGAAATAAAGAATGTACTTTATAATAATAATGTTTTTGGACACTTAATTGTACGTTAACTGCATTTAAATGAAACTGTATTATAATTTGGATTTATGTTAAATGCAATTAGCTGAAGTGTGCTTTTTTGACGCAGTTACATAGGACTTAAGTCCATCTTTATGTGTAATTTCATAATTACTTCCATTCCAATATGCTGACAAGCATTTATCAATATATTAAAATAAATGTACTCTACAGTGAAACTTTTAATTTGATATTATTACAAAATGCACTTTTTAAAAGTATACTTTTAGAAAATCTAAGAAAAAAGGCCCTGAAATCTACTCTTACACTAAGTTGCCTTTTTCATTAATAGATATTATTTGAGTATAGCTTTTCAGAATTTATATAAGTGTAGTGTAGGTAGTGTATATATATACCTGTGTTGCACTATATAGATATAATATATCTATAAATATATATATATATATTATATATATATATATATATAGATAAATAGCAATTAAAAGGGATTCCTCAAAAGGGAAGGAATTATATTTATATATTTTTTATATTTATAATTGACCTTTTATAATTAATTATGAATATTTAGATCAGATCTTAGAATTAACTGTAGCAGAATCAATATTACAATGATTTAATTTGTTCGTCCACCGATAGTATAATCATTTATCAATTCTAGGAAAGATTATTTTCCTGGCAAGAAAGAATAACTTTCCTACTTCATAAAGTACTAGCATTAACTTAGCATGTAGCAAGATCAACATTCAGTTACTCTGAATTGTGAGCAGCACACAGAGACAATACATTATGAATATAAGGGATTTAATAAATAAAACTACATCTAACATATAACTAAGCAAAACACACATATATACAGAATGAAACAAAGTAAGGAAAAGAGAGAGGAGAGAGAGAAGAACAAAGAATGGCAGTATTTAGCATCAATTAACCACAACCTAATGAGAATCATCAGAGAATCGCCTTAAAAAGGAGCTCACACTTAAATGCATCTAACTAGTTGGAAACGGTTACTTGCATTGGCTTTGTTTCTGAACAAGTGTCTGGATGTGGTAGAGAATGGAGGTTCCTGATGAGTTCTGTAGTGGCGCTTTTCCACTGCATGGTAAGGATCAGTACGGCTCGGTACGGTTCACTTTTGGGGGGTTTTCCACTGGGTACAGTACCTGGTACCCGGTACTTTTTTTAGTACCACCTCGGTAGAGGTTCCAAGTAAACCATACCGTTACCAAAACGTGACGTGTAAACTCTGCTGATCACGGATTGGCCGGAGAGAATCGTCACTACCTGCGTCACTGAACTTGCGACACAAACACAACAGACCCGCTAGATTTAAATCAGCACAGACAGCGAAGGATCGAACGCAACAGTTTTGAACGAGCGCACCTTTTTTTAAGAACCAAAAAGTGGCTGTTTCGTTGTCTGTTGAGGAAGTACAGACGTTCCTCTCGTTGATAGCAGAGGAGCGGATCCAGCGAGAGCTTGATGGGGCGACGCGGAATGAAAAAGTTTTTCAGGAGTCGCAGCAGTAGAGGCGCCGCAACTATAACGACATGTGAATAATCCCGCCCACTCTAAAGCGGTACTAAACTGTAGTGGAATCGCAAACCGAGCCGAGTCGTACCACACAGTGGAAAAGCGCTAGAGGAGTGAGCTGGAGGCTTTCGTCAAGTTCTGAAGATCGGAGCGTCCACAGCGAATTGACAGTTACTTGAAGATAAAAGCTGCCGGAAAGTCAGACTCCAGGGTGATGAGTCTTGGAGAGTGTGTCTCAAAGGGTTTGAGCCATGATTGGTTTGGGTTAGGGACTTTTAAGGGTCTACCAGTCACACCCATCTTTGGCAGATTGACCAATGTAGAGGTATGAATTTTGAGCGGGAGAGGTTCCTTTGTCTCACGCAGCACCTTATTTGCTTGGTTTATGGTGGTCTGGAGGATTTGTTCAATATTAAGTCAAAGTATGGTAAAAAGAGCATGGTGCAAATTATGGTGACATAACATACACCATTAATCCAGGAATCAGAAGACAGTGATTTTGATACCAGGCATGCCAGGGATTGGGAAACATTAAGGCAGTAATACATTCATATGTCTAGATCCAAGTAATTGGAGCTTCACTACAGTACTACAGAGTTATTACTAAGCTACTATAACCTGCCTAGGAACATGCATACAACACAGGAATACACTATATACATTTTGAAACAGTTTGATTGTGGATAAATGGAGGCATTGTCCTTTCCTATGTGTATTGTGGCTTTTGATTCAAAAATTGCTGAAATGATTAAAATAACCCCCTTCAAAAGTTTGGAAACCCTTGGTTCTTAATACTGTGTGTGGTTACCTGGATGATCTACGACTGCTTTTTTTGTTTTGTTTTGTGATGGTTGTTCATGAGTTCCCTGTTTGTTCTGAACAGTTAAGACGATGCATTTAGAGTAGGATGATGTCCAAATTTTTCTTATTTTGTTGAAATATCTTTTTTCCCCCATTTAGTACTGCCCTTCAGAAGCAAAATAATATACTTACATGTTTCTCGGAAGACAGATTAAGTACAATTTACCTTGATCTTCAAATACAAAAAGTTTTCACCCCCCTTAATGCACCATATTTCCTTCAGGAGCATCAGTGAATGTTTGAACCTTTTTTTAATAGTTGTGTTTGAGTCCCTCAATTATCAAGTGTTTTCACAATTGTTCAAGTGTGAAAGAGGGATCTCAAAATCATTTTGTTACAGCACTACTGGAAAAGGGTTCAAATATGCAAAAAAGTACGGAAAATGAAATCTGCAGGACAGAGAGGATTTTTCCTGAAGAACAGGGCTCAGTTAAACTGTTCGAACAAACAAGGGACTCGAAACAACCATCAAAACAGTTGTGGATCATCCAGGTAACCACACACAGTATTAAGAACCAAGGGTTCCCAAACTTTTGAAGGGTGTTATTTTAATAATTTCAGCAATTTTTTTTGTCTTGTGGACTATATGTAAACGGCTTTTATGTAAAATATCTGACTCAGGACAGTACTAAAAAATAACATGCATTTTGTATGATCTCTCTTATTTTCTTAAAATTATTCTAACAGTATATATAATATTATATAAATATATATAGCTATTATATGATTTATTTATTTTTTATTTTTATACAGGGCGGCAAAAAAAGTCTTTAGTCGCACACCAATTGTGCAAGTTTCCCACTAAAAAGATTGAGAGATGGCTGTAATTTTCATCATGGTCTACCTAAAAACTATGAGAGCAAAATGAGAAAAAAAAAAATCCAAGGAAAACACATTGTAGGATTTTTTAAGAATTAATTGGTAAATTCCTCGGTTAAAATAAGTATTTGGTCACCTACAAAACAAGCAAGATTTCTGGCTCTCACAGACCTGTAACTTCTTATTTTAGAGGCTCCTCTGTCCTCCACTCGTTTACCTGTATTAATGGCATCTGTTTGAACTGGTTATCAGTATAAAAGAAACTGTCCCCCCCCCCCCCCTCAAACTCAAACAGTCACACTCCAAACTCCACCATGGCCACGACCAAAGAGCTGTCAAAGGACACCAGAAACAAAATTGTAGCCCTGCACCAGGCTGGGAAGACTGAATATGCAATAGGTAAGCAGCTTGGTGTGAAAAAAAAAAACTGTGGGAGCAATTATTAGAAAATAAAAGACATACAAGACCACTGATAATCTAACTCGATCTGGGGCTCCACGCAAGATCACACCCCGTGGGGTCAAAATGATCACAAAAACTGTGAGCAAAAATCCCAGAACCACACGGGGGGACATAGTGAATGACCTGCAGAGAGCTGGGACTAAAGTAACAAAGGCTACCATCAGTAAGACACTGCGCCGCCAGGGACTGAAATCTTGCAGTGCCAGACGTGTCCCCTGCTTAAGCCTGTACATGTCCAGGCCTGTCTGAAGTTTGCTTGAGAGCATTTGGATGATCCAGAAGAGTATTGGGAGAATGTTATATGGTCAGATTAAACCAAAATAGAACTTTTGGTAAAAACTCAACTTGTCGTTTGGAGGAGAAAGAATGCTGAGTTGCATCCAAAGAAACACCATACCTACTGTGAAGCATGGGGGGGAAACATCATGCTTTGGGGCTGTTTTCTGCAAAGGGACCAGGACCACTGATCCGTGTAAACGAAAGAATGAAAGGGGACATGTATCGTGAGAGATGTAGGTCCCGTGCACCTTATAGATATTTCCCCTCCCACCATCGCAAGGGCACTGTGTGCATCTACTTGATCCTTTTTGACTTAACCTCCGCTTGTTCGGATGGGTCTTTCAGCATGACATGATCCCAAACACACCGCCCGGGCAACGAAGGAGTGGCTTCGTAAGAAGCATTTCAAGGTCCTGGAGTGGCCTAGCCCTTATTGTGTTTTTTTCTCTTCGGGTTTTATTGTTCCACCGCCACACAAACCCCTACCCCCCCCTACCCTTCCGATTAGTTACTCCTTGGTGCGCCAGTCCACCTGCCACCCTATCCCATGAACCGTATATTCTGTCAGCTAGGAGTAGTGTTTGTTTTTTCTTTTTTTCTCTGTGTTTTTTTGTGGCCTTTCCTTTGCGTTGTATGTAGTAGATATGATATTGTAATTGTCACTCTCTATTGGACTTTGTTTATTGTTTTGGGTAGTTGTTTTATTATGTGGGATGGGTGTGGTGTGTCTCGCCCATGCGTGTGTTTATTCTGTTTGTGTTCTGGAGATCTTTTTTTGCGTGAGGGTGCCTATACTTTGTGGGCCAACCAATACCAGCTACTACAGTGTGTGGAAAACCTTTGAAGAGACACCTCTTATCTCAGGAAAAGTTTGACTGTCATGTGCCAACACGGGTATATCTAATCCACAAAGTATTGAGATTGAAATTCTTGTTATGACTCAAAATTATTTTCCACCATAATTTGCAAATATATTCTTTAAAAATCCTACAATGTGAGTTTCTGGAATTCTTTTTCTCATTTTGTCTCAGAGTTGAGGTTTATACCTCCTGATGACAAATACACTAGGCCTCTCTCATCTTTTTACCCCAGCTGGGAGAACTTTGCCCTTGGTGGCCCCTCCAGACTAAATACTTTTTTTCCCAACGGTATATAACTATATATATCAACCCATACCAACCATACCCCATTCATATTATATGTGTGGAATACCGGGCATAGAAATTATGACTATAATACAGTTTTTCACATGATTACTTTGTTTTTACATTGTTTGTGTGTGTAGTATGTACACACATATATATAAAACTACTCATTTCACAACCTTTCCTCACTCTCTGAAGGAGAAGTCCTCAAACTCATAATTCTAATCATCTAGAATTGTCGACTTTGATCATATCATCTCATCTCCTTCAAAGCATTTCTCCTGCAGTTGTACCTGCAAGCACTCAAATAAGTAACACATCTCTTCACACCTGGTGTGTTTCCCTCACGCATTTCGAAAGGCTCGTAAACCCCATACTTAAGAAAACCCACTGTTAACCATCTCTTTTGAGAAACTACAGACCAGTTCCTTCTTCTTTCTGTTCCACCTTTATTTTACCCTTTTACTCTAGCACTTTCTATTCTGTTTTAAATCTACTTTATCTATATTTATCTTCTTTTTTTATTAATTTTTTTATACAAAAAAACAACAACAAAAATAACACTAGCTTTCTATTTTTTCTATTCTATCTAGTTGTTTTTCTTTGGTGTGTATAATGTTGTGTGTTATTATAGATATATCTAATATATTCTAGATATAATATATACACCTTGCTACGTGTACTGCGTTAGGCTAACCGAGACTTCGATCTCATTTGCACTTATATATTGTTGCTCTTTTGTTGGTTTTGAATGCTTCTATTGTTCTAATTTGTAAGTCGCTTTGGATAAAAGCGTGTGCTAAATTACTAAATGTAAATGCAAAAACACTTGAGCAAGCTGTGTTCAACCAAGTCTTTGCCTTTCTCACACAGAACTACCTCCTTGACAGCAACCAGTCTGGTTTCAGAAGTGGACATTCAACCGAGACCGCCTTGCTCTCAGTTGTTGAAGCCATAAGACTGGCAAGAGCGGATTCCAAATCATCTATACTTATCTTGCTGGATCTGTCAGCTGCTTTTGACACGGTTAACCACCAGATCCTCATGTCAACCCTATTGGAAAATGGCATCTCAGGAACCGCACTCCAGGGGTTTGAGTCTTACCTCTCAGATAGGACCTTAAAGGTATCTTGGAGGGGTGAGGTGTCCAATTCACAACATCTAACTACTGGGGTGCCTCAGGGCTCAGTTCTTGGACCACTTCCCTTCTCTGTCTACATGGCATCATTAGGTTCTGTCATTCAGAAACATGGCTTTTCATATCACTGCTATGCTGATGACACTCAACTCTACTTCTCATTCCATCCTGATGATCCGACGTTAGCTGCTCGCATCTCAGCATGTCTAAAAGACATTTCTTTTTGGATGACGGACCATCACCTTCAACCCAACCTGGCTAAGACAGAACTGCTTGTGGTCCAGCAAACCATCGTTTCCTCACAATTTCCCACCAGTTTCGGCTCTCCTATCCCATAAACCTTCAAGAACAGCCAGCAGCTGGGTTATGCTGTGTCCGCTGCCCTTTCTCGAACCACCTTGGAAAACTGCTTCGTTCCTGAGATTGCTTTATTCAAATCCGAAGATCAGGCCCTTTCTTTGGAACTGTTCAACCTCCTGTTCAAGTTCTTTTCGTCTTGTCTGGCCTAGGCCCATGCTCTCTTGGCAACGGTCCACGGCAGCTCAGTCTCTCTAAACCTTTTCCACTTTACTCCCGAATCATGTTCACCTGTGGCCCAGCCCCAGTTACTTTTTAATGCGCCGCACCCCCCATTTTTTTTTTTTTACCATTTCCGCCCCAGGACCCCGTTACATCTAGTCCCCCTCCACCCCCCACCCCCCCTCTCCCACTCACCCACCTACCCCACCTTCGTTCCTTCCCGACCCCCCCCCCGCAACCCACCCCTCCACCCCCCCCCACCCCACCCCCCAATTTTTCTTCCCCCCCAAACCTCCCCCCACCCCCCCCCCCCCCCAATCATGACCTTCTAACCCCCCTTTTGTATTTTTCTTCTGAGTCTCTTTTCGTCCTAATCTGTTTTTTTTGTTTTTTTTTGTTCTACCCCCCCATCCTCAGATCTCCAGAGATACCCCATTCCCTCCAGGGACTCCTTTTTTTTTCCATCGATTTTGTGCGTTTTTGGCGCCTTTTTTTTTTTTTTTTTTTTTTTGTTTTTTTTTCCTTTTTTTTGGATATGTTTTTTTTATTTTTACTTTCTTTTTTTTTTTTTTTCCCTCACCCACACAGTGTTCTTTTTCAACATCCACAACCCCCTCATCCTCTGTTTCACTCCCCTATTGTTCCTTCCCCCTTCCTCTTTTTTTTGTTGTTTGTCATTTTGTTTTTTCTTTGTTTGTTTTTTTTTTTTTTTTTTTGTTTTTTTTGTTTTTTTATTTTTTTTTATTTTTTCTTCCAAGACCCCTTGTGTGTTTTTCCTATTGTCCTTTTTTTTTTTTTTTGTATTTTTTTTTTGTTTTCTCCCCTTCTTTTTTTTTTTTTATTTGCGTTTTTTAGGATGACAAATTAAATTAAAGGCGTTAATGTTGGCCCTCCAAAAACCACCACTGGCCTCTGCACCCTTACAGGAATCTTCATTACTTCAGACCGTATGTGTCTATTAGAAAGTTGGAGGGCGGCAATTCGTACGTGAGACATGATTGAGCTGAGGGTGCCATTTCAACAAGATGGCAAACAAAATAACACTTTCCACCGACCCTTGTGTAACCATTAGCTGTTCATCGGGATACCCCACACCCCCGCCGAAGGTTATGAACCTGCCCAAACACTTATCCCGTAGTTTTTTTTTATTTTTTTTTTTTTTGCAGAGTCCTAGCATCTTCAAGAACGACTAAAAACACACCTCTTCCATCTTATTTGACCCTCTAACTCTAGCACTCTCTATTCTAATTGTCCCTTTTAGACTTGCACTCTATTTATTTGCTGCTTGTTTTCTTTAAAAAAAACGAACACTAGCTTTTCTAATCTTTTTGTACTCTATCTGTTTGTTTTCTTTTTATTTATTATACAAATAACAAAAAGCAAAAAAGGCCTCTAACACCAGCTTGCTCTATTCTTTTTCTATTATATTTGTTTTCTTTTTATTTATTATTTAAAAAAACTCTTGCTACGTGTACTGCTTTAAGCTAACTGAGATTTGTTAGAGCACTTGCATATCATTGCTCTTTGGTTGATTTCTTCCATTGTCCTCATTTGTAAGGCGCTTTGGATAAAGGAAAATGTATATTCATAAAAGAAATTAAAGTATATAAAATATAATTTTACAATTTGACATACACTGCAAGTGCTCAGTACAATTAAGCACACTCATTTACAGTATGTTTGTGTCTTACTCTCTGGTGCTTGTATTTGTGAATGTGTGTATCACATGTACATATGTTCATTTTTATGTGTACTTACAGAACGGGAACCCAGAAAACCCATATTGCTGTGGGATAGAGGGTGTTCTAGAGGCGTATTATCAGATTCTGACGTCTGTTCGTCGTATGGACAAACATACTTCTCACCTGTCATTAATTCATTTTGGTTTTTTTTTTTTTTTTTTTGTTTTAGTTTAGCCCACAGGTGAGGCAGGGGGGGCCCAATTATATTTCACACTAGTTGTTTAGGCCATGCGCTAAAAATATCCTGTTACAATTTACAGTTACAAAAAAAAGTTGCAGGTTTTGTTTTACAGTAAGATTGCATATAATAGAATGTTAAACCATTCATTTTTTTCTTATTTTGTTATGTTACTACAATGTTATGTTTGCATCCTGGTACCTCATTAAAGAACCGATTGTAGGCAATAGCCCAAAAAGCATGTGTTGGGGCATACTTGGAAAATCTACCACAAATAGTACACCATCATGGTACTTTTGACTATTTTAGATGTACATTTCTTTGTGACACTAGGATGCATTGGATTTGAATTGCGATTCAGCCTCTGTGTCCGTTACAAGCACATGAAGTGATCACCGTATTTCTTTGCAGATATGCGTCATTAGTAAAGGATGGATCTGAATACTTCATCCTCCTCATCATCTCTGATGGGGTCATCTCAGACATGGCTCAGACGAAAGAATCCATTGTAAATGTAAGTAAAAAAACACAGTTCCCTGCCATCTTTACACCATTTGGAATAATAGAAAATACAAGCATCCCTTATATACATATTTATAAAACATGGCAATGAATAGCTGACACCAAGTTTTACTATTACTTTATGTTTATAAATAGCAAGATTTTGACATAATGTCAACATTGTATCCCCAAGTTATCAACTCTTGTTACCATCAAAATTTTCCCCCTTTTAAGGTGATGAACTATTCCATAAATTTGTTTAAAAAAAAGACATCATTCCACAATTCTTTGTCTGAATAATGTTGTTTTTCAATAAGGTATTATCTTAAAATATCAGCCCTGTTACCATGATTTTGAAGTAGACGAATGGTTTACTTTTTAATTTGACATTACAAGTCTTCTGCTCAAGGCAGTAAAACTACATTCTTTCCTAAACAGTTAACAGTTGCCGACTACAAAATCATGGTAACAGGGCTGACATTTGAGGATCATACCTGATTATCTACCTGAAAGAATGTTTAAAAATTTACAAAAAAATTTATCTAAAAAATCACTCTGGAACCTTATTTTTAAGAGTCTTAGTCTAAGTTTGTTTGCTTTGTAAACAATAGGCATTTGTCATTCTAATCACTAGAAAACATGTTTATTGGATGAAAAATGAGACTATCATTGCGCTGCAATAAAAAAGAAGAATTTACGCCCACTCACAAAGTTTGTTGATACCTCATTGTGGATACTATTACAATATGAAGAATACAGAATTAGAAAAAAAAGTCTTAAATGGATCCATTTGTCTTTCCTTTAAACACATCAAGCGAGACGCTGAAATGTGATATATTGTGCAGACTGTGATGGGCAGAATCTCTTCGAACCATGACAGGAGTCGTTCATAATGTGTCAGTGTGCAGATGAGCAGGGCACGTTTCCTGGGCTTAATGAGTGGGCCTCATGTTTCAGATTTCAGAATTACAGAGTTCAAACATAAAAGTTATGTATAAATGTACATAAAATGTATGCATATGTCAGAATGTATAACAGGGCTGCAATTAACATGTACATACAGTGTTTGTATATTTAGAGAAAATTAAGTCTTCGTTCAGAAGGAGATCAAATCTTTGTAGATTTTGATGAATATAAAACATGATTGAAAAAAAAACATTTGCAAGAGTAATATTTATTTATTTGTTTTAAATAACTCAGTAACAGGGCTGAATGATTTAGCTTGACAAATCCATTCAACACTATAATTTCTCCAAAAATTGAGAAAATGGAATGGTGTCACTTTCTGGAAAGGAATGGGGAGAAATGATGCAGTAACAGAGTTGAACATAAAATGCGGGACACAATTAAATATTGCAAACATTTTTGCTCATTATTTATTTATTATTTATTTCAAATCACCCTTTTACAGGGATCACAGGCATTTAATTGTTTAAAATTGGCCATTGTTTAAAAAAGTAAATGAAAACCAGTTTGTACCATATTTGAGAACAGTGCCTCATGTGTCTCCATAGATCGGAACACAAGATGTTGTATTGCAATACTGCGATCACAAGTCTGTTTTGTGCATGTTTTATTATACAAATGTGACCCTGGATGTGAAAACCCAGCTAAAGTATTTTTTTTTTTGTGTGATTTACTGTTTTCTACTTAAAATCATCCTTCATACGGTAAAGAACATTCTGTGAAAATGTAACCTTGATATCTTTAATATCGACTGAGTAAAGGCCATGTTAAAGACTGAAATCATAGTGAAATTAATGGTTGAAATTAAACTTTGATGGTTGTTATCTCATAATTAGATTTTGAGACTTTAGCCTGGATTTCACAGAGAGGGTCACAAATGTTGAATTGTATGAGGAGGGTATTCCTGCGGGTCTTGTTTTGATGAACTGTTCCCTTCTGTTGAAGGCCTCCAGTCTTCCCATGTCAATTATCATCGTTGGAGTCGGGCCGGCTGAGTTTGACGGTAAGATGAGAGTGATATGTATGTCTTTGGGGATGTTTGAAGATGCGATATGATATCAGTCTAGTCCAGCAGAGAACCATCAAACCAGATCAGATCAAAAGAGAAACCTGTTTCACACATGCTCCAGTGAGACCAATCAGTCTCCCAGAACGTCATTAGTAGCGTATGTGCTGTGAGAGCTTTGAAATTTCCATTGGCTTATCAGTTCATTTCTTAAATTACCCTGGACCTCTCCGGTCATCTGAAAAGTTACTTAGTTTCACTGTCAATTCCCCCCCCCCCCCCCCCCCCCCCCCCCCCCCCCCCCCCCCCCCCCCCCCCCACCCCCTATGCCTCATCTGCTGTAGTTTTCATATTTAGTTTGTTGGTAGCATATTTGTTCAGAGTGAATGAGAATGATTTACTGTACACGTTCATGTTCGCCATGAGCAAATCAGATAATGGTGCAATGCAGCCATGATGGCGACAATTTTACAAATTTGCACAAACATCTCTTTTACTAAATTGAAACATGCCAATTTGTTTAGTGAATAAAGTTTTTTTAAAAGCTTATTTTATTTATTTATTTATTATATTCGTTTAAATTGTGTTGAAGTACTTCTCACTAAAGTGAATTTTTCATTCATTGTCATTAGCTGGGTTTTCCAAATTTTGCGATATTTTATGTCGATAAAAAACCTATTGCGAATGGTTTCATTAAACGATATGTGGTGAATAAACTGTAATTTTTCTCTCGCAAAAAGGCATGGGGGACGGATGTTGGTAGGTTACGATTTTGCAAGCCGTATGTGGGATTCTTCTGCAAAGCAGTCAGAGGACGCTTGAAACATGTTCATGGACAAGGCTGGTCAGAAAACACAAGCCATGGATAGAGCGGCCAGTGGCCGTGTCGGAGCCATAATGTGCCGCAAATGTGTACAATGTTAAAGGGGTCATATGATGCGATTTCAAGTTTTCCTTTCTCTTTGGAGTGTTACAAGCTGTTCGTGAATAGATAAGATCCCTAAAGTTGCAAAGACTAAAGTCTCAAATCAAAAGAGATATTCTTTATAAAAGTTAAAAAGTCAACCACACCTACCTAAAACGCCTCGTTTAAACACGCCCCACATATCTACATCACTGTGTGGGAAGATTTGCATATCACCTCCCAAATTTATATGCAAAGAAAGAAGGTGTAACTTTAATTCTCACTATAGTATTGTTGCTGCCGCCATGTCGAAACGCTGTGTTTTTTGTTGTGAAAGCGAAACTACTTTGTTTGGTCTTCCAAAAGAGGACACGACTACAAATCAGTGGTTAAGTTGTATTTACAACACTGTTCCAGAACAGTTTAACCCAAATATTCAGATGTGTGCAGCGCATTTTATGGAGGACTGTTTCCTGATCCTGGTAGAGTAGACTACAATGCCGGCTGTTCTGACAAATAATGCTGACTCAAGACTGTAAGTACGTTTTATATTTAAAGAATTTGCCACTGAACGATTCAAATTCAAGTTTTGAGCAGTGTAGAGTAGCACTTGTGTTTGTCATTTCTCCGATCACAATGCAGACAGAGTTTTATGTTTACGAGGCGCGATGCGACGACGTAAAAGACAGTATAAGTCATTATAATCAGTAATTATGTCCCCACTGGATGCAACCAATGCCTCGTTTATAATGGGTTTTAATGTTTTTGTCTCGTCGTACCGGGACACGGCATCACAGTATGGTGAGGGGCGTAACATTTCCGTCACACGCTTGAGGTATTCGGCCAATCACAACGCACTGGATAGCTGGCCAATCAGAGCACACCTCGCTTTTCAGAACAATGAGCTTTGTAAAAATCGACGCGTTTCAGAAAGGCGGGGCATAGAGGAGAAACAATAATGTACAGTATGTGGAAAATAATGGGTTTTTTTAACCTTAAACCGCATAAACACATTTCACTACACCAAATACACAAAATAATGTTCTTTTTAGCAACATCATATGACCCCTTTAATAAAGGGTTATCCAAGCATTAATGGCAAGGAAAAGCCCTTTATACTTGAGAGCGGCCACATATGAAGTGTTTCTTGGAGATTATAGTACATTAAAGAATGATCATGTGACTTTTACATACGCCAGGTGACCTGTAAATGACTTGTTTCCATTGCAGTTTTGAGATGTATTCCACTTTCGAGTTGCCTGAAAAACCACCTCTTACGAGTGTCATTTTTTGTTCTGCGATATATGGGAGTTTTTTTCAAAATTGATGTGTTTCCATTAAGCGTATTTTCAATTTACAATTTCAATTTGCGCAATTTTAATTTTGGGTAGTGGAAACGTGGCTATTGTTTTTGTTTATAGACCCAAATTCCCAAATTTCAATAATTCTACAATTCATAAATTTTCATTAACCCTCTTATAAAGTTAGTTAAGGTTTCCAAAAATAAGGTTTCCACCCTCTTTTGCACCAGATCTCTGACACTTATGCCCTGTTTTAACCTGGTATCAAGATGCATTTGGTCGATCGGATTACAAATAGACGAGGTAGACACCTTCCCATTCATACCTGGTGTTTTAATCTGTCCCTTCTGTCCACTTTTGACCACTTTCCTCATTTCTTTGAGGCAAGGGTGTATGGGTGGGTGTATGTATGGGCTACTTCTGCTCTTTCAATCTAATATTGTAAAATAAGTTCATGCAATTTACATTTGAACGCGAAAGGAGACCGCAGAAAACAATACAGAGAGCTGCAGCTTTTGGTTCTGCTCTGATAGCTACAAAACTATGCCGAATGCTGTAGGTTTGTGTAAGAATCAGGAATGGTAAGAGAACATTGTGCTTTTTACATTTTTTCGGTACATGCATTTGGTTGAATGTATGTCCACTTGTGATCCGATCAACAAAAACTATTGTGTGTAGCTGTTGTCTAATTCACTGATATACCTTTTTCATTGTGTAGGCACCTTAACTTCCACTTTCACAACTTTAACTGCTCTTAGGTTATGTCAACATAGTACTTTATTCTGTTTTATTTGACAAGACCACAAAAATTTTTTTAATTAAATTGTGCTTTTATGTTACACATTAAAAAGCAAACCTTGGTCTCTTCTGGGCTTGCAATTTGTATAAAGGTTTGATACTTTCTTTCCCTTTAATGAAGATAAAACCTCATTTACATGCAGCTCCCTGTGTTCTCGTTATTTCACAGCAGTCATGATTTGCTCTTTGAACTCATTTCATAGCTGCCGGATGTGAGCACTACATGATGGTTTTTCCTGTGCCATTTTCTTCCATTCGACAGAGATGATTGAACTAGATGGCGATGAGGTCAGGATATCATCCAGGGGTCGCTTCGCAGAGAGAGACATTGTGCAGGTGAGCTTTCTAACCCTGTATATCCGTGGACAGAAATAGTAAGGCAATATTCCAGGCGATTTTCTACAGCATCTGTAGCATTGATGATCACAGACAATATTTTTGACTCATCTCTCAGTGTGTGTGGTTATAGCAAATGGGAAATCTGTTTACAGTAAGAGCAGGCAAGTGTACAGAACTGAGAATAAATCTTTAACTTTGATCATCATATTTTTTAAGCTATAACCAAAATCTTTATAGGAATAGTTCACACAAAAATGAACATTTGCTGAAAACGTACTCACCCTCAGGCCATCCAAGATGTAGATGAGTTGTTTCTTCATAGATTTGGATAAATGTGTCTTATACTAATTTTTACCATCTAAAAGACGAGTCAAATTTAATTTTCTGCAGTTGTCAACAGCATATTCCTCCTAAATCTCTCTCCGATTCCTCTTCAGTTCGTTCCTTTCCGAGACTACATTGATCGCAGAGGGAATCACATCCTCAGCATGGCCCGTCTGGCCAAAGATGTTCTTGCAGAAATCCCGGATCAGTTCCTCCAGTACATGAGGAGCAGAGGTATCAAACCCCAGCACTCGTCCCACTCCAGCTCCTCCAAACCCCCGTCCACACTCGTCCAGCCACTGCAGACGCAGATCTGAGTCATCGCACAAACTGTACGTCCTCTCTTCGGTTCACTGTCACTCTCAGGATCACACACGGCCTGTCTGAGTGAAACGCTGCCCTTCTGCACGCTGTCTTTCAGTACGTAGGGTGACTTTAGGGAGCTTTACTCATGGCGCTGTCCTTCCTCGGGCGCGCTGAGGTTTTAGGGGGTGTTTCAGACTGTTTTAAAGTATCGCGTGGCCTCTTCAGTCAAACATCAGATCTGACTTCACAGTCTCTGTCTCACATACTATCTCCTGTTCTCATGTCTGACGAACTACTGCAGACGTTTACAATTGTACCGTTTTTTACAAATGGATGTTTTTTTGTACCTCATGAAAACTCTGAGCTGCTTAACAATGAAATTTACTCATTTTATTACATGACGTTGTAAATAGAGCGAGTGTGATTTTAGAAAAAGCATGAATCCACTCTCAGTACAAACGTGAGAGAAACTTTCACGCAGATGTGCGAGGCCTTGGGTTTTCATTTTGTTGTACAGTGTTTGCTTTGAATTATTTTACTATATCAGTATTCCGTGTTCTTGGTCATTTGACTGTCTCAAACTGTAAAGAATTTGTGCTTAGCTTTCGCGGCGCTAGCACAGAACAGAAATTTAACAGGAAAAGCCTTACTCTCCGTTAAAGGAACAGTTCAACCAAAATGAAAAATGTTGCATTATTTACTGAACCTCAAGAAATTCCAAACATGTATGATTCTGTCACACCCCTGGACTGTTTTTGATGTGTTTTCATCCCTCATGTGCGACCTAGTTTCTGTCTCCCGTTGATTGTGTCATTTGGTTCAGGTGTGTCTTGTTAATTGTCCTCGTCATCCCATGTATTTAAGCCCTAGTCTGTGCAGTCTGTGTTTGGCCGGTCTACACGTCCCTACGTCCCTAACCTGCCTGTCTGTCCTGTGTTTGCACTATTGTGGAATATTAAAGACTATTTGCATTCATCTTCATCATCGTCATGTGTTTATCTTACCGTAGCTGTTACAGAAGACCGGACCAAAGACGTGAAAGTGCACGGCATGTTATCCTCGCATTATGTTTAAATGTGCAAATGAGGCATTATTTAATTAAATTAAATTCTAGTACAAAAATCTGAACACTGGATGAAGTCAGTTTCAAAATTCTTGTTGAATATTTTTGACATAGTCAAATGTTTTTACAGAGTGAATTTGGGGTATCTCCTTTTGTCATTCCATAATTCAGAAAAATCTTTGAAGAGCCAGAAAACAATATATTTTCAAAATTTTTGGGGGAATAAAATGTTGTATACAATCAAGCAAAATATATATGAACAAATCCCTCTGTAAAAATCTTCAGAATATAGACCGGAATAAAAATTTTAAGTTTGGTGTGTGTAAGTGCTACTGAAGTGGAGAGTTATGGCTCAGTGTAGGAGAAAAAACTCATTTTGAGAAAACAGCCTTTAAAAATATGTATTGTAATTGAAATATACAGACACAGATAGATAAAGTGCAATAAAAGAAACACTTAAAAGTGTATTTTGGATGTTTTCTTTCCACTGGTCTTTATCAACACTTTATGAAAAGCCAAAAAGCCCAAAATGTCAAAATTGACAGGTGCATGAAAAAATTGTGTTATTGCCTGCAGTGTCTCCCCTTAATGGCATTTTATTGAATATTTGGCAAACTATCCAGTGCGTTATGGTTTGACATAGAAATCGATCTCCAGAGTGCAATGTGTTTTTGCAGCGTTGAGCAATGTAGCCAATCACGGCCATATCTGTTGATATCTTAAATCAGAGGCATTTAAGTTAGAATTCACTCACTGCTGAAATCGCCTGAGTTTTTGTTCTGGTGTTGTGTTCAGCATGAATCATCTCATTATAACAAAGTGTTGATGCGTTGTGCAGCGTAGAGAACTTTATTGATAATAACGTATCTTTGTGAGATCGGATGATGAGATGAAGAGCTTTTAGGAGAGCTCTTTGAGCCATGCATTATATATATATATATATATATAATATATATTACAGCACCCTCAATAATTTAAGAAGCACCTCATGTTTGATTCTGGAAGCCGGCCTGCTGTGGGACAATGACCACGGAGGTCGTTCCCCTGTCACTGGCGCTCCCGGTGTTGGGAGTGGCCTTGTGGTGTGTGTGGGCAGCACACACCATTCCTAAGCCCCCCTGAGCGTCCTGAACTCCCACCCAGCCTCCCTCTCCCACCTCCTCTGCCACCAGTCCTCACCATCTAGCTCCCTCCTCTCCTCCGTGGTCCGTCAGTCCACCAGCTCCGCCGGGCTCCCTTGTCCCTCCAGCTCCACCTTGGTCTGTCGTTGACCATTTGCTCTCTGTCTCCACCTCTGGCTTCACCACCACCTGCTCCATCACCGTCGGTCGGCTCCACCATGGCTCCTCCATCCGTCAGCTTCATCGTGGGTCGCCTTCATGGCTGCGGCCTGGGTCCCGCCTGTTTCCTCCCTGGCTCCTCCCTCCGTCATCTCCACCCTGGACTCTGTTTGTCGTCCTCCTCCCGGGTATCCGTCCTCCGCCCGAACCTCCTCCAGTATTTGTCTGCCTGCCTTCCTGCTAGCCCTTTGCCATCCCCTTCCACCATCCCACATCCACTCTTTTGTCCTCCTCCCAGGTCCCCCTTCCGTCCCTCCCTCTGTTTCTACGGTGCGAGGTCGCGCCTTCTGGGAGGGGGGGCAAACTGTCACACCCCTGGACTGTTTGTTGTGATTCCTTCCCCATGTGCTTAGTGTGACCTAGTTTCCATCCTTTCCATCCATTCTAATTGTGTCATTTAGTTCAGGTGTGTCTTGTTAATTGTCCTCGTCATCCCATTTATTTAATCCCTAGTCTGTGCAGTCTGTGTTTGTCCGGTCTACTACGTCCCTAAGTGTGCTCCTGCCTGTTCTGTCCTGGATTTACCCTTGTGTGGATTTAATAAAGACTATTTGCATCTTCTTTGTGCGTTTATCTTACCGTAGAGTGACAGATTCATATTTGTAAGCTATCATTATTACGTTTTGACAGTAATCTTAAATTCTAAATTTGATTAAATGCTGTATTACACAAATGTCAGTCGTCGAGAAATTGCCCTAAATGTAGTTTATGATTACGAAAAGAGAAACATTTAACAGATTTTATGGTTCTAAAATAAAAAGAAGCATTAGAGAATGCTCAAAATAACCATTAGGGAATGTTCTGTATAAATTGGGTTTTATTAAAAAACTCTCTGCAATGTTGTTGGAACATTATTTTATGTTATGTAAATAATAAAAAAAGAAAGTGGGGAAGGAGATTAAAAAAGTTTGAGAACATTTTGTGTTCGTTTTATTAGATTGGCACAAAAACTTCTCTGGACGTTCTAGAACTATGTTTATTGTTATTAAAAATAAACCTATGTTCTTAGAACATTAGGAATGGTTTGCCAAATAAATAACCACAAGGGAATTCATACACTAACATTAGGGGAAACTTCTGAGTATGCTAGACATACATTGGGTCTTTTTCTCTCGCAAAGTTCAGATTTTGATTAAACTTGAGTACATTTATGGTGTTTCTTTGTCATTTTTGTAGCTTGACAACTACAGTCCCCATTCACTTTCCTTGTATGGAATAGAGCAGCATGAACTTTTTGCTAAATGCCTCTTTGTTTCACTGAAAAAAGAACAAATGGGTTTGACATGATATGACAATTTTCATTTTTTAGGTGAACTGTTCCTGTAATGGTAGAACTGTAGCTGCTCTCAATATCTATATCCAAGCACAGAAATGCAAGCACAGCCTCATACAGAAGTAGCATATGCTTTCAAGCATGCACCACATAAATGGCGTGTTTTGTTTGCGTTTGTAATTGTTAGTCTTATTTGCATGCCGTTTTGTGGTATGTTCATTGGGGAGATTTGTTCTTTGGGTCATTCTACAATTGTGGTGGCAGATGCTTTTGCTTTTTGACAACCAAGTCAAACTACAATATACACTATTTTTTAGAAAGCCTTTTTTTTAATTATAGAAAATGTTTAAAATTAAAATAACTTAACTGTAACTTATTTATAAATTATCTTGAAAAATCTGTAAGGCATCTTAAAAAAAACAGAAAATACATGGTCATCGAAGGTGCGATGGCACCTATTGTATCCGTTGGAGTTCTTATTCTTCGGCTCTGGAAGTCTATGGCAGCTCATAGAAATGCTTGCGGGAAAGTTATGAAATTTGGCACACTGATAAAGGACAGTCTCATCATCAACCACAGCAAGTTTGGAGTCTCTATCTCAAACTCTCTAGCGCCATCACTTGTCCAAAATTTTACTCATGTTTATGCTAATAACTTTTGAACTGTAAGGCACAGAAGTAAAATAATTTTTTCCACTGAATCCTCTGAAAAATTGGCTCACATCATCTTCAGACCATGGTGGCAAAAATTTATGGAATTCAAGTCGATTACTCAAACCGTTCTCAAATAAAGCACAAACGAATTAGACAAAAAGCATGCAAAAATGGATGTGAGACTATATCTCCGCAACGGTTTAGTGTATTGAGACCAAACTTGGTGTATGTTATAACAAGCATGACCTGAGGCTACCTGCAGTGTTTTGGCGCAGTGCCACCTAGTGGTCAGGAGATACGAAAAATGGCTATTTTTGCTTATAACTTCTGAATGGTTCGAATCATACCCAATTTTCACATGTCAGTCATTTTGGGCGTTGGCCATTTTGAATTTTGTCAAAAAATTCAATATTTTACGAACGCTTTTATGTATCGTTACGAAACTCGGTATGCATCGTCGCACCATGCCCTGATAGTACTCAAAAAGATTGGGCACAGCGCCAATTTGTGGTAAAAAGTTACAATAAAATTTCGAACAATGCAAATAACTTTTGTTTACATTAGCCTATTGTCTATTGAGACTGATGTTGATAGATTCCTTGGATCATGCCGAGAGCATCGTTACCAGTTTTGCCATAATTGGCTGAATTTCCTGTCCACCATTTTGAATTATGTTGAAAACCTACTTTTTCGAACTCCTCCTAGACCGTCAGTCTGAATTTCACCAAACTTGACTCGGATCATCTTCAGACCATGCTGGCCAAAATTTATGGATTTCGTGTCAATATACGAAACAGTTTTAATTTAACGAATTTGCTGGAAAGATGCATCTGAGGCTGTATCTCTGCAAAGCTTTGACATATTTACACCAAACTTTGTATGTGCCATTGTCACCTCAAACTGACCATGCCACATCATTTTGGTAACAGCGCCACCTATTGGCCAAGAGGGATAAACCATTCATTAACCATTAATTATGACATTTCCAAAAATGCTAAAAACTTTTGATTGCATTAGCCTATTGTAATGGAATTGGTCTCAAAATATTCAGTGGATTATGCCGACAACATAGATGCCAAATATGCCACACTAACCTGAACTTCCTGTCCGTCCCTTTGATTTATGTTGAAAACATACTTTTTCGAACTCCTCCTCAACCGGTGGTCCGATTTTCACTAAATTCGACTCAGATCATCTTCAGAACATGCTGACAAAAATTTATGGATTTCGTATTGATACACAAAACTGGTTTTGTATAGCACCGCTACAAATTTGAAGCATGATGCCAAAATGACTCTGAGGCTGTATCTCGGCAAAGCTTTGACATATTGACACCAAACTTTGTGTGTGCCATTGTCACTTAACACAGAACACACCACATCGATTTGATAACAGCACCACCTATTGGTCAAAAGGGATAAGCCATTAAAGCATATTTCTAGTGGTTGTATTTATAATTTTTCTGCCATTTTGACTTTAATCATATTAAAATGGTTTTAATTACTCATTGCTGCAGTTGGTTTGCTGCTTGCCATCATTGTCAGTGATTTTAATGGTTCCTATTACCTAATAGTTCACCTGAAAATGAAAATTTGGTGAAAATGTTCTCATCCTCAGGCCATCCAAGATATAGATTAGCTTTTTTTTTTCTTCATCAGATTTGGAGAAATGTGTCATTCCATCACTTGCTCAGCAATGGATCCTCTGCAGTGAATGGGTGCCGTCAGAAAGCATCACAATATTCCACACCACTACATTATTGTGGATGTTTTTATCAGCTGTTTGGACACTCATTCTGACGGCACCCATTCACTACAAAGGATGTAATGCTGAATTTCTTAAATTTTCAATTTTGGGTGCACTATTGCTTTGTAAACCCACTGACAGAGAGCAAAGTCATTCAATGGTAAAAATTTTATATTTTATTATTAAAATAAAATAAATATTTAATATCACCCTGACATGACAAAGAGGACAAAACAATACTGTATTATATGTTTAATTTAGAATTGATGAGCTGGAAATGACGTCACAATTGTAGATTGACCCAATTAAACGGCTTCAGATTATCTTCAAAATATCACATGGATCATCAAGAACAATATTATAAAAAAAATGTCCAATTCAGTCCATCAGAGGTTCTCAAGCAAACAATGCTCAGTGACACCTGGTTAAACTGCCTGTAACAAAAATAAAAAGCTACCGACAGCACTTAACGTGTCTCTTGAGATCGCTCCAGTCAGTGTCAAGAGCTCGGATGTGCTCCTTCTGCTCCAAACCCTTCATATTTCAGCAAGAAAATACACGAGCGAGCCTTTACTCCAGCAACCCCGGGAAAAAAACATAACTCAAACACAGGCACAGAGCTAAGACTTCATTTATTTAACATGACAGTGTGTCAACGTCAAGCTCACACCCACTCACGCTTTATCTATGCTGTATTATCTCTATAAATCATGCAGAAAACATGCATCAAAATTTTAACGTGTGTGGGATGGGAACACTTTCCCAGAGTTTTTCCATATGGATTCAGGCAGTCTTCCTCATTTATGGTCACATTAAACTGAACCGCTTCTGTAGATTATTTGTACATTGACTATAATAATTCATGAATGAGAAATCTGCAGCTAAGTAGCTTAGAACTTCTTGTTGGTTTTAAAACAAAGTACTTTGACTGCATGGCTAATGAATTGTTTACAAGTAACAGATATTGTGCATTTAATCTCAGGTGGGATGACCCTTATTTGTGAAAGTGGTGACAGGTGCCAGTTTGCTTAGTTAGGATCGGTTGAGCTGCTCATTACACCTCAAAGGGTTAGAGGTCATGTTAGTTGGCTGTAGGTTGTTTAATGTTATTTTTTTTCTTTAGTACAGCACTGGCTGAACGGCATGAATTTTAGTCCTGGGTCATTTTGGTGAGAATTTAAGATAAACTTAGGTGAGCTTATAGAAGTCCCGTCTCATATAAACACAGATATTGTTTACCTTTGTTAATTATGAATTCACAGTTTAATATTGCCTGCATCATGTTTGCATGAGCAGTATTTTAAATGAAATACTTATTTTGTAGATTGTTTGTTTTAGAAATAAAGTTTGCCTTAATGGAGCATTTATTTGTGTTATGCCAAATTTACTATGCTCTATTGTTGCATTTTTCATTACTTTCTTTTACGAACACTTTTCTTGTGCAGTTACTTAAAGGTTTTGTGAATGAGTTGCATGCGGGTGCTGTTAAACCAGTGTAGTTTGGCATTAAATGCACTCACAAATAAATAAAGTGTAGCACTTATAAATGCAAGAAAGGATTTATTTAAAAACGTTGTTTATTATCAAGATACCCAAGACGTCAATGCAATATCCAAAACAAAAAGGCCCAAATTTTGACCAGAGAAAGACTTGAAAAGAACTCTGAATATCAATACAATGTGAAGATATGCTGTAATAATCTATTAATGATGCCCCATTCTTATTTCATAAATAAACATTCAAATGAAACACTTGATAATGCTGGGTTGTTTTTTTCTGTGTTATTGACTCCAATAAGTTACATTCTTCATTAGACAAATGTCAACATTAGGGGGGGGGGAAACAATGTGAGAGAAACAATGTCAGGTATGACATACAATGTCTTGCCAAAGATTATTAAAATAAAATTCCTTAAAGATCATGTACTGCCCTCTACTGTTCATACAGAGACTTGCATCATTATTGTGAGTTTGATTATTTTGTAAACCTAGACACATCAGTCTACAATTATCATTATTTTGATGAATACATTGACAGTTATTAATAAAACTACAAAAGGACTGTATGTGAAGACAAACTTTGATGCTGACTTGACAAAGCATTGCCTGATAACATTTTAGTGTACGCTTGATTTAATATTAGATCGAAATATGAAATCTTACATGTTTTATGTAGCTCGAATACTTTTGTTGACTGATAAGTGACTGAATTCTGCATTTTAAAGACATTTTAAATAGTTTGAACAGATATAGACCTTACGTGGTGGTTATTAAGGTGTTTTGAGTCATTGCTAGGCATGTAAGACTTAACAATTTTGCTAGGCTGTTACTAGATGGTTTCTATGGGATTATCATTGGAGATATGAAAAGATAGATGATAAATGTTCTCAGAAGAGGTAGTAGTTCACAGTAAATACTGTATAAATATTCACACTTTGCCAAGTCAACATATTTAGCAGCTGTCAATACCAAAACATTGGAACTATAATAATATCAATTAAATCTACTATAAATTTGTTTATATACAATATAAGTACAATAAAGTTTATACAAACCGTTTTTACAATGCAGCAGATTTGGATCTATATTTACATAACGCCACTTCTGACTAACCCAGCAAACCTGCCATTCCTCATAGTTTCCCTTGTACCACAACTCTAAATCTTTTTTGAATACTGTTCCTGCTCAAGAACGAAACTATGCATGATTCATTCTGTACCCATGATGCCATGTCACACACATGCTTCATATACCATACAGATGTTCCAGGCCATTTCAATGTAGTAGTTTCCATGATGTCCTTTCTTTGTTGGTTTGAATAATTCAGATGATGAACAACACTGAGACTGAGACGTCACACTTGTGATCTAATATAGCTCTATAGATCAGGTCTGCTTGACTGGATTGGTGTAACACAGCTGGGAGCAAACTTTTCTGACTCAAGGCACTTAATGAACTAATAATGTAGTCACATGTTTTCTTAAAAGCATACACACATGTCTTTTGTATTTGTTTTATTTGATTTTCTTTGATTTTCAGGTAGAGCATATTGTTTGTGGGAGTCATCCATAGGTGCCTGATTTTCAGATATTATTCCCTCCATAAATCTGTGAGGTGGACATTTAAATTAGCTATTTGTACAGAGATAAATGTGTTGTAATATAAATATTAAAGTTCTCAAGAATCTCACGTGTCTGGGTCAAATGTCAAGATAATAAAATCTATATGTGACCCTGGAGCACAAAAGCAGTCTTAAGTCGCTGGGGGATATTTGTAGCAATAGCCAACAATACATTGTATGGGTCAAAATTATCAATTTTTCTTTTATGCCAAAAAATCATTAGGATATTAAGTAAAGATCATGTGCCATGAAGATATTTTGTAAATGTCTTACAGTAAATATATTAAAACTTAATTTTTGATTTGTAATGTGCATTGCTAAGAACTTCATTTGGACAACTTTAAAGGCGATTTTCTCAATATTTAGATTTTTTTGCACCCTCAGATTCCAAAAATAGTTTCAAATAGTTGTATCTCAGCCAAATATCGTTCTATCCTAACAAACCATACATCAATTGAAAGCTTATTTATTCAGCGTTCAGATGTATAAATCTAAATAATTAATAAATTGACACTTATGACTGGTTTTGTGGTCCATTAGGCTTTTTATTGCAGTATTCAATTCTTAATACTACAATGGATATCTTTAAATTTCTACTTCT
Organism: Sinocyclocheilus anophthalmus; assembly: GCA_018155175.1. Taxonomy (NCBI): domain Eukaryota; kingdom Metazoa; phylum Chordata; class Actinopteri; order Cypriniformes; family Cyprinidae; genus Sinocyclocheilus; species Sinocyclocheilus anophthalmus. Next base: position 94,878 of record JADLZN010005370.1, read on the forward strand.
GTCTTTTTGTTTCGGGGTGAAATATGGCCCAAACATTTACTTAAGATTCACCTGAATATTGTGGTAAACAGCCAAAATATATACAGTAATCCAATCCTGGCTTATTTTTTTAAATAATAATACCTAACTTTAAAACAAGGTGTAAATTATCATAGGATATCTTATGGCATAGCACAAGGAGTATACTGTCTGTATTCTAAGTTTCAAACACTTACTCAAATTTTTCCAATTTACTTTGTGGATCCTCCAGCAGATGTGAGAGCAGCTTCACTCCTGAATCCGTCAGTTTATTTCCTCTGAGATCCAGTGCTTTTAGCTGTGTCTGGTTAGAGCTGAGAGCTGATGCCAGAGCAGCACACCCATCTGCCGTAAGCCCACAGTATGTTACACTGCAAAGGGTTGTGCAGTTATAACAAGATTACTTAAAATTACAAATCTTTTGTGCAAGTGAAAACAGTCAAATGTTCTGCAGAGTGCAGATTCATACCTTTCAATATACTGTATAGTTCAATTTGAAGTTACAGTTCACAATAATACATTTTTTCACAATATCAATTCTCTCATTTAGTTTGAATTGAAATGACTAATTACTGAAAATAATTAGGAAATCTTTATTACCTCAGTGACTGCAGTCCTGACAGAAGATGTCTCAGTGCCACTAAAAGCTGCTTCAAACCTGAATCCAGAATTGCATTAGCACTGAGGTTCAGCTCTCTCAGACCTGAGTGTTCTGCTTCGTTTACATAACCCATCATCCGACAGCTTTCATGTGTGAGATTGCAATTATTCAGCCTGAGAAAAGCACAAAAACAATGAAAAATGCTCCAAATGTCCATCCAGTCTCATTTGTTAAGTGTGAGATGTACATTACATGATTAACAAACAAACTGGAGGACTATTACCATAATCTCTCTAGATGCACACATGGGTCTTCAAACACAGGGAGCAGATGCTTCACTCCTGAGTCTGTCAGGTTATTAATGCTGAGGTCCAACTCTCTCATGTGTGATGGGTTTGACTTTAAAGCAGGTGACAATGCAGAACATCCATTGGCTGTAATTTTACAGTCTGATAGACTGTAAATAGTAGAGTGGCAAATAATCATGAACTAGTGTCATGTGATACACAGCATGTGACATTATTTCATCAGATCAGTCATCTATCAACATCATGTTATTACCCTGTAAATGAACACTGTCTACTTGTCTGATTGTAATACCTCAGTGTCTCAAGCTTGCAGGAAGGGTTCTTTAGACCAACGCAGAGCAGTTCCACTCCTGAATCCTGGAGGTCATTCAAACTTAAATCTAAATGTTTCAGGCTTGTAGATGTGGACTGAAGCGCTTGGGCCAGTGCCGCACAACTTTTCCTTGTAAGTTCACAGGCCATCAACCTAAAATAAAATGCCTCTAACTTTATGAAACAGGCATTTGATATGATTAAAAGTAGTGTTAATTTTTAGTGCAAAAGAATGTTCATATTTTCATATTTGATACTGGATATTGTCAACCCAAGTCAATGTGAAATTGTACAACTGCAGTGACATTTCTTCAAAAATGAAACTCAATCCCACAGAAATTCATGAGGGATTATCACTGAATGTCCAAATGCAAATTAAAACTACCATAATGTTTTTTTTTTAACAACAGATTTTGCAGTATATATGAATCACATACAGTGGTTGCCAAAATTATTAGAACACTAGTATTTTCACCATCTAAAAATGGTTTTAAGACAGTTATTTCTATCTTTTGCTGTAGTGTGTCAGTAGGAAATATCATTTTTCATTTCCAAACATTAATTTTTCCATTAATTATAATAACCCGGTGAGATTTTTGTTTGCACAAGGAGTCTGAAAACAGCCAGTGCTCCACACAGAGATCTGAACATCATCCAGTCTGTCTGGAATGACATGAAGAAACAGAGCAAACTGAGACAGACTCAATCCAGAAGAACTGTGGCAACGTCTCCAAGATGCTTCAAAAAACCTACCTGCAAAGCTACAGTACTGATAAAAGTTTTAGGCACTTGTGTAAAAATGCTGTAAAATGAGGATGCTGTCAAAAATAATGTCATAAATCTGCTCCCACTTTATATTAGGTGGCCTTAACTACTATGTACTTACATTTAAATTAATCATTTGGTACAATGCACTTATTGTGTACATAAATGTTTTTACATTGTAATTATATTTATGAAGTGCATAGTAGTAAAAATAGTTAAGGCCACCTAATATAAAGTGGGACAGATTTTCTTTATCAATTAACTTCTGTTAACTAAATTAAATCAGCATTTGGTGTGACCATCCTTTGCTTTTAAAGTAGCTTTTGCCTTAGGTGCACTTGCACATAGTTTTTCAGGTAGGTCTCTTGAAGCATCTTGGAGATGTTGCCACAGTTATTCTGAATTTAGTCTGTCTCAGTTTGTTCCGTTTCTTTATTGTATTCAGACAGAGACGATGATGAGAGACTCAGTCATCTGGGTGGTAGTTACGTGGCTGCTGAGAAAAATTCATGGATTATTAAAAACAATTAATTGCAAAATGCATGTGGAATGTAAAATGATTTTCATATGACAACACTCAGAAAAGTAGAAATAACTGGGTTAAAACAATTTAGCTGGTGAAAAATATGGTGTCATAATACTTTAGGTAGCACCCACGGTAAATTACTCCTGTCGTACCCAATTCTCAAATAACTTCTATGATGGCTTTTGTTCCACCCACTCAAATAATAAAAATTTTTGTGTTGTCCAATTTATAAAGACGATGTCTGTTCCCCGAATAGTGAGGTCAAAATATAAATTTAAAATTATGCTTAGGACTTGATTTACAGGATTAATCAAACTCATTGGGGTCAAGCAAAATGTACACCGCACCCCACGCATCGTGTTAGCATATTCTAGATTTAATTATATTGACAGAATTGATCTTACTAATATAGATCTGTACCTCAAAGTGATGCTGCGTATTAGTGATATTAACTATATTGCTCCGTGTTATAGTCCGGGTAGAATTATTGTTCCAACCACCAAAGATAGATTCACAGATTACCTGCCTGATTTATCTCAACTGCTCTGTGTACCCATAAATGCTCATGAACTAGACAAAATGACTAGCAGTATGGGCACTATCTTCTTCAATACATTAGAAGCTGTTTCCCGCGCCGTAACAGTACCATCAGGGAGGGGGCGGCGGGCGCCCTGGAGGCTGGTGCAGGACTGGAACAGGGCGGAGACAAGGAGAGCCTCCAGGGCGGATCAGGGAGTTCAGGGGGCCATGGCGGATCAGGGGACTCAGGGGACTCAGGAGGCTAGGATCCTCCTTGGTCATCCGTGGTCTTAGCTGACTCGGCCATGGGTATATGGCCCCCGCCCCAAAAAATTTTCTAGATCGCACTAGATGGCGCTCTAGAAGCACTTACGCTGGAGCGAGCTCTGGGGCTGGAGCCGACGCTGGTGCGAGGTCTGGGGATGGAGCCGACACTGGAGCGAGCTGAGGATCCACGGTTGTCTCCGTTCTTTGGACCATGGCTAAGGGCCTTGAATATGATGATGCAGTCCTAAATGAGGCCTTCAACCTCATTCTTGATTACCCCCTGCCACGATGGGGGATGGAGCAATTGCATGTTTTGAATTTCTAGGACTTCTCCCATTATGTGCATCACCGCAAAGACAGGCAGATCCTTAACCCTTCTGAGGATGTCTGCAGCAACCACCCTGCCCGCCTTCCTCCTTTGAGTCAAGTCCACGATCATCTTCTGACTCCCACTGAGAAACGAAGGAACAGAAGAAAGAGGGTGGCTCGAGTTGCTGCATCTGCCAGTGAGTCCTCAGTGCCAGCTCCAGGCCCTGAGAGCAGTTCAGTGCTGGCTCCACCCTTTGAGTCAGCTGAACCCACCTCGGTCACCCCTAAGTCAACCTAGACCTCTGAAGTGGTCGAGCTTAAGGTATCTCAGAGAGAAGTCTCCCAGTCAACCTCTGTTCCTGTGTCTGTCAAGTCTGTCCCAGTTAAGTTGGAGTCAGTCATGTCCATTCTTGATAATCCTGTGTTTATGTTGGACCAAGTCAACCTAATAGTGGGAGTTCCGACAACCTCCTGCCCCGGGAGGCATAAGGGTAGGAGGACCCGTGCAAGGAGGGCCATAACCCTTTGTTCAGAGACCCCTCATGCACTAATTCTGGAGGATCTCAAGTTGCCTGCTGCTTCGGTCATGGCCATGGAGGCCAGTTTTGAGCAGCCTGCTCCAGTCATTCCAGAGCCAGTCAAGGCCGCTCCAGACAGGTCCACTCTGGTCATTCCAGAGCCAGTCAAATCCGCTCCGGTCATTCCATAGCTGGTCAAGTCCGCTCCGGTCATTCCAGAGCCGGTCAAGTCCGCTCCGCTCATTCCAGGTCCGGTCAAGCCCGCTCTGGTCATTCCAGGGCCGGTCAAGCCCACTCTGGTCATTCCAGAGCTGGTTAAGCCCCCTCCAGTCATTCCAGAGCCGGTCAGGTCCACTCCAGACATTCCTGAGCCGGTCAAGTCCGCTCCAGTCATTGCAGAGCCGGTCAAGTCTGCTTCGGTCATTCCAGGTTTGGTCAAGCCCGCTCCAGTCATTCCAGAGCCGGTCAAGTACACACCAGTCACTCCAGAACCGGTCAAGCCCACTCCAGAACCGGTCAAGCCCACTCCTGTCATTCCAGAGGTGGTCAAGCCCACTCCAGTCATTCTAGAGCTGGTAAAGTCCACTCCAGACATTCCTGAGCCGGTCAAGTCCGCTCCAGTCATTGCAGAGCCGGTCAAGTCCGCTCCGGTCATTCCAGGTCTGGTCAAGCCCACTCCAGTCATTCCAGAGCCGGTCAAGTACACACCAGTCACTCCAGAACCTGTCAAGCCCACTCCTGTCATTCCAGAGCTGGTCAAGCCCACTCCAGTCATTCCAGGGCCGGTCAAGCCCGCTCCGATCATTCCAGAGCTAGCCAAGCCCACTCCAGTCATTCCAGAGCCAGTCAAGCCTGCTCAAGTCATTCCAGAGCTGGTCAAGTCCACTCCAGTCATTCCAGAGCTGGTCAAGTCAACTCCAGTCATTCCAGAGCCAGTCAAGTCCTCACAAGTCACTTCAGAACCGGTCAAGCCCTAGTCATTCCAGAGCTAGTCAAACCCACTGCAGTCATTCCAGAGCCGGTCAGGTCCACTCCAGACATTCCTGAGCCAATCAAGTCCGCTCTAGTCATTCCAGAGCCAGTCAAGCCCGCTCCAGTCTTTCCAGGGCCAGTCAAGCTTGCTCCAGACATTCCAGAGCCAGTTAACCCTCTGGGGTCGACAAACGCGCAAGACGCGTTTTGTTGCAGTTTTTTTGAAAGCCCTTAAAGGAACTTAAATTACTCTGTCAGTTTTAATCGTACAGATAAGAGCAATACATCAATCAAATATGTAAATGGTCTACTTTTATTTGTATAAACACATAATAACAACAGAACTTTGTGCAATTATAAAATAAAGAAAACAAACATGGTGCGCTGTCTGCCGCCTTGGTCTGCGTGATCTTTATTTAGAAACGCATCATTAAAAGAACTGTAACTCAGCAAATACTCAACAAAGAGACATGAGAGATATATCTATAGAAAGCTTGACATGTCTACTTTTAAACTAAGCAAGTCTTATCGAAAGCAAATATTCTGTGATAAAGTAATCCATATGAAACCAACACGATGTCCAGTCTTTCACGTCTCCCTTCATTATATCTAATGCGACCTATAGATATTATAATCATCCACGTGAAGCGCGCGGCGTGTAAACGCCCACATCACAGCAAACAAAGCAGCAAGACCTCAAGTTTTACTGTTCGCGTCGCGCTGAGAGGAATAAGACAGAATTCACCTCAAGAAGCTTTGGATTACCTCAGGAAAAAACAATGCAGTGGCTTGATCCAGCAGTGTTCGTAAACATGAGTAAGTCTTTTTTTATTAACCTACTTGTATTAGTTTTCTCATAACTTGTACACATTTTACTAGTTAGACTTTTTCCAAACTATAATTCCTGACTAAATGTATAATCAAGTGAAACATTATGAAGTTTCATTCACTGCATCTAATGTCTCACAATGCCAGGATGTATATATAAAATATAAAATAATACGATATAAAAGTAATATGAGTTATAATGTTTCTAGCCTAATGTAAGTAAGAATGATTAATTAAAACTTTACTGTGATAGGATATTCTTGTAACGAATATAGCCCATATGTTTATAACTATAGTTTTTGGATTGTATAGGCCTACATACAAAGCATGCTTGTGTTTATGAATGTAACTAAGCTTCTGTTCATGAATATCTGCTCTGGTGTAAATATTTTGAATGTGTTATACCCGTGTCTTATGGAGTAATGACGCTGAAATGTTTGAAACCGTTTTAATTTTCGTTTGGGACTGTGGCTGCATCACCGGCATCTTGCACAAGAAAGGCACACGCATGTCGTTCAGTTTTGAGTTCTCTGGAAAATCCTACTGAGTAAGTGCACAGTATAGTAATTGTAATTTTATTATTCCTAGAATATGTGGTAATATTATTTGTGGTTGATCGTGTTAAAATGTAAGAATTTGCATTCTGTTTTCTCATGAAGTATGCATACTATACTAAGGTACTGTGGGGAATACACCACTCTTGCATTCACCTGCATCTCTCTGCAGGAAGGGGACACTCGTTCAGTTTTCAACTCGCATTTCAGATTTAGACCCTGTGCCACTTCCTGCAGCCCTGGAGAGCATTTCAGATTTAGCCCGTGCCAGTTCCTGTAGCTTTAGAGGGCGTTTCAGATTCAGCTCCTGAGACAGTGCCTACAGCCTCGGTGGGCATGCCTAAATTCTCCCAAAACACCAGGCCCTGTCCCAAGTCCCCACCAGTTAAGGGGACCTATATATCTAAAAGGGCTTTTAGAAAGATTCCCATCCCTCCCTCTGTGTTACTTGGGTCTAGTGTGTTTCAAGAGCGGGTACCTCCCTGGTCAGCCCAAAACAACTTCCCTGGACTCTTTCCTACTCTACTTTCCTACAAGACTTATCAGTCTTGTCTTGGTTTAATGTCTCTTTGTTTGTCTTGTGCCTGAGCACATGGTTGTGTCTTTGTTTGTGTTGCCATGTGCTCCCCTTGTCCTGCCTCCTTGTTTTCATTTACCATGCCCCCTTGTTTAGTCCTTGTTTGTCTGATTGTGTTCATCTGACCCTCGTGTGCTCTGCTCCCTTATATTGTGCTCATTTTCCCTCTTGTCTTTGTTGGTTCATTTTGTGTGCTTTTTTGTGCTTGCTCCTAGCTAGTATCATTGATCTTGTTAGAGTTTGCTTTTCAGTGTATTTCATCCATTTCATTCATCTATTTTTGTTTTGTTTTTTTCCTTTTTGTCCTATTCCAGTTAATTATTTCTAGTGTTTAGTTTTCCCTCCCTAAATCGTTTCTTCCAAGTCTTTACTTTTGATTTGTGTTATCTCTTGTTGTCTTGTCTTTGTGTGTGTTTGTCATGTTGGTTCCTGCCCTGTTTCCTGAGTCCTCCCTGGTCGCTGCTTCTTCTGGCCTGACAGACATTCTGTTGCAAGAGTTACTACCCCAGTGCCAAGCCTGTGGTTCCTTGGGCTTCTACCTAGTATCCTTTGCCACGGAGTCTGGAGTTTCTTCATCCTCTGCCAGCCTGTTTCCCCTGTCGTGTGCCCTGGCCTATTGTGTGGACTGTCTGCCTGCCTCATCCTTTTGTGTTCCCAGTTCTGTTAATAAACGTTGTTCCCCTGTTCACTCTGCATCTGGATCCTCCCTTGCCAAACCCTGACAGACCAGATGAAACTTCTAAATTATCTACGCTAACAGAGTGTGTTAAAAATGTAAAAAATTGGATGACCAATAATTTTCTCCTATTAAATTCAAATAAGACAGACATATTACGTATTGGACCAAAAACAGTACACAGAATTTCTTAGATTACACTTTGCAGCGAGACGGGTGTACTGTTATTTCCTCTACAGTCAACCATTTGGGATTTATATTAGACAGCAACTTGTCTTTTGAAAATCATATTTCACATGTTACAAAAACAGCATTCTTCCATCTTAGAAACATTGCCAAGCTACGGAACATGTTACCTGTTTCTAATGCAGAAAAGATAGTTCATGCATTCATGACCTCTAGACTGGACTATTGTAATGCACTGCTAGGTGGTTGTCCTGCATCTTCAATAAACAAGCTACAGGTAGTCCAAAATACAGCTGTTAGAGTTCTTACCAGATTAAGAAAATATGATCATATTACCCCAATTTTACAGACTCTACACTGGCTACCTGTTAAGTTCAGTGTCAGTTACAAAATATTACTACCTACTTTTAAGACCCTTAATGGTTTAGCTCCTGCGTAACTAACTACTCTTCTATCATGCTACAATTCATCATGCTCAATAAGGTCACGAAACTCTGTACTTTTGGTGGTACCTAGGATGTCAAAGTCCACTAAAAGAGGTAGAGCTTTTTCACATTTGGCTCCCAAACCCTGGAATAGCCTTCCTGATAATGATCAGGGTTCAGACACACTCTGTTTAAATCTAGATTGAAGATTAAATCTTTTTAGCCAAGCATTCTTATAATGCATCTTATTTTTTGCTTGAACAGCAGCTACGCTAACTTTTCTCTATTTGCTTCTCCGTTTCTGCCACGGGATTGGCATCCTGAGGTAACTAGGAAGTGCAGAAGCTTCAGCCTGAATCCAACCCTTATGAAGATCTGAGATTACCAAACACCTGGGAAGAGATTATGTCAACCCCTCAGATGATGCCAACCCTGATCCAACATACAAAACTACCAAATATATAATCATTGCGGTTGATAGTTTTTACCATCCGTTTGAATACATGTCATTAACTAACTGCATGATTTTACTGTTGATTTCTGCCATATGGACATCACCTTGACAATCACCATAATCATAAAATAAGCTATTCTTAAATATAATTGTTGGGAGTTGGGAGTGGGTGTAACAGGTTAACTTAAGCTTATCTCTATAAACTAAAAGAAATAAACTGAAAATAAAGCATGAAGGAATCACTCCAGTCCTCTGCCCCAGAAATGCCAGACAACCACTTGGTTTAAAGCAAATGTAAACAATTTATTTAAATAAGCATCCAGCACCATCACACTGAACACTGGGGCCCCCCAAGGATTTGTGCTGAGCCCACTCCTCTTCACTCTGCTGACCCACGACTGCACACCGTCACACAACTCCAACCTCTTCATTAAGTTTGCGGATGACACGACTGTAGTGGGTCTCATTAGCAACAGAGATGAGACAAACTATAGGAGCGAGGTGAGCCACCTGGCTGGGTGGTGCAGTGACAACAATCTCTCTCTAAATGTGGAGAAGACAAAGGAGATTGTTGTTGACTTCAGGAGAGTGCGCACTCAGCATGCTCCTCTGTCCGTCAATGGTGTGACTGTGGAGAGGGTGAGCAGCACCAAGTTCCTGGGTGTGCACATCACAGAGGATCTCTCCTGGGCTGACAATACCACAGCACTGGCCAAGAAATCACAGCAGCGTCTCTACTTCCTCCGCAAACTAAGAAAAGCCAGAGCCCCGGCACCCATCATGTGCACCTTCTACAGAGGCACCATCGAGAGCATCCTGACGAGCTGCATCACTGTGTGGTATGGTGCCTGCAACGCATCCTGCAGCAAGACACTTAAATGCATAGTGAGAGCAGCTGAGAAGATCGTTGGTGCCTCTCTCCCCTCCCTCCAGGACATTTACAACACCCGTCTCACCCGCAAAGCCCTCTGCATTGCAGGTGATCCCACCCACCCAACACACAGCTTCTTCAGTCTGCTGCCATCAGGGAGGAGACTGCGGAGTCTCCAGGCCAGGACCAGCAGACTGAAGGACAGCTTCATCCATCAGGATGTCAGGAAGCTGAACTCCCTCCCGACATTGCCCCCCTCCCCTCTTTTGCCCCACGCAACTCTGAACTCTGACGGACTCTCCCACTCCCCCCTCCCTAATACACACACACGGTCACTTTAATCAGTCTAAATAAGCTCTTTGCACTACTAATCATATCTGCACTGTTGTTACTTCACTGGTTTGCACTATCTGCCATGTGCCTTGTGCTGCTTTTATAAAAAAAAAATTTTACATTTGACCTCATTTGTATTTTTTATTTAATCCGTATATCTGTATTTGTTCTACTGTTAATGTTATCTGTGTGCACCAAGGGTCTGAGTAACGCAATTTCAAATCTCTGTGTTTATGTGCTGTACATGTGGAAGAATGGACAATAAAGCAGACTTGACTTGACTAGTGGAAGCAATAAATGTCTTCAGGAGAAGGCCTGGCCAAACCAACAAACAAAACAGCAGCTAACTTACAAGAGGAGTACTAAATAATCTATCCAGGTAAAAGAAAAGTAATCAACAACAGAAACTTTCCTCAACTCCCTCGCTAACCAAAAACAGGAATGAACAGGGAGTACAAAACAAAAATGGCACCCTCTCCCTACAGCTTCCAATTTAACAAAGCAAATGAACAACAATTACAATACCTTTTTAATACCTTGAAGAACTAAGTTAGAGTAGTCACACTACCTGCACAGTAGCAGCACAACACTGCTGGACAACAGGAATACACTATAACAATCAAAAGCGTTTTCATGAAGAAATGTCCCAAGTTTGCACCACACTCAGCAAACTTCTCAAACACCAACAAGTCTGGAGCAGGGGAGAAGTTGAACCTCACTCTGCATTTTCTGCTCTTTTGTGTGGTTTGCGTCTCTGCAGCACATTCTCTGACGAGCACCACCTGTGGGCAATTTGCTACTGCCAAGCAAGCAGATAAAGAGAAAGAGAGCGAGCACCTACAGCACATACACAGGATAACATAACCACACCCAAAGGGGCGGGAAAAACACTTAAAAATAAATAATATAATACATATATACTAGGGATGTAACAATAATGTAGAAACTTTCATTTTCTGTGAAGAGGCTTTGCAACGATTTGAATTGCAAAAAAGTGCTATGCAAATAAACGTGAATTGAATTGAATTGAATAAGTTATCAAAACCAAGTTGACAAAAACTATTTAAATAACTATTTGACAAAAAAAATAGTGAGAACAAAATGCGCTGTTATAAAGGTTAAAATGACTGGAAATTAAATGCAAACATTATCTTTCAATGGGGAGTTCTTTTCTGGCATTGTTTCTTCGCAATATTAATTCATTAAGTTTTTTTTTTCTTAATTTATTTGTAGTTACATAGCATGATTAATAACGTGCTCTTTGATTATCCACAAAAAAACACTTGAATTTTGAAAGGACCCAAGCGGTTTTAAAATGTATAACAGTACTGTAGAATAAACCCAGTAGGAAGTGTAAGTTATATATTTTTGTGCCCACTTATTACATATTAGAACCCACCTTAGTGTTTCCAGTTTACAGCTCTTATCTGTTAGCACATCAGAAAGCATTTTCACACCTGTATCATGCGGCATGTTGTGTGTCAAATCAAGCTCAATTAAGTGAGCTGGGTTTGACCTCAAAGCTGAGGCCAAAGAAGCACAGCCGTTTTCACCGATTCTGCAATTGAAAAGTCTACAACCACAAGAAAGAAAAGAAAAATCACAAATGAAATATGTTTGTTGTTTCTTCTACACAGTAATTTGATTTATTGTAGAGCAAATGGGAACTTCATTTCAGTTTTCTCTTTCTAAATGATTCATCTGAGAAAAAGGAAAGAGTTATCTCAAAGTCTTCTAGAGGTCTCAAAAATGTCTCAAAACAGCCAAAAGTCTATTTCAGCATATCTTGGGATAAACTGTGTAAAACCCCATGGACGGGTAGCCAGTCGAAGACCAAAGTATCTGAGCTATCTTATTGTATAACTCTAAACTGTATTTCTAAGTAGTCCCATTTGTGTTTATTTTTTATGTTTGTAATTTGGCAGTTAACAATAGCAATTTGCATTTTTGTGCTACTGTACGTCTTTTTAACATTACATACCAAGGAATCACAGTCTACGTCCTACCTCAGAGTCTCTAGTTTACACTGAGAATTCCCCAGTCCGGCAGCAAGTTGTTTTACTCCTGAATCCTGAAGATTGTTGGAAGTCAAATCCAGTTCTCTCAGACATGAGAGGCTTGAACTAAGAACAGAGGCCAGGCCTGAACAGCCTTTATCTGTCACATTACAACACCTCAAACTAAAAGGAAATACAAAAGCAGGTTAGGTTAGTACTGTGTTCTTGGAATATGCTGACTAAGCATTCACATCAATGTTTGCATACTTGGGTAGAGTATGTTCCTGGCATAACCAGTGAGATACCTACATGACTGATCGGGATGTTTTGATGACTGGCAGCAATCTCAACAGTCCCTCATTTGAGGTCATGCTCGGATGAATGAGCTTTGACAAGTCAAACACATCCAGTTCTTCAGCAGATGTCAGCAGTATGTAAGCCAAAGCAGAAAAGCGTGAAGGAGACAGCGTTTCACCACTAAAACCATGTGAATTTATGAAGTCCTGCACTTCCTCAACCAAAGAATCATCTTTCAGCTCACTTAGGCAATGGAAAAGACTTATTGCCTTCTCCGCTGAAGGGTGGTCCCTGATTTTTTCCTTGACATATTCAATTGTTTTCATGCTGCTTTGAGTATCGCTTAACACCTCAGTCAGGAGTCCCTGAAGAAGAGCCTGGTTGGACTCAAGGGACAGTCCCAACAAGAAGCGAAGGAAAAGGTCCAAATGTCCATTGTCGCTTGCTAAAGCATTATCCACAGCACACTTCAGAAATGCATGCATTGGGTTTTTTTTTAAAGTACTTATGATTTTAGCATTTGTCGTCTGACTGAGGACATTTCTTTTATAGTTGACAAACATAAGAAATGCATACAATGCAGCCAGAAACTCCTGTATACTTGCATGTATGAAACTGAAGACCCTCTCCTGAAGCAGATCTGACTCTTCTCTGAAGATTTGGGTACAAACTCCTGAATACACCGATGCAACATCGAGTTCAATGCCACATTCTCTCAAATCTTCTTCATAGAACAATAAATTACCCATTTCAAGCTGTTGGAATGCCAGCTTTCCAAGCAACAATGTGGTCTGGTTATCCCACTTCAAACCGGCTTCGGAATTATCATTGTATTTGTGACTCCCATGCTTGATCTGGAACATCAGGAAGTGTGTGTACATTTGTGTGAGGGTCTTGGGAATTTCACCACTCTCCGAATCACGAAACATTCTTTCGAGAACTGTAGCTGATATCCAACAGAACACTGGGATGTGGCACATGATGTGAAGGACCTTTGAAGACTTCAATTGTGAGATTATCCTGGAGGACAAGTCTGGATCACTTATTTTGTTCTTGAAGTATTCTTCCTTGTGGGAGTCATTGAAACCTCGTACCTCGGTCACACGGTCAATGAGGTCAGGCGGTATTTGACCTGCTGCAGCTGGTCGTGAGGTTATCCAGACTAAAGCAGAAGGAAGCAAGTTCTTGCAGATGAGGTTTGTCAGTAGGACACCGACTGAGACGGATTCTGTCGCACTGGAGCAGCTCCTGTGGTTTTGGAAATCCAGAGGAAACCGACATTCATCAAGTCCATCCAAGATAAAGACTACCTTGTATTTATCTGAGTGTAACACTTCTGGATTTGTTTTTAGATTGAAGAAGCACTCAAGAATGTGTATCAGACTCATTTTCTTTTCTTTAAGTCCATTCATTTCACGAAAAGGGAGTGGAAATATCATGCAGACGTCCTGGTTGGCTCTTTCCTCAACCCAGTCCAGTGTGAACTTTTGCACAGACACTGTTTTCCCGATGCCAGCGATTCCTTTGGTTAGCACAGTTCGGATTTGTTTAGCAGATTCGGGAGAAGCTTTAAAGATATCATTAGCCTTGATTGGTGTGTCCCTTGTGGCTGGATGTTTAGATGCTGTCTCGATCTGCCTGATTTCGTGTTCACTGGTGTGCTCACTGCTTCCACTATCAGTGATATAGAGCTCCGTATAAATGTTGTTAAGCAGAGAGGGGCCGCTGTGCTCTTCATTCCCCTCAAATATACACTGACACCTGTTCCTCAGCATCCTCTTATACTGATATGTCCCAATCAGATCATCTGTGAAGTTTGACATAGTTAGAATAAAAAATAAATGGATCTTGCTAAATATAAAAATTAATATGACACTATTGAAATTAATACCATTTAGAACGTTTGATCTTGATTCCTTCTGCTGAATTCTGAAAGACAAAATACATATGTAAATGCAAACTATGCATTTAATGTTTAATTTAAAGTTGCAATATTAGGTTTTGTTGATATGTTATGCCCGGTTCAGACTACACGATTTTAGCCCGATTTTGCCACGATTTGTTTGACGTAGGGTGTCATGGCGATTCGTAAATGACAATGGGCGACGGGACGCAAGATTCCATCGTTTCAGCTCGTGTAGAGTGTCATTGTGGACGGCAACCGATCCCGCATCTGCGATGCTTCACGACAGAAAGACTAGCATGTTTAATTTTTTTTCCGTCGTCCATGACGAGTTCTGTCACATTGGTGACGTTGACCAATAGCAGCACAGATGCGCTTTCATACACAGGTTTCAAACATGGCGAAACGAAAGAGAGATAATGGTGCTGCTAGGTGGAATTACGAGATGGAGGAAAGGTTCGTGGAGCTGTGGCAACAGTATTCCTGCCTGTATGATGTGTCATCAAGGGACTACCACGACAGAACAAAGTAAGAAAAATGCTGGCGAACTATAGCGGAAGCGCTTCAGCAACGTTTACACACTTGTTTTGGGAAGTCAGTCGCTAGTTCCGCCTTCTCGATGACATCACGCACGTCGTTAAAGACGGCACGTGATGATTGGTCGGGAAGCAACGTGTAGTCTGACATGTTTCTTGTCCACGACACGACAAGATTTTAGGAGTCAAAATCGTGTAATCTGTAGTCTGAACCCGGCATTAAACTAATTTTTGTTAAAGGTAAAGTGTGTGTTATTTTCATGTGCACAGTGAACAAGCAGTAGAAAGAAAGAAAAATAAAGAATTTACGAGTAAGGCAGACACTCCTTTCTGAAGGCAAATTTCAATATGTAAATGCATTAAAAGCAAACTTTTATGCATATAATTGTTTTACAACTTGCCAACATACTTCAGTTCTGTATGGAGTGATTCTCTGCTGAAGTCGACAGGATAATCCATCGACTGCTTAAGCTCAACCAACCTGAAATAAAGAAATATTCCAAAAGAAGTGAGTTTTTATAGCATACTTGTTTGAGGCAGAATTGGTATGTTTATAAGAGGTCTGTGAGCTCACGTGTGTTCAGGGGTTTCTTCCTGAAGGGATAACGGGGAAGACATAGATGGATTCCCCAGAGACACATGACTTGGTCCTGGTAAAGCAGTATTATTTGGCTTGTTCAAGCTATAAATAAATATATACATTCATATGTTTCTGTCAAAGCACATTATGTTGTGGGCTGAATAAAGTGCATATGCAATCATGATAAAAAAATAAAATAAAATAAACGCCCAAACCTTATTCTTGCTTTTGGGAAATGCAAAAGTACCTTAAGCCTAAGTACACTGTAGAAACCAGTGGAACAAGCCATTGGTCTCTACCGTCAGCTTAGGCTCAAGATGGTTTTGAAAAATGCTGTAAGCATACAGTAAGCGGCAATTGAAAAATGCAAAAATAACCAGGGCTGTGCAATTTTCCATTTATTTTTTAAAAATTGATAGCAAAATTGTATGAACTCATTCAAACATTTTTTTTGTATGATCTGCTTACACCCCACTACTGAGTGTTGGGTTTATAAGTGGATTTTCATGTTTATTTTATTTATTTATTAATTTTTTCAATAATACATATTTTTATGAATCAAGTTATACAGATACGAAATCACCAACTTGTTAAAAAGTTTTCTCCTTTTTTTTTTTTTTTAGGCGATGGTGGTCTGTCTGCTTGTGTGGTGAACAGACTGCAGTTTAAAAAAATCTCGAATTCTTACTTGGGGTTCCACAGAATAAAAAAATAAAAAAACATTTTCCGGGTTTGGGATGACATGACAAAAATTATTTTAAAACATTATTCGTATTTGTTGATAATGTTAAATAAACTTTCTGTTAGTAATCTTTCATGATAACTAATATCTGTGCATCTCAAGCAATTTGTCTTATAGATGTGTACATGTTAGGCCAACAGGTTTCTTGTGATCAAAACTATTCCACAACACAATTTGCTGAGCGAGTGAGCTAGGAACATTTGTCTAAAGGGACTAAAACGAATATATAACATGCATCAAAGACATTGGTATATCCTGATGTAACAGAAAAACAGGAAGTTGATAGCTATACTCAGTTCTGTAGGGATTGCTTTCGCTGTAGTTGAAAGGATTCGCATCTGACGCTCACTTTCATTGCAAACGTGGTGCAGAGAGGAGTCAGAGTCCTCACGATTAATCAACCTAAAATGAAGACATTTTTTAACGGGGATAAGATTTCATTGTCTGTGGCAATATCCACTTGTTTATCAGCCCTATGATCTCCCTGTGTCTTTCAGGGGTTAATGAGGACACAGCTCAGACCGCAGGCCCAACCAGCAGTGGGGGCGCCAGGGAGCAAGGAGAGTGGACCGAGAAATTCGAGGAGCTAGAAGGGAAGAGGCAAGCAGATTCATCTGGCTTCTTCAGGCTTTAAAATAATAATCATTAAAAAAATCTAATAGAAAGCTAGCATAATGTATTTTATATATATGTTGAATCGCTTCGAGTGCAAATACAATCAAACGAATAAACAGGAAACATACAAACCTTAAATCAGCCAGTTCAATAGCAAGGCCTCTGTCCACACTCATTTTAGTATTTGAATGACTAGTTAGTGAACCAAACATTCTTCAGCCTGCAACAATAGATATACACTGATGTAAACAAAATGATCTGTGACATGAAGTCTTCAAGAACTGATTGTTTTAACGTGACAGATTCTAAGAGGCTCCATTCAGCAAATGGGTCATTACTTCAAATTAAATTGAACTTTGAAACTTTTGTAAAATGGCACATTGCCTTGTAAATGCATTCAAATCTTACTTTTTTTTAGAACTTAAAAAATATATATAATGTAGAGGTCAAACTCAAGGGACACCCCCCCCCCGGAAAAATCATACAAATTGCAATCAAAATTATTCAACCCCTTTGACTTGCAAGACATTCTATTACTGTTTCAACCAAGGCATCAGTAAATACAATGTTTAATAATACACATTTGAATGACATAAAGTTGTTAAAAAATAAATGGGGAAAAAAAGCAAATTGGCTCTCAACATTCATGTACAAAAGTATTCAATTTGTAGAGAGTTTTGTACTCCTTATAACCTCCAGTAAATGTTGCTTACAAGCTTCTGTCGCCTTTCTACTGGAATCTTGGCACATAGCTCATATGCAAACGTTTCCAGATCACTGATACTCTTTGATTTTCACATTGACTCTTTTTCTCCACTCGAGGATATTGAATGACTGAACCAAGCCTCACTGTCTTTAGAGAGATACTCTATGGGATGGTTGTCCTGCAAAGTCCAATGATCATTATGCGTCAGTCTGTGCATGGAAGGCATCACAATCTTTGCCTGATAACAGCTACATCAATGTATGCGTAACAGCTCAAGCGTTTTGTTATAGACTTTTCAAAGGCTTTTCAATTGTGTTTTAACACAATTTTGTGCCCTACCATAGACATCAGTGACTTAGAAAACAGCACTATTGAATAGAGGTTGAATAATTATGACATAGATGTATTACAAAAAAAAATAATAATTTAAACTCCAAAATTTTACATTTTGACATTATCACTTTTACTATGCCACTGAATGAACTGCGGAGAATGAAATCTGGATCTTCAGAAAAAGCTCCGTCTCTGGTGCTGGATGGGTGGAATTAATTAAACCATAACATAACTACAGTACATGATTACAATATGTTACATAAATTGTGTAAATGGTTCACATTAAAAAATAAATCATATTTTATTACTTACCTCACAATATAGATTTCTGCTCTCTTATGGAAATAAAAACATTTTAGCTCCAGGTAGGTTAACATTTCTATGCTTTCCAACTGTTTGTGGTATTAGTTTGTCAGTCCTTAGCTTTTTACTAAAAGGAATTGCAGCCGAGCCACATTATGCACATGAAGCGTAAACGAACAAGAGGTCTCTTTGAAAGGAACAGCAACAATGAAAGCAAAGCTGTCGAGAGGGGCGGGGCCGAGATTTGTGGGAATGGAGCGAGGCCGGTGGAGGAAATGCTAATGTGCTACACCTGCGCCACTCACCGGTCTCGAGTCCCACGGAGGAGCTCCGGAAGTATAAAAGGAGGAGTGACGACAGTGAAAGACGAGAGCGGACCAGGCTGGGTTTTGTGTGCGGCAGTCGTCCGCTAGGGGCTGCTGCTTTACTTTAATTTTGTGTTTGTTTATTTTATTAAAGTTTTGTTAAAATGTTCGCCGGTCCCGCCTCCTTCTTCCCGACGTACAAACGTTTGTTACATTGGTGCCGAAACCCGGGTGGAAGGAGGGACACGCTGTCAGAGAGCCATCGCTGCTGAGGGGGATCGCGGTGCTAAGGAGATCGGGCAGCAGGAACAAGCGAAGAGACCGCCAGTGGCTGCCCGAGGCGGCGATGCTGGAGCGATGGAAGACGAGGTGGGACAGAGAACTCGCTGCCGCGTTCCTGGTTCAAGGAGGGGTGGCTGCCGTCCGAGAGGGAGCGGAGGAGTCGGCACCGTTCGCCAAGAGGCCGGAGCCTGCTGCCATCCACCATGATCGGGGAGGAGCAGGGAACGGGGGACTCACTGCCGGCTGCCCTCAATAGGAGGAGCCATCGCCGTCCGACAGGAGGGAGGAGCGTGGGCCGCCACCAACGGAGGCCAGTACCCGCATGGAACCGAGACGTTGTGAGAGCTCTCAGACGGTTGAGGACCACGCAGGCAGGGTCCGGAAAGGACGATAGCTTTTTTTTTTTTTTTTCCTCTCTACCGCTCTAGTATTGTCTTCTCCTCATCCTTTCCGTCATTTTCTCTCGCCTCGTCTGTCTGTCCTTACCACCAGGTACGCCGTGGCCGCCGTGATCGGCTCCCCCGGAGAGGGGAGGGGGGGAGTAGAGCGCAGTCTCGGGAGTACCCCCCGGCCTGCGAGGGGCGATGGGGGTATGTGACGAGTGGGGTCAGTGAAAGGCGGGAGAGGACTAGGCCTGGAGTTTATTTTGTGTTTTGGTTTTGTTTGTGCGCGACAGTCGTCCGCGAGGGGCTGTCGCGCTATTTTGTGTTTGTTTATTTTATTAAAGTTTTGTTTAAATGTTCGCCGGTTCCCGTCTCCTTCTTCCCGACCTACGAACTATGTTACAAACGCATTCTCACTGACATTGATGCTTGGTCAGGACCCTTGGGGTCCTTTTAATACCCTCACTCTTTAACTCAAACCCTTTAGCATTCTTCTTCCTTCTTCTTTTTCTTCTTCTTCTTCTTTTTGACGATCAGGGTGCTACTCCATTGCTTTCAATACACAGACACATGATGATGATGGTGATGATGTATGTGTGTGTAATAAAAAAAAATACTACAACATGGCTTCCATCAATAATAACTCTATAACTATTAGAATATTTTCACTTCTTAATTATAATTGTCCAATGGCAATAATGATGGTAGAGAATTGAAATAATTTGTCCACATAATAACAACTTGTATTAATATTTTATTGCTTGTCGTATTTTTCTCATTTGTAGCTAAGTCTCATTGGATAGAAGCGTCTGCTAAATGAATATGTATTCATTTCAGGGGTCATATGATGTGATTTCAATTGTTCCTTTCTCTTTGGAGTGTTACAAGATCTTAGTGCATAAAGAAGATCTGTAAAGTTTGCAAAGACTAAAGTCTCAAAACCAAAGGATCTGCTTTATAAAGGTACGAGTAGCCACGCTAACTAAAATGCCTCGTTCTAACACGCCCCCACATGTCTACATCACTATGTGGGAAGATTTTCATAACACCGCCCAAATGTTCACACAAAGAAAGAAGGCATAACTTTTATTCTCGCTGTAGTGTTGTTGCTGCTGCCATGTCATGAAGATGCTGTGTGTTTCGTTGTGAAAGCGAAACTACTTTGTTTGGTCTTCCAAAAGAACTTTTGGTCTTTCGTCATGCCTAGAGCTGATCCGTGCTGGTCGCTGAGGAAATACATCAACTTTGCGCTGTGGATCGCCGGATCGGCTTTCAATGTGGACGAAGCGGAGTCCAGCCCGTGGTTGTCACATGTGGTTGCTGCAAGCTCCTACGTCGAATCCGCCGGACACGCACGATTGGCAATTTCGGCCGCCTCTGATCACTCTAGGCCGCGGGTGTGCGCGTGGTTCCATTGTGAAAGGATTTGCTGGAGGACTGTTTCCTGATCCTTGGAGAGTAGACTACAATGCCGGCTGTTCTGGACTCACAGACTGTAAGTACAGCTTTTATATTAAAAGGATTTGCCACTGACAATTCAAACACGAGTTTTGGGCAGTGTAAAGTAGCACTTGTTGTTTGTCATTTCTCAAATGCAGACATGTTTTATGTTTACGCGGCGCGATGCAACGCAACGTGTAAAAAGACAGTATAAGTCATTATAATCAGTAATTATGTCCTCACTGGATGCAACAAATGCCTCGTTTATAATGGGTTTTAATGTTTTGTCTCGTCGCTCCAGCCGGACAAGGCATCACAATATGGCAAGGGGCGTAACATTTCCGTCACACGATTGAGGTATTCGGCCAATCAAAACGCACCGGATAGCTGTCCAATCAGAGCACACCTCACTTTTCAAAACGATGAGCTTTGTAAAAATCGACACATTTCAGAAAGGCGAGGCATAGAGGAGAAAAAATAATGTACAATATGTTGAAAATAATGTTTTTTTTTAAACCTTAAACACATTTCATTACACCAAATACACAAAATAATGTTCTTTTTAGCAACATAATATGACCTCTTTACTACAGAAAAGTGGCTGATCTTTACGTAAAATAAAAACAAAAATTCAATAAACAAACAAACAAACAAATAGATAGAAAAGTACATAAGAAAATACACAAATAATTGTTTGTATTTATTATGTATATATAAATACACACACATGTATATATTTCAGAAAAATTGTTTATATATTAAATAGATGTATTTATAATATAAATTATATAAACATAAACATGTAAATACATGTAAATATGATCAAAATATATACTGTATGTGTGTGTATTTATATATATACATAATAAATATACACAGAACACACATATAATGCAAACATAAACTTTTATTTGGTATGCGATTAATCATTTGACAGCACTAAATTAAATATAAAGAGGCAATTAATTAAATTACGAATACATTCAAAAGTTGGTCATACAATTTTCACACTTTGTCATTGCTTATTGTTTTTAGTCTCCTAAGTAGTAGCTGAAGGCATGAAGAAAATTATTAAAATCAGCGTATTATTGAGGAAAATTTGCATTTGTGAATACACTTTTCTGCCAATAAAATAATGACATTTCCTATATAATCTATATTATTTCACAATGAGGAAAAGTATAGCACACGATGTTAAGGCGATTCTGAATCCGTTTTTGAAGCGAAGAATGTAGATAGAGCAAACCAAAATTATTTTATAAGTGCAACAAAAAGGAAAAAGTTTGGAAACCACGACATGAAGGCGGTCATACGTCACTTCCGCCTGATGGCCTGAAGTGCAGGCGGCCATATTACATTAGCGAACACGCTCGCGCACAGCAAGCCGTTGTTGACGCTGTGTTTTTAGGCAAGCTCTCTCAGTTAGTGTCACGATGAGCGGCGGCACGCCGTATATCGGCAGTAAGATCAGTCTGATCAGTAAAGCGGAGATCCGCTATGAAGGCATTCTCTACACCATCGACACGGAGAACTCCACCGTCGCGCTCGCCAAAGGTAAACAACACTCCTCAGACACAACACGCTCCTCTCACGGGCCGTGCTGCGTGTTAAGCGGTCGTATTTAGCAGCGAGGCCGTGTCTCGAATGTAGCGAGCTGCCCTACATAGACAGCAGTGTAGCCTCGCGCTGGGCTTCGCTCCGCGCGCCGTGAACTGTGTAAACACTGGCTGCTCGGACTCACAGCGTGCTAGTGTGGGTGATGCGGGATCTCACAGCGTGCTAGTGTGGGTGATGCGGGATCTCACAGCGTGCTAGTGTGGGTGATGTGGGATCCACAGGTGCTAGTGTGGGTGATGGTGGGATCTCCACAGGTGCTAGTGGGGGGATTTGGGGATTCCCCGGTGCTAGTGTGGGTGATGTGGATCTCACAGCGTTGCTAGTGGGGTGATGCGGGATCTCACACGGTGCTAGTGTGGGTGATTAGTGGGATCTCGCAGCGTGCTAGTGTGGGTGATGCGGGATCTCACAGCGTGCTAGTGTGGGTGCTGCGGGATCTCACAGCGTGCTAGTGTGGGTGATGCGGGATCTCACAGCGTGCTAGTGTGGGTGATGCGGGATCTCACAGCGGGATCTCACAGCGTGCTAGTGTGGGTGATGTGGGATCTCACAGCGTGCTAGTGTGGGTGATGCGGGATCTCACGCAGCATGCTAGTGTGGGTGATGTGGGATCTCACAGCGTGGCTAGTGTGGGTGCTGTGGGATCTCACAGCGTGCTAGTGTGGGTGCTGCGGGATCTCACAGCGTGCTAGCGTGGGTGCTGCTCGGACTCACAGCGTGCTAGTGTGGGTGATGCGGGATCTCACAGCGTGCTAGCGTGGGTGATGCGGGATCTCACAGCGTGCTAGCGTGGGTGCTGCGGGATCTCACAGCGTGCTAGTGTGGGTGAGGGATTCCAGCGTGCTAGTGTGGGTGGGCGGGATCTCACAGCGTGCTAGGGTGGGTGATGTGGGATCTCACAGCGTGCTAGCGTGGGTGATGCGGGATCTCACAGCGTGCTAGCGTGGGTGATGCGGGATCTCACAGCGTGCTAGCGTGGGTGATGCGGGATCTCACAGCGTGCTAGCGTGGGTGATGCGGGATCTCACAGCGTGCTAGCGTGGGTGATGCGGGATCTCACAGCGGGCTCTCACAGCGTGCTAGTGTGGGTGATGCGGGATCTCACAGCGGGATCTCACAGCGTGCTAGTGTGGGTGATGCGGGATCTCACAGCGGGATCTCACAGCGTGCTAGTGTGGGTGATGTGGGATCTCACAGCGTGCTAGTGTGGGTGATGTGGGATCTCACAGCGTGCTAGTGTGGGTGATGTGGGATCTCACAGTGGGATCTCACAGCGTGCTAGTGTGGGGGCTGATGGGATCTCACAGCGGATCTCACAGCGTGTAGTGAGGGTGGGTGGGTCTCACAGAGTGCTAGTTGGGTGATGGGGAGCTCACAGCGTGCTAGTGTGGGTGATGCGGGATCTCACAGCGTGCTAGCGTGGGTGATGCGGGATCTCACAGCGTGCTAGCGTGGGTGATGCGGGATCTCACAGCGTGCTAGCGTGGGTGATGCGGGATCTCACAGCGTGCTAGCGTGGGTGATGCGGGATCTCACAGCGTGCTAGTGTGGGTGATGCGGGATCTCACAGCGTGCTAGTGTGGGTGATGCGGGATCTCACAGCGTGCTAGTGTGGGTGATGCGGGATCTCACAGCGTGCTAGTGTGGGTGATGCGGGATCTCACAGCGTGCTAGTGTGGGTGATCGGGACTCACAGTGCCTAGTGGGGTGAGCGGATTCGCACAGCGTGATAGTGTGGGGTGATGCGGGATCTCACAGCGTGCTAGTGTGGGTGATGCGGGATCTCTCGCAGCGCTAGTGTGGGTGATGCGGGATCTCCTCCCTCTGTTCAGCTGATAGGTGTATTGTGAACTTAACCAGAGTTTCTGACAAAGTATCACTGTTTCTGTTATTACTGTAAAACCATTGTATAAATGTGGGATCTCCTTGAAACGGTGTAAGCAGACTATTGTTGATTTTTAAATTTGTGTATTGTTAGTGGTGGCTAATGCAAAGTTACCACTGTTGGTTTTTGTATTAGTAGTCACTTTGACTGAAACTGTGGTCTGTGGGCTGTTATTGTCATTCTTAAAATATTTTTTAGTTATTTTACATTGACTTATTTGAGTATAATAAGCAGTGCACTGACAGACTTGCTTGTTGCTTTAAATAATTTTATTTAATTATTTAACTTAATTACGTTTTCTTTTTTTCATTTCGTTTTTTTCTTTTAATCTCTTTTTAGAGAGAGATATTGTTTTCTTTCATATGATGATATATAATTGTTTATATAATTTCTAGAGAGCGAGAAATTATTAAATTAAATAAATACAATTCTATGGGGAAAATAGTGATAAAACTTAACACTTATTAGTTTAACTATATAGTAACTGTTAGTTAGTGATGTTTCACTTGAGAATATTATCGCAACTGCTTTATTTGAGCATTATTCACACAATAAAGCTAAGATTATATTAACAGTTCAGTGTACTCCAGACTCGGTGTCCCAGACGCAAATGTTTAAATGATTCATAAAGATAAATCACTGTCTGTCCTCCTGAGAGTTCGGTATGTATGTTATAATTTTTACGAACTTGATTCTCGGTAGCATTACGGCAAACTGTGAGGATATATTAGCACTGTTTGTTGTTTGGAAAGGTCTGACTTGACCTTAGCTGGAATACTTGCTGTGCAAAAGCAGTCTGATTTTAAGAAGATTAGAGTCAATTATCTTTATTAAATTCAAATCTCAGAGGAAGACAAATTAGATGTATGTAAGCTCATTTAAAACTCATGAATTGCTCTTTCAATTCTTGTTGCAGTGTGCTCCTTTGGCACCGAGGACCGACCCACGGACCGTCCCATCGCACCCAGAGATGAGATATTTGAGTATATTATATTCAGAGGAAGTGACATCAAAGACCTGACGGTGTGTGAACCTCCCAAACCGACATGCTCTCTGCCTCAGGACCCCGCCATTGTTCAGGTACAGACAAGGACACACTCAGGGGTTAATGAGTGCCCTGTACAAATGAAAAAATGACGTTATATAGGGAGCTCATTTTAAACCCGTTAACGAACCGAGGCGTTTTGACCGATTAAAGGGGTCATATGATGCGATTTAAATTTTTCCTTTCTCTTTGGAGTGTTACAAGCTCTTGGTGCATAAAGAAGATCTGTAAAGTTGCAAAGACTAAATCCTCAAATCCAAAGAGATATTCTTTATAAAATTAAGATCATGTCCACACCTACCTAAAACGGCTCGTTCTAACACGCCCAACATGTCTACGTCACGATGTGGGAAGATTTGCATAACGCCGCCCAAATGTTCACACAAAGAAAGAAGCGTAACTTTTATTCTCGCTGTAGTATTGTTGTTGCCGCCGGCGCCATGTTGTGAAGATTCTGTGTGTTTCGTTGTGAAAGCAAAATTATTTTGTTTGGCCTTCTAAAAGAGGATGATATCGCTTCGTCATGCCTGGTGTTGATCTGTGCTGGTCGCTGAGGAAATCAACTTCGCACTGTGGATCACCGAAACGGCTTTCACCGTGGACAAAGCGGAGTCCAGCCTGGGGTCCTCACATGTGGTTGCTGCCCGCCCCACAGAACTCCTTCCTCTAATCCGGCTGCCACGCCGTTTCTCAAGGCCGGCCCGTTTTCCTGGACATATGAAATCCTCACTCTATCCCTCCTGCCGTTGTCTATCACTCTAGAGCCCCCCGGCCGGCCTTTTTTCCTCACTCTAGCCCGCCGTCCCTCCCGCTCCTCACTCTAGCCCTCCGTCCTCCGCTCCTGCATCTAGCCCGCCGTCCTCCCTCTGCTCACTCTAGCCCGCCGGCCTCCGCTCCTCACTCTAGCCCGCCGGCCTCCGCTCCTCACTCTAGCCCCCAGCCTCCGCTCACTCACCTAGCCCGCCGGCCCCGCTCCTCCGTCTAGCCCTCCGGCCTCCGTTACTCCTCACTTAGCCCCGGCCTCCCGCTCCTCACTCTAGCCCCCGGGCCTCCGCATCCTCACTCTATCACCCCGGCCTCCTGCCTCATCCTCACTCTAATCCCTCCGGCATCCGTTCCGCATCTAGCCCGCCGGCCCCGCTCCTCACTCTATCCGCGCGGCCCTCGCGCTTCCTCACTCTAGCCCAGCCGTCCTCCTCACTACTAGCCCGCCGGCCTCCTCTGCTCCTCACTCTATGCCGCCGGCCTCCGCTCCTCACCTCTCTATCCCTCCGTCCTCACAAACCGCTCCTCAACTCTACTAGCCCGCCGGCCCTCGTTCCTCACTCTAGCTGCCCGTTCCCTCACGCGTCACTTGTATACTCCGTTTCCTCACTCTAGCCCGCTGGCCGTTTCCTCAATCTGTGTCTGATTTGAAGTGGGCAGAATGCTAGAGTTAACAAGCCGTAACTGACGAAAATAACCGTCGGTTTTTAACCGCCCATTCGGTAAAATATTGCGCTGCAAAGAGCAATACATGTTTTAACTTGTCTATAACTTGGCAAAAGACCATGGAATAAGCGGGATAATCAACGGCTTGCCTCCGTTTCTAATCGGGCATTCTTTGCCTTCACGTCGTGCATTTAAAAATTCCTTTAATTCTCAGCAACCGTTGATTAATGCCCGTACTTCCAATATCCACGTAAAACAACATGGTTTGCATAACATCCCGGCGGTACGGTGATAACGCTTAACGGCACAGATTTTACTATACATATTTAAACTGAGCAGTGTGTTTTTTTTTTTTTTTTTTTTTTTTCCATATTTGTACTGACTATTTTATTATGATAACAAATTTGGGCCACCTGCACTAATGTCAAGGTAGCAATGCGGCTTCCGGCGCAAGCCCTTGAATGTTTTTTTTTTTTCCTTCTAACAGTGGAAGGAACTACTCCTTTTAGTCATAAAGATAATCGGGATTGTAAAAGGTTTGCCTTTATTTGTGTATTCACAATAAAAACAAATCTTTGTGTTTTTGTAAAATAAGCCTAAAGAAAAATAGATGCCGCTTTCTGCCGTCTTGGTTTCCTTTCGTGGAGCACAAAAATTAACCGAAACACTGCTAGGCTACTTGTTGCACAGTTTTTATTTCATTTTCTTAATTTATAATTTAAGTAAAAAATATGTTTCTCGTATAGGCCTATATGTTCGTTTTATATATATATATTTTATTTTTTCTAACTAGGTTTTATTGTTTTTTTTGTTTCCACGCTGCAGGTGTGTGATGTGATATGATGACCATGTGAATCCTCATGTTCTGTTGTTTGCTGCTTTTTGCGCGTGTAAAATGAATCCCCGGGAAACAAATGTTGCCAACGTTGCATGGAACACAATTTAAGTATCTATGAAACAAATGAACTGAACCGCCTCCAAACTAGTTCCATCAGAAAAGGACTGGCACTCAAAATGCAGTCTAGGTCGGCAGCTCATTAGCTTTCTGATACTGAAACTAGCAAAAACATGTATTAAGAAATTAAATTTGAGCTTTGTTTGATAGTTCTTAGATTGCATGGTATTGGTTTTCAGTTCATGAGCAGTGACCTCATCATGCTTTATTCATCTGTTAGTCCTCTATGGGATCTTCCGCTGCCCCACCATCATCCTTCCAGTCTGGGAACTCCTATGGGCTGTTCAACCGTCCACAAGTCACGCCATACACCCAGTTCAACCCCAGCCCACTGGTCTCACCGCGGTTTGGCACTGTTGGAGTCGGTGGAGGGCCCGTTATACAGGCTTTGTAAAATAAAAATAACAGCTGAAATACTGCAACACCTCTCCATTATTGTTTACACTGTATGCTGAAGAATGCAAGGAACGGAGGATCTTTAAGGTCGCGGCGCACTTGTGATGATGGCCGGAATGGCACCTCTGATTATGTGTTTTGCTCATTTCCTTTCCTCACAAGGATACAATAGATTGTTTGTATTGACACGTGAGCCTTGGGTGATAAAACGGGTATCGGTATTTATCGACCGTTCCACACCTGCAATTGTAACAAAAGATGATAAAAGGAAATGTTGATATAGCGGCAATGACTGAATAGGCTTTGCATGAGTGGAAAGCCGACAGCGATGGGCAGGCCCCAGTGTGGAACCGCACAGACATTCTAGTATGCTGTGCCTGGCTGTGATGATGAGTATTGTGAAGTAAGAAAATTAATCTAGTCCAATTTACAATCGTAAATGTTGGCATTGTGAAAGCAAAAATTGGGGGTCAATCCGATGGTTGGTTGTGCTCGGTGAGGGCGCGTCTCATGTCGCAGCGAGATGCGGTGATGAGATGTATGGTCCTTTGTTGACGGGGTACTGTGTTTGTTTTTGTTAGTCTGTCCATTGAACCCACAATCAACCGCTGCTGGGAGTGGGTGAAGCTTGTAGTCTTCAGAATATTAGAGAAAGATAGACAGCTCCATGCTGAGGAAATTATTGATTAGGTTAAATAAAACCGAAACCAGCCATTTCACACAAGAACACATATTATGAGCATTTTTTTAGGACCAGACAACCTATGTACTGTGTTGCCTCAGCTCGCAACGCAAGAAATTTATAGACAGCCTGTAAAGTTAACAAGAGTTAAACCTTTTAGAAATTTAAGCCCACTGCAGAGAAACCGGCATTTATAAACGGTACGTCAAATACATGTGCTGGCTGCGCGCTAGCAGACTGCGCATCTATTGAGTACCATGAGCGCATCCAATAGTCCATATTGCTTGACAGAGAGCGAACTCTCAGCCTCAGTCAGCGTGTTATCTGAGTGAAAATCTGGTGTTTAACCGCCTCATCTCCACACATACGGCGTAAAATCTGATAATTTATTAGCCAGTGGCTAATATTAGTATAATTTAGTCGCCCAGAGTGAAGATTGTCGCCTATGCGAGTGATTTACTCGCAATGTAGAGGGTTGTTTATATATGTTAAGTTAGATGTTGTGCACGGTTTTTTATAGACTGTTATTTTAATTGCATTATATAAACAATTTAATGCGCTGCATTATTTAGCTCATTGCGCCCTCCTGTGCTATTAATCTGCATATACAAATAGAAATTAGATATTTCTTTAAATGTTATTTGGTTGACTGTTAAACACAAAGATACTTGTTTGTCGTAATTGGGTCAATGAAAAATAAAGTGGTTAAATTTAAACATTTTTTCTATTGCTTTTTGTTTTAAAAAAGGTTATAAAAAATGTCAATATTTATCGATACCGAACGATATGAAACATTATATCGTTGATACATTTTTTAGCTATATCGCCCAGCCCTATGACACTAGCATGACTGCAGCACTATCTCAGAGCAGTAATGTTGCATCTGCTTTCAACAGTGCATTCGTAGCAGAAGATAAACCTCTCCCTGGGGGCCAAAATCAAACTATTCAAAGTTCAAAAGCCAAATGATTTGGGTTCATCTAACTGCTAAATCAAATCAAAATTTTATCAGTGTGAAATAAAGCTACGTGTTTAGTACTCTACAAGATCCAGACAGTTTGGTGGTCTCTTGTGTCTCAGTTGTCTCTTGAAAGTTTCATGTGTAACAGTTTCACTTCTCACTCTCGGAGTACGTTTTAAGGCACCTGAATGTAGAGGAAAAATGAGTGGGTTAAATAGCTTTCTGATAACCTAAATAACTTACAGGCCACATACACACTGCAGACATTTGGGAATAATCGCATTAAATGGGATATACAGGAGTTAACGTAATGTATCTGGGGAAATGGATACAAACTGTTTAACCCATTTACTTGACCAGACTAACTTTAATGAACAGACATTATTATCCGACAATAATTCTCATTAATTCTCATCTTTTTGACCTTCTCAATAGACTTAAGCTTGCTAATCTTGCTTGGTGCCCTCTTGTGATTGGATAGGGTTGCCTTCCCAATAAATCCATGGGAAACTTTACAGGTTTTCTTGGTTGCTATCCAGAATCTTCTGGCTGGCAGGTCCACCCTAACCTTCCCCATGTGTTTCGACCCTCAGTTAAGAGACTCAAATTAGTGGGTCAGTAGTACAGGACAACCCATCCCTCATGTCCTGGCTGCAAGCTCAGTTCTTCTCTCTGGTTTCATTAAAACAGTAGATTCTTTCTGGTGATTCTTCAGCCTTTGTGCTATTGCATAATTTTTGGTCTCCACATTAGCGCCTTTCGCACCACTTTAGTTCCAGAACTAAATGTACAGTACTAAAGCACTGGGACGATTTTGCGCGAACTATTACCCAGTACCATTTAAAAAGAGGTAAACAGTGTGTACTAAGACGGGACGCAGCCGGTCGACAGCGGGTACGTCTTGTGTGCGCGTGGTGCGTGGCTTTCAACAACAGAAACAAAGAAAAACAACATTGACAACAGGATGATGGAGGACGCTGTGATCGGAGCTGAGTTTTTGTTGTGTGTCTCGCGGGTTTCACAATAATGGACATGGAAAGTTGACGTATACGTAAAGCGATTGAAAGAACGGAAAGGAGGACTAAGAATCTCCAACGACAACTGGCAGTGTGCTACATTTGCTACAAGTGCCTGCACGTCAGCGTCCGTCCATCTATCGCTGTTCTCCATACTTGCGAAATAAGTTGATTATGTTTACACGGTGTTTTAAATCATGGCGGGTGAGGGCGTTTGGCCAATCAATGTCTACTTGCGTCACGATTAGTACCAGTTGTGCTGGTTAGACCCTGCTCCGGAGTAGGAGCTAATTTGGTTCTCGATAAAGGCAGTCCGGTACTAAAATCGCACCCAGTTCTGGCGATGCGAAAACGCCAAAAAGTGGGTAGTACCACAATTAGTTCTGGTACTATGAAAAATGTTCCTGCGGTGCGAAAGGCCCGATGGTTGTGACTGTTCTCAATAGGGAGTTCCCCTATCCAGTCAACCATCCAGCTCCTTGTACTTGATGTCCTCTCTGATGCTTCCTGGCAACCTCTTTCCAGGATTCTACTTGCTCCATCAGAGCAAATTTCTTTCCCTCTGACCACATAGTTATGTTTGGTCCCAAGGTTGTGGACAGCATAAGATCAGACTAGAGGTGGGCGATATGACCAATATCTTGTCATGATAGGAGTAATTTTCTTTCACTGGAACAATATCACAATATAGTTATTTTACTTTTAAAATTTGATACCATAGAAATGTCATCATTCTTGTCACAAGAGTCAATATCACAAAAAAACTAATACTAGCTCAAGTTAAAAAACAAACAAACAAAAAAAAAAAAACATCAATAATGCTACATACATATTGTATAAAATTAATCAATCAACACTGCATATTCTTCACTGTTATATTTTCTTAAATTACACAGTGATTGTTAAGAGCAGTGAGTGATTTTCTCTTTTGTTGTTTGATTAACAAATGACAAACCGCAGGAATATTAGACTGCTGTCACTTTAAGAGCTGCCTGGATCCAATATACTGTTAAACGTGTTTTCTTTCTCGGCTGTTTGCTTTCACTTTAGACCTACTGTGTTTACGAAGATACTTAGAAAAAGATGAGAATTTTGACACGTACAAGTGTTTATTTAACCATTCAAGGCCTATAAAGCATCAAAAATAACTTTGTTCAATACTTGGTCTTCACTGCGTGCGCCTCTCCGACAGTGTTCAGAAACAGCCTCTCAGACAGCACGAACATATAGCGAAATAAGGTCTTCCGCTGCCAATTGTGTTTCTATAGCTTAAAATCACTTTTTTGTTAAACTGCAATGCTTAAAAACGTGTGCAAACTAGGGCTGCACGATATTGGAAAAAAACTCACATTGCGATATTTTTTTTTCTGCGATATATATTGCGAGTAAAAAAAAAAAACTCAAATGACTTCAATAGCTCTATTTGTAAAAAAATAATGCTTGGGGTGATTTGTAGCATGCAAATTACAGAACATAACATTACCAAGCATACGATAACATAACTAACAAAGATACAAATTAAGCAGTGCTTTATATTTTTCAGGTAAGTCTTTATAACAGTATTCAGGTACAGAAATTGAATAATCAAATGTAAAATAACACTGCATAATTTTCACTATAAATTAAATGTAACAAATGTGTTAAAGCTACAAAAGTGATTTTTCTTTGTTTTGTTGTTTGATTAACGTTCATGACAGAGAAAACAACAGGAACATTAAACTGCTGTGAACCAATATACTGTTACACAATCATTTTCTTTCTCAGTTGTTTACCTTCACCTAAGCCATATGCATCTGTGTTTATAAGGATACTTGCAGAGCACAGTATTTCAGGCACAAATAGACACAGAAGTGAACAGAAATCAGTGTTTACGTGCAACTGCGCACGACACGACAAATCCCGACTGTAAACTGATGCCTCATTCTATTTATGACGTACTGACACAAAGTTCAAATGATATGTAACGGTCGCTTTGTTGCGTCCAGTGTAGACAGACTTTGGGGACGTTCACATGTCGCGCCTAAAACACGTGGAAAACGCCAGCCGCGCCGCTTTCTCCTTCTTTCCAAAGCGCTCGGGAGCTTGTGCTTTCGTGGCGTCTGCTGTTGCTAAGCGACCGTGACCTGCGCTCTCCGTAACGACGCGGAAGTTTCAACAAAGGATTAATGGATTTCCAGCACTGAAAATCCTTTGCAGTAGCACTGCTACTAAATTGATTTAAAATGGGTATCTCTGTACAGCTGTCGCGTCCGGGGGGGTGGGGGGGGGGGGGGGGGGGGGGGGGGGGGGGGGTGGAGACTTCCCCCTTTTTTGTCTGTGTGTGAGCAAAGAAAAAAAATCAGTATAAATATAACGATCAGTATACTAAACATCGTACATCCTGCAATGTGACTATTGCGACTGTGCACATCGCGATATCGATGCTGAAACGATATATTGTGCAGCCCTAGTGCAAACAATAAGTTTTCATGACCACGTAGCACAGCAACATCACATGAGCGTGTAACCGCGATAGACACAATAGTCAAATTTCTAACAGTTGATCATTTTCTGCCGGTTAAACATGTCTACCAGTATATCGCCCACCCCTAGATCAGAGCATTAAAACTTTCCACCTAGGTACATCTCCACACCTGTGGGCACAGTTTAGCACATTTGGCCTTGGTGCAAAATGGGGATAAGTGACTTGCTCATTACTTAATGTCCTGCTTCAGAATGCCTGTGAGCATCGATACTTTATCATGGCACCACCTGTACTTTCCCTGGGTCACTGCTGCCTTGCAAACTGACAGGATGTGTGCCTTTGAGGCCCCTTTACTCTGAGTTTGCAAACCGAGACTTTTCACAATCACCACCTGTGCAAGTTCTCCAGGGATTTTTTTTTAAAGAAAAAAACAAGGGGGCATTGTAGACCACCTAAATAGAACAGCTTGAAAAAGGCTCCGTAGGGCTGCCACTAACGACAATTTTTATTTTGATTATTCTATCGACTAATTCATCGATAAATCTAAACAATTAATTTCCCACAAAAAAAATCAACAATTTTATTAAACGTTCAACTTTGCCATTCTGTAGTGTACCATAAAAAAGTTTAAATGTAAACAAGCCATTGACGAAATGTAAAACTAAAAGAGTAAAAATTAACTAACCTAATAAAAATGAAATAAAAAGAAAATTACAAAAGTTTGAGAAAGTCAGCATGTTCTTAATGTCAATATATCCACATGTTCTAGGCTTCTGTTCATTGTAGCTGTGTGAGTGCAACTACAAAGGGAAAAAAATATGGTTTCAATTAACCCCAACAGTTGGGTTTTCAAATTAAATAAATGCAATGTTTAGAGTCCACTAGAATCAAGTATTAAAATGTTATTATGAACATTGTATTATTAAAAGTACTCTTAGAAATGTGTAAACAACAGATTTAAACAGACGTCTCCAGCATGATGACAGAGGATTTCAGTAGTGAAACTCCAAATGAAATACAAATTTCTATGAAATCCTTTTTTAAAAGCAAAAGTAAAGTGCAACATAGAATGTCCTTCTCATAGTCCAAATCACTGAAATCAAGTTCAGTATTATAGTGTAAGAATGACAACATGTCCACGTGTTCTGGTCTACTACTAATAAAATATTATAATTAATAATACATTTTTGTGGTTATAAAATAGATGTAGGTTAAGTGAACAATAGCCTTTAAATTTACTTAAAATACATATACAATAGCAATGAGGCAATAATAATTAGTTCAAATAAAGTATCAAAAGCAAGATATCACATGGTTTTATTGAACAAAACTGTTAAAATACTGTATTATAATGTAATATAGCCACTGACGATTGTTTTTACACATTGCTGTGTGATCTAATACTTGTTTAATATTTACCAAGCATCATATAATTCAAATGTCCACTTAATCTTTAAAATTTGGCCATTTCTTTATGACAGAAAAGCTATAGCCACTGTAATTAAATGAATATGTGGACATCAAAACAGAGGCCGACCGATATGTTTTTTTTGGGGGCAATTATCTAGATTATTATTTATTATTATAAATAAATATTAGGGAGTAAAAAAAAGGGCCGATACCGATATATTGTGTATATTATAGTACAGTACCCGTCAAAAGTTTGGACACTTTCCCATTCGTGTGTCCAAAACTTTGACTGTACTATATATAGAATATACAGTATATACATAAACAGAATATATATACATCAACACATTTTTGCAATGATCACTCAAATATGGTGATCAAACACTTATAATGACGTGACAGAGATATGTAAGGGCATTTAACAATTAAAACATAAACTTGCGATAATGTGCTACCGACGCGTGGAGGGTGGCGTTCGAGAGGGCTCCTCGAGGTGAAGGGATCCCCCGAATTTGGTGCGGAATTGCCGCGCCGTTACGGAGATATGGCCGTTCAAAGTTTCAATGGTTTTCCATAGACTTAAGCTTTAAAGCGTTTCATCCAGGTCGCCAGTAGCAAACAATGGAGCGCGCTTTGCTGGACAAACTAAGTAATTACACTTTTTCAAGCATTTTATCTGCATTATATTTTCTGTAAAAAAATTTCATATAGGCAGTCATATTCGCGATACCGATATATCGGCGACAGGCTCATATCGGCCGATATATCGGCAAAACGATATATTGGTCGGGCTCTAATCAACGTGTAAAGCTCGAGTGAGGGTTTGAGCTTTTATTTGAACCGCAAGATAAGATATTGATTATCCTGTGTTTGCCTAGGTTTATAAATTATTTCCCTTTCAAATCTGATGAAATGGTGCACTTTGCGTTCCCAGATGAACGTTATAATAATACCCAAACTCACAACAACATGCAGAGGATGGAGTTTGAGCCGCTCCACACATGTAAATGATATCAGTTCCTGTGGAACAGCATTTACTGAACGGAGCCGCTGTGAGATGCACGCACATAACCTACATGCCTATAACTGCATCAAATATAATTATTTAATTAAATCGTAGCATTTATGAATTCACAATTATGCTTAATTATTATTTTAAATGGGTTTAATATATCATGAGGCCTTGGAAAACAGTCTAATATTGTGTTTTATGGATTCTCGTCCGTGAAATGCGGCACTTCCTGTATTTTGCCAGTTAGTCGACGCAGGCAAAATGAAGCAGAGGATTTTTTAAAATCGAGTAGTCAAATAGCATCGATGAATCGCGACAGCCCTTGTCTCCAGACTTATGCAGTAATGTTGTCATCTTCGAGGTGGGAGGACCTACCTAGTCCATTATCCTTGAAGCTCCTACTTTCCATCGTACCTCTTCCCAGGTTTCTCACATTTGCTTAGACTATGACTTCGGTCATTGGGCTGGATCAGGGATGGGCAACTCTGGCCCTCAAGGTATGCAATGTCCTGCCGAGTTGAGCTGCACCCCTAATCAAACACTCCAGAAAAAGTTCTCAGGTTTACTTCAAAATTCCAAGTGGGTGTGTTTGATTCATTGTGTTACTGACATCACGCATTGTGGGCATTTGTATAGACCACAAAACTCTGCGGGACCTTGGGGTCCAGAGCTATCCACCATTAGGCTGGGTTGTCTCCATTGTTGGTGGTGCCAAGACTATTCCTTTCAGTGCTTGGGTTTCCTATGATGTTCCTTGGTTTAGGTGGCCATTCTGTTGGAGCTACTAGTGCACTAGGAAGCCACTTCCACCATGAGTGTGTAGTAGTGACGCTAGCCTCTGTGACATGTCCCTGTAGGTCATAAGTCAAAATCTGTGAACTGCTTCTAAAGTTTGGTTCTGTGCACTCTTATTTAAATTTGCACTGCAAATGTATTAAGTTTGGTTGTCAGAACCTGAAGTTTTCTGTTGTCGCTCCTGAACAGAAGCTGGTTTAAGCCCTCTAGAACAACTGTATTTAGCTGCTGCGTGTACATGGCCACTGTGTGTCTTTCGAAACTTTGATTTAAAATTTCTCCAAGTACTTTACAGTTGAGTGCGTGTCTGGATTGTGGTGACCTCGGTTTAATTAATAAGTGACTTAACACAATTCACAAGATTTCGTCTTCTAACCAGCACTGATTTCCTCATCAGGGTGGCTGCAGTTCTTAACCTTTTCACTGTAAACTGTAGATTACGTTAGAGTCTCTTAACTTTCACCATTATTTTTATACAGATCACACCAATCTGGCTCTGGACCCTCTGCGAAAGAACCCCCCAGCGGAACCTGCTGCCTCATCAGCACCTGCTCCCACAGCCGTGGCTCGCAAGAGCCCCGTGGAGACTCGCGCAGCCTCCACCAACACACAGACGCCTGTGGACCTCACAGAACAGACTAGAGGTGAGAATAAATCCAGATGCCAACTTGCTGCTCAAGACCGAAGTGTTGCAGTTCCGTTACCACTTTTCCAAATGATGCTTAAAGGGTTAGTTTTTTTAACCTTTGGCCATGTTTAGCTTGAGAATCCAACTCCAACAGTGTAAATAACTCAACTGTAGGAATGGCATTAACCCCCACCCCACCCCCCCCCCCCCCCCCCCCACCACCACCCCCCCCCACCCACCCCCCCCCCCCCCCCCCCCACCCCCCACCCCCCCCCCCCCACCCCCCCACCCCACCCCCCCATAATCTATTTTGATGAATCTGAGAAGCTCGGACCCTGCATAGCGAGTACCACGAGGACAGTGTGCGCGCTTATCCGAAGTATTAAGCGGTGTTTACATTCAGGAGAAATATGTCAGTGAACGCAAACAGCACTGATTATGTCGGAGAAGTGCGCACATGTGCGTGGTACTCCCAAAATGGTGGAAGACGTTCATGGGGGAGAAGACTTGTTGAATAAAGATTTTGTTTCCTGGCGCACACAGTTTCATAGGCTTCGCAAAAATTGAAAGTAGGTGGACCACGATGTCACATGGACTGTTTTACAGATGTCCTTGCTACGTGTCTGGACTTGGGAACATTTCAGTTGTGTTTGCTGTCTATGGGAGGGTCAGAGAGCTCACAGAATTCATCAAAAATATCTTAATTTGTGTCCCGAAGATGAACAAAGGTCTTACAGGTTTGGAACGACATGAGTGAGTAATTAATGACAGAATTTTTCATTTTAGGGTGAACTAACCCTTTAAGGGGTCACCCCGAGAATGCGTCTTGGCGTTTAACCTGAGACCACTGAAGAATACCTAAAAAAAACGCGCAGAACATGACACGTGATGCAATTACAGAAAATAGCCAAGCAGCAGAATTGATGGAGAATATCAGGCTCTTTTTTTTTTTTAAGAAACAGGTTTTCATAATCGCTTGCAGAAATGTTATATAATTCAGGCTATCTAGTCATAGCCACTGAGTGCCTCCTTTGCGACACTGCGAGATGCAGCAAAAGACACGAGCACAACGGTCATACACATCCAACTAGCATTTGTTTACATAGAAAAACAAAGGATAAATAGCGCATTGGCGTGGAAAAATGGGCTCTGTGTGATCGGCCCCTAACAGGATTTGCTATTGTTGGCTTGTGAAC
Source organism: Sinocyclocheilus anophthalmus (assembly GCA_018155175.1). Classification (NCBI taxonomy): domain Eukaryota; kingdom Metazoa; phylum Chordata; class Actinopteri; order Cypriniformes; family Cyprinidae; genus Sinocyclocheilus; species Sinocyclocheilus anophthalmus. The sequence continues at coordinate 132,812 of JADLZN010005370.1, forward strand.
TGGGATGGCCTTATGTGCTTTTCAATCGGAACACGCTCTGGCCAGGATTTTTATCTTGCCTAAAACATCCAAAGTAATTTGACCAATAACATGCAGGTATTGTGTATATAATCGACCAGTCGTGAGAAGGTTAGATCTACAGAGAGCGATCAAAGCGATGCAAATACGCGCACGTGATTGTTCGTTCGACTTGAAGCGTCGATCATTGAATGACACAAGTACCGCAAGAGCGATTCGAAAGCATAAGGAGCCGTCTGCTCTGCTCTCTTGAATGTCATACAACGATCGATCTGCACCGTGCAAACAACCAAAACCTGGATATTTTAGGCAATACAGAAATCCTGGCAAGGATGCGTCCCGTAAAAATGGCCCGTATGGTCACCCTTTGACTAAAACAATGAGGAAGTCAGTTTGGGTATTCCCATGTCTGACTTCATCTGAAATGTGCCGATAGTCATAGTTCAACAGTTTTGGAGAACATATTTGAACACCCATGGCCATTTAATTTGTCATTCTAGTTGTTTTAAAAACTGAATGAGAAGGTTAGTGGTACTACAATAATGTTTGGACCTCCGATGCCCAAGTTTGCTGTCCAGGACAGGTAGGTAGTTTTTAAGATGCAGCCTATGACTCGGGCTGTTTACTATGTCACTTGACAAAGGTAATGGATTCGGTGTAGTCTTTTAAGGAATTACAGGCCTTTTATTAGGGCTTCTCAGAAAAGGAACAATATTAAGAATCGAGAAACATGACACCGTATGAACGATACTAGTGTTCTGCTACAAGGATTTGGTACAGCTTAATGTGTTTTAAAGAGTTATACTCTCCCAGGCACGGATGTCCCGAAACCAAGCGTACCAGAGTCCAGTCAGTCCAGAGGAGGAAACAGGGACGCTTCTAAACGGCTTGCAGGTTATAACACGTCTGCTGAAAAGCCTTTCACCGCAGTTTTGTTGTGCTGTTGGATGCTAAAACTGCATGATTCTTATAAGAGCTTCGTCCGTCTGTATTTCACACGCATCCACACAGTGGAATTTAGCAAGCTCCTTTCTTATAGAGGACTTCTGATTGGTGAATCTCATGCAACCTGATGAGTGTGTTTCACCCTACCATTAAAAAGAACAAATGCATTTAAGAAACCTGTTTTTTTGGACCAGTAGGCTTCACGTGACATTATTTTCACTAAATAAGAAAGATTTCCCCGCAAGTCTCTTAATTGTAATGTGCAAAAAAAGTTAAAAGGTCTCATTTTAATGTTATGTAATTAAAATTGTAGCACTTGTACTTTACCAATCTGCTGATGTTAATTAAGACTGTAGTGGGAGAGCACCAATTGCACCCATATTGTTTTTTTTATTTTGGTGGAATGGTGACCCGAGTATGCTTTCATGAGATTCACTCAATATGCTGAATTTGCTCATATCTCCTCTGTGTGAAAAGGCCTCTGCGTTCTTAGGATTCTTAGGTGACTCTGTTTTCACACAAGTTGTGCTTGTTTTAATTTAGTTTGATTACTTCTAAGTAGACTTAGAAGCTTTTTTCTGCACACCGACAACTAAACTTAACTAAAGTCTGTGAGAATAGACATTTTACATTTATATTATTAGCAACTGAATGTCACGGCATGCTTCATTTTAATTATTTTTTGTGACGTTTATAAATGTGTATTTTATGTGTTTGTGACAATGTATTTGTATCTAGAGCTATACTCGTGTGTGTTTGTTCTGCTCAGCTGGTGGTCCTCCTGCTGCGCGCCGCGGTTGGGCCGGAGGTCATCGTGGTAGAGGACGGTTCCCTGTGCGAAGAGAAGGACCCATGAAGTTTGAGAAAGACTTTGACTTTGAGAGCGCCAATGCTCAGTTCAACAAAGACGAGATTGACAAAGAGTTCCAGAGCAAACTCAAACTGAAAGGTACAAACAGGTTACCAAATACGCAAGATCAGCTGATAAACTACATGTTAGCATACTTTTAAAAAGAGAAAATATACGGTAACACTTTATTTTAAGGTATCCTTGTACCGTACAGTACTGTACATTATAATAACCCAAGAACCATTATGCATAATACAGCACAAGTAACCCAAAGCTAAACCCTAGTCCTAACTCTAACCATATAGTAAGTAAATGTAGTCAATTAATATCACTCAGTACTTAAATGTAAAATTACACACAAAATTTACAAAAGTACACACATTCAGTATAGAGCTCAGTTTCACAGCAGATGGCATTCTCATACTGTAGTCTATAGAAAAATGCAGGTATATTTCTGTGTATTAACTGTATATGTTTGGTCAGATGAGAAGTCCGAGAAAGCTTTGAATGGCGAGGATAAGGGTGATTCAGGGGTCGACTCTCGGAACAATGAAGGAAACGTTGATGAGGAAGATCCTCTCAGACCAAAATGCTACTACGATAAATCCAAATCCTTTTTTGACAACATCTCCTGTGACGACACAAGGTCACATCACATCCAGCACACCTTTAATAATATGAGCCTAAACCTTTAATATAAACAAGTTCATAAATCTTGTCATTGTACCTGATTTTAAACAGGAAGGAGAGGTTTGGAGGGTCCGGTTTCCCCCGGTGAGTACAGCAGAAGCCAGCACTTATTGGAAGTAGACTCAGTTTGTGTAGAAACGTGCAACGAAAAATTTGTAATTTTCATAATTTCATTGTTAAGAGAGAGGAGGCAGACCTGGGCGACGGAGCGGAGGATGAACGCAGAGACGTTTGGCCTCCCGTTGCGGCGGGGCCGCGGAGGCTTCAGAGGTCGCGGTGGCATGGGCTTCAGAGGGGGCCGGGGCCGCGGAGCCGGATGGGGGTCGTTCGGATCTCACCCTGGTGGAAGTGGCTTCAGAGGGGCATTCAGAGGAAGTCAAGGAGGAAGAGAGTTCTCTGATTTTGAATACAGGGTAATGAACGAGTCAAAAATGAATCTCGTGATATACATCCACATTTTATATAAATGTGCTTTATAATATAATGTATTAGGGATGCACGATATTATCGAACCGATATCGGAATCGGCCGATAATGGCTTGAAATGTAAATATCACCAAATTCACCAAAGTTATAAAAAAGTGTTCTTTAATTAATGGGAAATAAGTACAATAACTATAAACCAAAGAATCAGCTGTGAAAATATTAATATTTTTTTATGTATCTTGGGAAAAAAAATCTAAATTATACACATTATAAATTACTTGGTTTTTAGATTTATTTTTTTGTAGCTATTTACTTTTTCTCTCTCCATTTGTTTCTCTAGAAGGATAACAAAATCGCTGCATAGGGATGAGAGGAAGTGGATCCAGAAGACCTGATTTGTGTGGGAACTGCATTTCAGGGCACATGTTTTGCTGAGAACGAGGAGATAAACGTACGTCTTGTAAATCTGTCACCAGCACTGGGGTTCGACTGCTTGAAACCTGGATATTAATGAAACACCTACTCCATTTCTTCCTGAGGAGTGGAACACATACTATTTTTTGAATTGTTAATTTGAGAAGAATCTCTCCAGATGGTTTCAAATATATTATGATTTCTGAGGGACTTACTTTTCCTTAGTTTGTTGACCTTCAATGCTCAACCTGAATTTGATCTTCTGCTGCTTACAGCTAACAGATTATAATCTCAAACAATGCATCGTGATGGTTCTGATCACTGAATGAGCTTTATTTTTGACTTGTTTGCTATAAAGTATCTTAGTGTATTTAGCATCAAAATAGACTGCCTGGAACTCAGTTATACATAGTTATATTTTTCTAACGTAATTTCATTCAACCTCAAACATCACTATTCCTATTCCTGCAGTAAGTAGATTTTTCTTTTTCTTTTTAATATGTATAAACTAGTACGTTGGACGTAGATTTCTTTGGATGTATCGATCCCTTGTAAGAGGTCTGTAGTTTCTAGTGAGGTTTCTCATCAGGGCAAGCGCTTCAAGACGTTTCACTAAAGGATATTTTAGATATAATGGAGAAAAACACAGAAATGCAGTCTTTAGGGAAACGGTTCCTTACGAATATGAAATAGCACAACTTTAAATGACACGATGTGGTCAACCAGTGCAAAGCGACCTCTGTGATCTGTTTATATATTCTGTGGGTTTGATTTATATTTGATGAGGTCCACTTTGCAGTGTGTAGCTCTTTGTAGCAGATGTTTACCGATAAGTGAACGTCCATCTTTACTAAGGAAATAATGCTACTCTGTGAGTCTACAGAAACCTATGCTGCGGCTACTTTGACGATGCATTCTTGCCACTTTTGAGCTTCTACCGCTAACAATTATATGCCTGTCCTTCAACATTCTTCACCTCATAAAACATCAGGTGAAACTGGCATGTCACACTGAGCCTAGAGCTGGCTGGAAGATTATTCATTAGAACTGCTTCCCAGTGGGTGGTTTCTTCTGTTTCTGTCTTTAATGTGAGCGAAAGCTGGACCGTTGAAAAGCCACAATGTGTTGTGTTCTGTAATGCAGATGCTGTTTATCTTTTCCCATCGCTCCTCGTTCAGCCGTGGTGCGTTTTATAGCCACTGACTGCACTAGCATGATGTCATAGGGTCATGTGACCTCATGCACATTGTGATGTCATAGCCACACCTACGCATCGCTCAAGATGTCACTTCAGCCGCGTTTTGATTGGATACATTTCATTTTGTAACCAAATTCACATTATACTCGCAGTGGAATAAGTAAAATGCTGCGATTTAAAGTCGTTTTTTTTTTATAGATTTATAACTGAAGTTGAAGGTTTGATATTTTAACTGGCCAGTTTTTCATCTCTCCGTTCGCTTCAGATTGGATTGTGTGGCGTATGGCTGTGACAGCACTGCAAAAATGGTTTCGTTTTGTTAAATGTTTGTTTAAACGGTTGGGATCGGTGGGTCAGTTGATAACGAAATAAACTGTTTTCAGATTATAGCGTGTATTAAAGTCCAAGTTTGTAAGACGCAGAACATTTTGAGTTGTGGATCTTGTGTGAATATCCTTTTGCACTTGTCAAGCTCTTAAATTCAGAGCTGCTTTATTCCGGTAATAAACGTTCATTTGTATCTGACTAAAGTGAATCTTCATCTGAAGCACATGGACATGATTTAATTAGGGCTTCATTAACTCCTCAATATGAAAAAAATAATAAACATCCATGTTGTCCTAAAATATAACTTTTTTTATATATTCCTATATAATTATTAGGAGCGTTAGGGTATTATTAGTTTGTTGACTTGATTCCAGAGTTTTCTTTAGAGGCTATGTGTTACAGTGTAAATTCCAGCGGTGTGTTTGTTCAGTGTTGGAACCGTGACACTCGCGTATAAACGTGTGTGTGTGTGTGTGTGTGTATATATATACTCGTCACAAACCACTGATCTTGGAGATGCTTGTGAGGCAAATGCTGTTCTGGAAATGTCTTGTGATGAGCACCAAATCCTTCCATCAGGGTCGAGACCACTGCGTACTGTTGACAAAAACCCGGCAGGGAGATATTGTCGCGGAATATACTTCACGACTACATGTAAAGAGCTTTTTACTAGATGCAAGAATAAACTGTTTACTATCTGTTATGCGATTACATTTTTTGGGTTGAGTGTTTGTGCTCCATACATTAGTGTGAACGGAGTATTCTTTTTTTCAGGCATGAAAATGTAGTTTACATGATGTACAAGAAATGCAATTAGTTGAACGGAAGACGACTTGCATAAGAAAATAATAATTTACTCGCCCTCAAATTGTTCCAAACATGTATGAGGGTTTGTTTTTTGTGTGTGTATGGTTACCCATATTTTTCAAAGTATCTTTTTGTGTTCAACAAAATTATGACATTTTCATTTCTGGGTCAATTATCCCTTTAAGTGCATATTTACACGTAATATCATAATTGCCTCTATTTTTGTTTTAGTAAATGTGTACTGAAGGATTTATAAATATAATTTTCTAATTGCATATTTGTAATGGTAAAGTTGAAACTTAGTATATTTAAAATATTATAACTTTAAATGTAATGGTGAATTGAAGTAAATTATAAAAAAGTATCTTAAAGTGTATTTAAAATGTGGGTTTTAAAAGACCCCCCCTACGTCACCGTCCCACATTGTGGGACGTTTGGCGCTCTTCTTTTTTTTGTTGATTTGTCAAATCTTTTAGTAGATATCATTTGAAAGCTTAAAACCTTAAAATTCATCCTGTGAAAACTATTTTGAAAGCAGACTTTGCGTTACCATGGAAATGGTACTTTAAAATCTTTTGGCGGTCTCCTCCCCTTTAGTGGGCAGTGTCACGTGTCATATTACAAAATACATTACGGTCTTTTAGAATCAAACCTTTTTATTATCGACAAAACGCATATCATCGGAAAGGTCTGAGTCTCAGGATTCCATATTTGGTGGTTATTTTAAGATTAAATTTTTTAATGCATTTTTCTGTCACAACTGTCTAAATATCTCTGTCAATATTACTTCTAAGGCGTTTGTATGGCACCGGTGGCTGTTTGTGGTATAACGCCCTAAATAATATCTCACAGGAACCTCAATTTTTTTCATAACTTCAAATTTGGAACATAACTTATCTAGACATAAGGCTATACTTTTATACCAATTTTAGAGTAAAACCTGATATGTAAAATATTTATTATATATAAAATAAAATACAATAGTACATTTTCTTTACAGTAAACAAACCACTATATCTTTTTGATACTTAAAAGGCAGCTGCATGCCTATTTTAAAAAATGGGGGGTGACAGTTAAGGGTTTTAAGAAACTGAAACGTACTTAAGTGGCCTTTTATGTCAGTAATATTATATTTTCTGCAAGTACATTTTTTTAAAAATGGACAATGAGTAGAAGTATGAATATGAAGTATACCACAAGTGCACATACGATACAATTAAGTGCATCGTTTTTGTTCACAATGACTAGAATAGAAAGGTACAAACGGTGCATATTTGTTCATAAATGGTAATAATATCACCCATCACCCCCCTGAGAGTGTGCACAGTATGTTTGTGATGGTTTGGTTCTATCTAATGGAGACATTAAATCCCTAAAACCTCAAAACATCCATCCACAATGAAATAAATGTGAATAATAAAAAAGCACGCCATATTGTTGAACAATATCAACTTTCACATAAAGTATCAAAAATGTCAAATGTATTTCAAAATGTAATTAAAAATGCATGGTCTATATTACACAACAGCCTTCTGACCTCCTCAGTCAGTGCAGTGTCACGGTGGGCGGGGCTACGCAGGAGTCGCTGTCATCGGGGTGGGCGTGTCGCAGTCGCGGTGGGCGTGGCTGTCAGGATTGGTCATTGGACTTCCTCCTCAGGCTTCTGCGCGCTGAGCGAGTCACATCAGCAGCTTTTGGGCCGAAGCACAGCGAGGTTTATTTCATCATGGAGCTCACCAGCGACCCGAACTACCGCAAACTGGAGCAATGGTACAAGTCCAGCGCCGGAAACCTGAACATGAGGCAGATGTTCGACGCAGAGCAGGACAGATTCGACACGTTCAGGTGAAACACGCATCTAACGCGCGCGCGAGCTCTGCGACACACTAACACTGGCATTTCGTCTGGTCTTCCTCGGCAGCAGCACAATTTATGTGATAGCATCTTCATTTAATATCAGGACACATGTATATGTGCGCATATCGTTACATTTAGCGTTACATGGCCGCCTGGATTTCCAGGTTGATGTTGCAAGGTTATTACCACATCAGGCCAAGAGTCTCGAGCTCCAGGTTCCGCCCTCTGCGCTGCTGCACCTGCTCTATATAGCACTTTATCTTCATTTAGGCATAGTATTGCCATTCCTTGATATAGTTGTTAATCAAGACCTTTCCTTTTCATGCATTGCTGTTCCCGTGCTGACGGTTCTGAGATATCTCTCGCCTGCTGTTCGCCTCTTGGCTTTAAAACCGTAAAGGTGCCAACGCTGTCCCGATCTAGACGCATAAATTGCTAATGTCAAGTATGTAGGTCACAGTGTGGTATAGATCATGTGTGTTTGAGCCACTGCGCGCCACTCTAGAACAATGCCATGTCTTAGCCTGTTTTCCCCCCAGGCAGCAGGTGATTTTAATAGGAGTTTCTTTTATGACTCTTTCATTAAATGCACATTACCAGGCACTTCTCAAGTGCACTCACTGCTTCTGCGATCTCTTAAGGGAGTATCACGTCCTCTGCTGCGATACTTCTGTGTGTATATGGTGCATATTTACAATAGTCTGTTCGTATGAGAGTGCGTTAGCTGTTGTAGGTTAAATTCTGATATATTAAGTGTTCATAAAAGTCTGTAGTATGTATTTATTCTCAGAAGAGTGTTGGCCAACAGAGAAGAGGGACCGCTGATAGCCAGACCTGGATGTACAGTGATTCTTTGCACTCTCTCTCTCACACACACACACACACACACACACACGTCTGGTTTGCTATGCTTGTGGGGACTCTCCATAGGCGTAATGGTTTTATACTGTACAGACCGTATATTCTATTGCCCTACACCAACCCTACCCCTAAACCTACCCCTCACAGGAGACTTTCTGCAGTTTTAGATTTTCAAAAAACTTCATTCTGTGTGATTTATTAGCTTGTTTACCCGTGGTTACCTTAATTTAGGTCCCCACCGTGACACAAGTCCCCATGAGTCTGTGTGTAGTCAGGTATAAGTCCCCACCAGAATAGACAAAACAGGTCACCCACCCGCTCCAACTCACGCACTGCTTACACACACAAACACGACTACGACACCACATCACTCACAACACACACACACACACACTCAAACACAAACACAAACACACACAAACACACACACACTCAAACACACACACACTCACTCACACACACTCTCTCTCTCTCTCTTTCACTCACTCACACACACACACACTCAGACACACAACACACACACTCTCACACACACACCTCACGCACGCCAAACACTCTCACTCACTCACAACCCACATCACGAACGCACACACACTCATTCAATCACACACATACAGTCTCACACACACAGTCTCTCTCACACACAAACACACACTCTCACTCACACTCACACCCGGTCTCACTCACTCACACACACACATCTCACTTCCCACTCTCATCTCCCTCCACATCTCACTCGCCCTCACTCTCATCCCGTCACCTCTCACTCCCTCACTTCACTCCCTCACTCTCACACACACTCCACACACCTCCAACACACTCGCACACACATCTCACACCTCTCTCACACACACTCTCACACACAATCTCACACACAATCTCACACACTCTCTCTCACACACACAAACACACACACACACACACTCTCTCACACACACTCTCTCGCACACACACTCTCTCTCACACACACTCTCTAACACACACGCTCTCTCACACACAATCTCTCCACACACACATCGTCAGCTCACACACTCCTACTCTCACACCACCACTCTCTCTCTCCCAACACTCTCTCTCTCCAACACTCTCTTCGCTCACAAACACTCTCTCTCTCACACCACTCTCTCTATCTCTCTCACGCTCACGCTCCTCGCCACTCTCGACACTCTCACTTCTCTCCTCATCCCACATACTCACTCACTCTCACTCTTCTCTCTCACTCCCACACACGCACCACACTCTCTCTCTCTCGCTCTCTCTCACTCTCCCACTCCTCACCATACACGCACCACACTCTCCTCACGAATCCCCTCACACGCACTCAAACTCTAGCTCAACGCCTTCACACGCACTCACCTCTCTCTCACTCCCTCACTCTCACTCGTGGTAACAGCACTCACAGACTCTCTCTCTCTCACTATCTCTCTCACTCCTCGCCACAACACACTCACACTCTCCTCGCCCTCGACTCTCTCTACTCTCTCTCTCTCCTCACTCACACTCTATCCCTCACTCCAACGCACTCACACTCTATCACTCCAGCACACGCACTCACAATCTCTCGCTCACGCCTCACTTCCACTCACATCGCACTCACACTCTCGTCAGTTCAGTCACTCTCTCAACACACCACACTCTCTGTCCTCAACACTCTATTCTCCTCAAACTCTCTCTCCCTCACCTCTACGGTCTATCCATCACCACTCTCTTCACACCTCACACACTCCTCTCACACACACTCTCTCCACCACACACTCTCACACCACACACTCTACGACTCACCACACACACACACTCTCTCACACAAACACACGCTCTCTCACACTCACCACACTCTCTCATTCAAACCCGAGACACACACTCGCCCAACGCTGCTTCTCAGTCTCGAGAACACCACACTCTCTCTCACACACACACACAAACAAACACACACTCTCTCTCACACACACACTCTCTCAAACACACACACACAAACAAACACACACACACACACTCTCTCTCACACAAACACTCTCTCTCTCACACACACACTCTATCTCTCTCACACACACACTCTCTCTCTCTTACACACACACACACAAACTCTCACACACACACACTCTCTCTCTCTCTCTCACACCACACACTCTTCTCTCTCTCACACACACACCTCTCTCTCTCTCACACACACACACAAAAACACACTCTCTCTCACACACACACCACACACTCTCTCTCTCACACAAAGCACACTATCTCTACTCTCATCACTCACACGCTCTCTCTAGCAACCTCCACAATCACAATCGTCTGCCGTCTCCGTCACTCACACACACTCACTCACACACACTCCTCTCCTCTTCTCTCCTCTGCTCCTCTTCTACTCCCACACACTCAAACCCTCTCTCTCTCTCTCTCTCTGTCTCCTCAATAACAACTCCTCCCACTCACACGCACTAGCACTCTACTGCGCACCCCTCACCACGCAATCACAATCTCTATCAATCCATCACAGTATAGCACTCACAATCTCTCTCACTCCTTCACTCTCACTCAGACACGCACTGTTGACGACAACGCGTCTCTCTACCTAACTCTCAGTCTCTCACTCCCCGCTACACCAGAATTGCACGACAATCACCCCGCCTCTCTCGCCACTCACCCTATCTCTCTCACTATCGATCTATCTCCACTACACCTCTCCCACACTCACACGCAATCGTCACACTCATCTCAATACCTCACACGCACTCACACTGCTCTCTCTCACTGCCCTGGTGACAAATCTCAATCAACACGCACTCACTAATCTATCTATCAGCTCACTCTACTCTCTCAACCACAGCTATCTCTCCCTCAGACAGCACGCTCGCTCCCTAACACACTCTCTTCCCTCATCACACTCTCTCTCACCTTCAACGATCTGCTCCCTCACACTCTCTCAGTTAAGAGACGCGGATGGCTCACGACCGTTCTTTCTCCTCACACTCTCTTCTCCCTCACACCTCTGCGACTTAACACACCATACCTGATGCTCTCACGGCCACACTCTCTCTAACACCACACTCTCTATCACATCTAAACTCTCTCTCTACACAACAATCGCTCCACACACCACTCTCTTCACACACACAACTTCTCTATCACACAAACTGACTCTCACACAACAGCACTCTGCTCACAAAACACACTATGCTCAAACACACACTTCTCACAGCACACACACTCTCTCACAAACACACACGCTCTCTCACACACACACTCTCTCCACAAACACACTCTCTCTCACACCACCACACTCGTCGTCACACACACACATCTCTAACTTACACTCTCACACACCACTCTCTGCTCTTCCTTTACGCGAGGCGGAAGCACACTCGAGGAGCTGAGTGCAGCACACAACTCTCAGCGTCTATACACCAGAACAATCTCTCAGTCATACACAACAGCACTATCTGTATCCACAACACACTCTCTCTCTCACACCCAACACACACTATCTCTCGCTCTCTCTCACACACACACACACTCTCGCCCTCCACTACCTCAAACTCACATCAACTTCTTCTTCAGCCTCACCACTCTCTCTCTTCTCACTCCCTCAGCACCACTCTCTCTCTTCTCTCACTCCCAACATCACTCACCCCACTCTATCTCTCTCTAAGACTTCGAACTCTCTATCTCTGCTCACTTTCACAGCTCTCTCCCTCATAGTCACAGAGCACTACACTCTCTCTACTCCCTCAACAGCGCAATCACCACTCTCTCTTCTCAATCTCAAGCTAGCACACTACTCTTGACTCACGCAACTAACTCCTCACGCACACCACTCTCTCACTCACACTCTCACACACAATCTCTCTCTCTCCCTCACTCTCTCTCTCTCACTCCCTCGCTCACACACACACAACTCTCTCATCCCAGTCATATCTCTCTCTCACTCCCTCACTCACTCACACACACTCTTCTCGCTCCCTCAATCTCTCATCTCTCACTTCCCTCACTCAAACAAGGATCAACACACTTACCTACTCACAGCGCAGTCATTGATCCACTCTCTAAACACAAAACCACAGAGCGAACAGTGCCCGTGTGATCCTGTGAATTATACTGAACGTGTGGTGTGTGAATAGTAACACATTTTATATTCATTCACCATATTTAAATCTAATATAGTTCGGATTAATTTGATTTAAGTTTAGATCAGGATAGATCAGGAATTTAAATTGTGAGGAGAAGAATAACAATTTAAAAAATATTTGAAAAATATTTATTTGAGTGTAATTAAATTTCGAGAGTAATGTGGCATTGCTGCAATTCGAGCCTCACTGCTTAAAATAACAGTGTGATGGGCCTAATACATTTTCTCAAATGACTCGTTTAGCTTTCCTTGTCTGTTTAATTCATTTTCCCAGTCTAAACTTCACTAAGGTCTTCTCACTTGTGTATATACTAGGCTTGAATGATGTTCTTGGATTATCCGTGTTGTACATGAAGAAAAATGCAACAAATCCAGCTTTTGTATATCCTAATGATGTGTGTGATTTGTCTTCTGAGCAGTTTACAGCTGACGACAGAGGATGGAGACATTCTGCTGGATTACTCTAAGAATCTCATCAATGAAGAAGTTCTGCGCATGCTCTTCGACATGGTACGGTCCACAATCTTCACATCAGAATAATTTCTTCATAAAATCAGAGTAAAGAGTGTTAGTGTTAAACAGCAGTACAGGAGCGGAGCTGTTACTGTAATCTCAAACTCCTCATCAGAAGCATGTGTGTGTGTGTTTGTCCATCTCCAGATGTTAATTGGCTTAATGCATGTGTCCTAGAACGGTCTGGTTGACTACGTGGGAGCACCTAGAGGGATTGAATGCCTGGGTTAACAGTCAGTCACTAGGACCACAACTGAGGGGCCTGTTGGGTGGTTGTACATGGTCTAAGTCGGTTAGCTTTCAGTTGCGGCCGGCTGTGACGTGCTAGCACAACGTATGATTGTAAGCAAGTGGCAGCGCCACACTAGCACTCGGGGTGCACCGGCCGGGGGAGCAATGAATAATCTTGCAGTTATGATAAAAATGTGCGCGTAGTAATTTGCATAAGTATTGGAGAGGAGAAATCCAGAGAATTAGGACTTTTCTCGCAATTCAGAGTTACATCTCACAATTCTGTCTTTACATCTTGCAATTTCAACATTACATCTCACAATTCTGACTGTAGCGTTTGTGAAACTTCTGACTGCTACATCTCACAGCAATTTCAAATTTGGCAATTCTGGAGTGTGTAAATCTCACATAATCTTGATTCTCTTGGTAGGAATCCGTATACATATTGGAACCTGTGCACACATTCCAGTTAATTCCGATTTTGGGTCTCACAATTCTGACTTTGCGTCTCACATTTCTGACTTTGCGTCTCACAATTCTGACTTTGCGTCTCACAATTCTGACTTTGCGTCTCACAAGTCCGACTTTGCGTCTCACAATTCCGACTTTTGGCGTCTCACGATTCCCCGACTTATGGGTGAGGATACAAGAGTTTACGACTTGGGCCGTCTCAGGGAGCTACGACTTTGCGTCTCACGATTCCGACTTTGCGTCTCACGATTCCGACTTTGCGTCTCACGATTCCGACTTTGCGTCTTTTGCGTCACACGATTCCGATTTTGCGTCTAACAGTTCAGACTTTGCGTCTCACGATTCCGACTTTGCGTCACACGATTCTGACTTTGCGTCACACGATTCCGACTTTGCATCTAACAGTTCCGACTTTGCGTCTCACGATTCCGACTTTGCGTCACACGATTCTGACTTTGCGTCTTTTGCGTCACACGATTCCGATTTTGCGTCTAACAGTTCAGACTTTGCGTCTCACGATTCCGACTTTGCGTCTTTTGCGTCACACGATTCCGACTTTGCGTCACACGATTCTGACTTTGCGTCACACGATTCCGACTTTGCGTCTTTTGCGTCACACGATTCCGACTTTGCGTCACACGATTGCGTCTTTTGCGTCACACGATTCCGACTTTGCGTCACACGATTCTGACTTTGCGTCACACGATTCTGACTTTGCGTCACACGATTCTGACTTTGCGTCACACGATTCTGACTTTGCGTCACACGATTCCGACTTTGCGTCACACGATTCTGACTTTGCGTCACACGATTCCGACTTTGGTCTTTGCGTCCACGATTCCAACTATTGCGGCCTTTTGCGTCACACGATTCAACTTTGCGTCTAACAGTTCCGCTTTGCGTCTCACGGTTCCGACTTTGCGTTCACCACGGTTCTGACTTTGCGTCTATGATGCCCGAATTTGCGTCTTTGAGTCACACGATTCCGGACTGCGTCTAACGATCCGACTTTGCGTCTTTTGCCGTCACCGATTTGGACTTTGCGTCTAACGATTACGACTTGCGTCACATTTTGCGTCACACGATTCTGATCTTTGCGTCAACACGATTCCGAACTTTGCGTCTTTTGCGTCCCCGATTCCGATTTTGCGTCGTAACAGTTCAGACTTTGGGTCTCACGGATTCCGACTTGGCGTTTCTTTTGCGTACACGATTCCGACTTTGCGCTAACAAGTTCCGACTTTCGCGTCTCACGATTGCCGGAGGATCTTGACAGTTTTTGCGGCAAACAAGACGAAACTGGAATCTTTTAGGATGACTCGACACGATGGCGTTCTTTTGGTCACACGATTCCGGACTTTGCGTCACACGATCCGGACTTTGCGTTCACACGATTACCGACTTGCGTCACACGATTCCGACTTTGCGTCACACGATTCTGACTTTGCGTCACACGATTCTGAATTTGCGTCACACGATTCTGACTTTGCGTCACACGATTCTGAATTTGCGTCACACGATTCTGACTTTGCGTCACACGATTCTGACTTTGCGTCACACGATTCTGACTTTGCGTCTAACGATTCCGACTTTGCGTCTTTTGCGTCACACGATTCTGACTTTGCGTCTAACGATTCCGACTTTGCGTCTTTTGCGTCACACGATTCTGACTTTGCGTCTAACGATTCCGACTTTGCGTCTTTTGCGTCACACGATTCTGACTTTGCGTCACACGATTCTGACTTTGCGTCACACGATTCTGACTTTGCGTCTAACGATTCCGACTTTGCGTCTTTTGCGTCACACGATTCTGACTTTGCGTCACACGATTCTGACTTTGCGTCACACGATTCTGACTTTGCGTCACACGATTCTGACTTTGCGTCACACGATTCTGACTTTGCGTCACACGATTCTGACTTTGCGTCTAACGATTCCGACTTTGCGTCTTTTGCGTCACACGATTCTGACTTTGCGTCACACGATTCTGACTTTGCGTCACACGATTCTGACTTTGCGTCTAACGATTCCGACTTTGCGTCTTTTGCGTCACACGATTCTGACTTTGCGTCTAACGATTCCGACTTTGCGTCTTTTGCGTCACACGATTCTGACTTTGCGTCACACGATTCTGACTTTGCGTCACACGATTCTGACTTTGCGTCACACGATTCTGACTTTGCGTCACACGATTCTGACTTTGCGTCACACGATTCTGACTTTGCGTCTAACGATTCCGACTTTGCGTCTTTTGCGTCACACGATTCCGATTTTGCGTCTAACAGTTCCAACTTTGCGTCTAACAGTTCAGCGTTTACATCTCGCAATTCCAACATATCTTGCAGTTCCAAGTTAACATCCCGCAATTTCAACTTTCTCACAATTCCTACTATACATCTTTTTCTCAGAATTGGATTAGAGTTTATATTGGATTGAGCTTTAGTTGCCATCACAGCTCATATTTAACCTGACTCAGTAGTACTTCACTTCAGTACTCTCTTCAGCCAATCAAAGTAGAGATTGTGAAACTGTATCACTCTGATGCAGCACATTTCTTACAGTAATCACAGCAGCACACAAAGCACAATTGGTGTTTGTATAGTTCTTCGTATGTATGTTTACACAAGTTCTGAGTCACATTAACCGTTTTTTTTCCCTGTCTCATCATGATTAGGCACGATCGGTGGGCGTTGAAGCTGCCAGAGAGAAGATGTTTGCTGGAGAAAAGATCAATTTCACTGAGGTAATAACACATTTCTCTGAGAATTAACTTGAGCTTGATTTTAGGTTGAAATTGCAAGGCATGTTCCTTCTAGAATTTGGGAATTATGTCTCAGCCGCCACACTAAATGAGAAGTAAGGAGGGGTTGCAGAATTGTGCGAGTCGTTCTCTAGAGAATTGGGAGGTCTGTGGCACAGAAGACGTGGAGACAAAAGGGACAAGAGTTCATGGTTCAGCAAGTCCGGTGCCAGGGGGTCGAGACAGCCGGGTTCACGGTCGAAGAGACGCCGAAGAAATGAGGACGAGGGAGAGCAGAGTGTCCTGTTGAACCATACAGCTGAATAATCCTGTGCTCTGCGTGTTGTGGAGAACTCATGGTATGAAACATGTCAATAAAAAAGGGAGCATTGCTGCTATTATTATATATTTTCATAGTTGCTATATATTATATGTGTGTTGGTTTGCAGGGTCGTGCTGTTCTTCACACCGCCCTGAGGAACCGCTCGAACACCCCCATCATGGTGGAAGGTAAAGACGTGAGGAGACGAAGGAGCCTACCCGGGAACAGAGTCCTGGAGCAGCGATGAAGGGCTTGACATGTGAAGGGCAGAGCGTGAAACATCGTGTAGTAACAACCCACTCGGTTATAGAACACTTTGTTTTTTGTCTTTTTTATGGATTTTCACATATATTAAAGGATAGTAATGAAGGCCGCTTTGAAACACGCATTGTTTATCTGATTATGTGTTGGGCCGGTCGTTAAACCTGCAAACCAAACAGGGAAGACAAGGAACTGTGACTATAACAAGCACAGCCCCGCCCCCTTTTTTAAATAGCCAATAGCGTTCGTTTATATCACAGCTTTGGCTAGAGCCCTTGAGCTCGGTAAAGCCACATTTGACAGGGTATGACAGCCACAATCTCTTATTTATAAATTTATAGTATTTACTTATTTTACATGGGTACAAGTAGTACTACGTTTATTGCATTTAAAGTAATAATATATAATTAATTGATCGTTCATTTCAAAGACAGCTGACTATGAAAATTCCTGAAAACTGACATTGCGTATGTGTGTGTTATTTTGCAGAGAGTGCGCAGTGGCGAGTGGAAAGGCTTCAGTGGTAAAGCCATCACTGATGTTGTGAACATTGGCATTGGTGGTTCTGACTTGGTGAGATTGCCATGAGTTTCCTGGCATCCAGTGGATGTTTACACATCATAATTGACCAATAAAAGAGATTTGGCTGTTGCTTAGACTGATCCAAGAGTAACTGAAGTGGAATAAAACTGTCTGTTATAGTCAGTCACAATTATCATACTAAGTGTTGCCTGATTCTGGACTGAAATGGCAGTAAATACTGTTAGACAGTTGTTTTATACTGACGGCTAGGACTCATCGAGTCAAGTCTTTTTATCACGAACAATACTTGTGTAATGTTTGGAATAGCATTTATTATGTTTCGTTTTGTTCTTCAGGGTCCTCTGATGGTGACTGAAGCTCTGAAGCCGTACTCTAAAGGAGGACCCAACGTCTGGTTCGTCTCTAATATTGATGGCACGCACATGGCCAAGACCCTCGCCCAGCTCAACACTGAGACCACCCTCTTCATCATCGCATCCAAGGTAAAGAAAACAATGTTGTACAGTACTGTAGTGTTCATTTACACTTATATTAAACAAAACTGGTAATGCAAAGTAAACGGGTTACTGTAAAGTACTACATTTCTTAATGTATTTTGTTTTTTAGACATTCACCACCCAAGAGACCATCACTAATGCTGAGACGGCCAAAGAATGGTTCCTCCGGGCCGCTAAAGATGTTAGTACCTTTTACTGCTGTAACTGTCTATAAAAAGATTAAATTCGGTGCGCTACATTATAGATGGTTGTCTGCTAGTCTCATTCAGCATTTTGTGTATTTTTAGACATCTGCTGTGGCTAAACACTTTGTGGCTCTTTCCACAAATGCAGTAAGTACAGGGTTATGTCAGCTGTATGATATTTTCGATATAAAATCATATATTTATAAAAAGTTACATGAATTTCCTGTTTCCTCACCAGCCAAAAGTCAAGGACTTTGGTATCGACACCAAAAACATGTTTGAGTTTTGGGATGTAAGTATTCCGTGCATTGTAATCTATTATTGCACGAGAATGGAAATCTTCGTTTTGATTAACTGAAAATATGCCTGAACATGTAAATGACTGAATGCATGATTGCCAGTAATATTTGACTACTCTGCCATGTTCCTGAATTAGCATATTGCTTCTCAAAGCCCAGACTGTTTCTCTGATCCTGAATGCTCATGTTTTAGTGGGTCGGCGGGCGCTACTCGCTGTGGTCAGCTATCGGTTTGTCCATTGCACTGCACATAGGTACGTCTGCTGTATGAACAGTCCTATAGGCCTGAAACATGTATGTGAACGCAAATGCTTCTAGCTATGCAACTTTGATTTGGTGTGTTTTGGTTGTTGTACATAAAATCAGAATGCAATTCAAGTACGTTTTGCATTCTCTGCATTGCCAGAGGGGGCGCTATAACAGGTATTCCGTATTAGCATAACCAGATTTTCAATTTGTTCTTTCAGGTCAACTAGGTCATTCAGGTCAACTTCAGGTCATTAGCAACCATAGAGAGAACTTGAGTTAACTAGATAAATTGGTTTAAATTCAACAATAAATCTCAATAGTCTCCATTTACGTTCTGAATCCATGTTCCTGGTCCTACTGTGAATGATTCATCATTGTTATTCCCAAAAATATGGTTTGTTTTGGTAGTTAGGTTCTGGTTAGGTTTATTTGGTAATCAAGCTCTGGCCAAACATTCACATTTATGTACTTATATAGAGTATGTTTCTGGACTAACTTCTGCCTGAACCAAATTCGAAAGGCTGCTAATGCATCATTTTAGACTATTAGCACTCATAGACTATTTACACACTTTTTTTTTGTCTGTAAATGATCCAGTAACTTTATTCATTGTCGTCTTATAGGTTTTGACAGTTTTGAGCAGCTTCTAGCTGGAGCTCACTGGATGGTAAGCACAACTCTAGTATGCCAGGATACAAGATAAGCATTACTGTACCAAACTGTCTACCTCAGGAGCGTCTGAAAGTTTGTGTTTCTGGGACTAACCGCTCTGTACTCTTTCTGTTAGGATAACCACTTCCGCTCGGCTCCTCTGGAGCAGAACGCCCCGGTCATACTGGCCCTGCTCGGCGTCTGGTACGTCAACTTCTTCCAGGCCGAGACACATGCTCTCCTGCCCTACGACCAGTACATGCACCGCTTCGCTGCGTACTTCCAGCAGGTTGGTCTGAGGAGGTTCTAGGAAAGGACTTCATTGTTTCTTATAACTGGACACTTTGTTGAGTTGTTGGTGATTTTTCAGGGAGACATGGAGTCCAACGGGAAGTACATCACCAAGTCTGGCACTCGTGTGAATTACCACACTGGACCTATTGTATGGGGGGAACCAGGAACCAACGGACAGCATGCCTTCTACCAGCTCATTCACCAGGGTCTGTGATCCTAACCCTCCCCTGTGGACTAGTTCCTAGTTTAATTGGCATACTAATGCCCATTTGTGACGTGTTTATCACAACCGATCTTAATCTCCGCAGGCACTCGCTTGATTCCGGCTGACTTCCTCATTCCTGCTCAGAGTCAGCATCCTATCAGAGATAATCTGCATCATAAGGTACGCCCACGGTCTACGTGGTTCAGGACACATCTTTGTTTTCTGGTTCTCTTGGGCATCTGATGCCCCAGATGTTATTTCATGTTATTTGAGCCGTGTTTGTCTAAGTGTTACGTCTCGTTTCATAAATCCGGTAGATCCTGATGGCGAACTTCCTGGCGCAGACGGAGGCTCTGATGAGGGGAAAGACCACTGAAGAGGCCAAGAAGGAGCTCCAGGGTGCTGGGATGTCTGGAGATGCACTGGAAAAACTCTTGCCCCATAAAGTGAGTGGTTCTTTACTTGAAAACCAAGTGTCGATACACAATCCTTTGTATCTAAACAGGAACTGTAGCCTGGTGGTTAGTGGACATGCATTGACAAATGCACTTCAGATTTTTGTTTGAATATACAAAAGCATTGCCAAGATTCGCCTTAAGCAGGGGTAGCCAACCCTGCTCCTGGAAGAGCTCTTGAAAATTACAGGCAGGTGTGTTGAAGCAGGCTTGGGATTGCAGGAAAATAGCTCTCTTTAGGAGCAGGGTTTTCTACCCCTAGCAAAAAGAGTGTTTCCCAACCCTGTTTCTGGAGGCACTCCAAACTCGCCAAAATCACATGGTAGATGCTTCCTTTGAAAAAAATATTTTATTTGCCACCATTACACAAGCACGTTCAATTTAGTATGAGTGTGTGTAGGATGAATGCAATCTGAACATACTGGGCCTCATTTACGAAACGAAAATTGAGCGTACGGTCGTTTCAAAGCAAAACTTGGAATTTATCAATATGGACATGAACGGTGGCTACGATCAAATCTCACGTCAGGTCTCAGCTTGTGTACGCAAGTTGAAGTTAAGGTGAACGCAGATAGTAATCTGGTGCGAGAAGTGTAGTAGAACGACAGCATTTGTAGTTAGGTTATTTTCCTGACGTCAACCGACGCTCATTAGCAGATCATTAACCAGTAAGATTAGAATGTCTTTTTTCATTTTATTTTTTATTCAGGGCTTTAGCTTTATATGCGTGAATAGCAGCGTAAACAAGACCATGAGGATTCACACATCGACGCATCAAGCACCTGCAGCACTTCTGTGAAAGGAGAAAAACATAAATTAAGTCTATAAAAGGAATAAAATAGGATCATACAAAATATATATAGGTTCTAAAACAATTAACAGATTAACAAAAGGGGGAAAAAAACTGCAACATGTATAGGCTACACATTTTTGTGACACTATTAAGCATTTCATTTCTTTTCTTTATATCTTTATTTGATTAAATCCATCTGATCGCACAGGCGCCTCACGCACACACAAACAACATTAGTTCTAGCGTTGCCTGACATTTCAGCCATTCATCATCAAACTAAAATGCAGTCCAACCAAACATAAATGTTACACAGTTTATTTTAAAAGGTCCTCTGTAAGATCAGCGTGCAGCGCCCAAACAAACATTTTTGTGCATGTGAAGGATTTTACACGGATATTAGAACATTAGTGAAGTATAAAGCCTTGTTTAGGCTACATATTGAATAATAGTTAAGCAACCAAATGTTACAAATATGGAAAAATGGAAACATTTGGATTCTTGCAGAATGAGAGAGGCTCGTGAGCCCAATGCCGTTTCAGATTTGCTTGACATTTGTATGCTGTTTATAAAGAATGCCACTATAGCCTAATTTGTGTTTTATGTTTAATATATAATTGTATAACTACTTATTTTTCATTCTTGTTCTATTCTGAATACCGTTAAATTTAAAATATCTGTTGTAGAGTGAGGGGAACTAAATAGGCTATAATGTTTATATTTACCAGTATTTTAATATAGATATAAATTACATATATTAATGTAGCCTAATTGTTTGGAATTACAAGGTTAACGGGTGTTTTTGGAGTAAGATCAATTTCTCGTTCATGAGATTACTTCCTACTTTTTGGTCCGTGTTTGTTTCTCGAGTCAGTGAACTCTTGGGGTGAGGATTTAAACCTGGGTTGTTTTAGGGGCGGTGCTATTAAAATGACGATTTGTTTCTGCCACCACTTATTCAACTGCGATCAGTGTCGGATGAGATTGGGCGAATACGAATGTTTCATGAAACACACGTGAACTCTGTCGAAAGTTGATTTGTGTGCACGGAACCTGCGCTCGTTTCTAAGTTAGATTGATAAATGAGGACACCACTAAATTACAGTTGGCACTGTCTGTGGACCTACAAAATGAGCAGTTGCTGACCGAATGTTAGAGAGTAGAATTGTTACCAGATGTTGCAGGTTCGATTCAATACCACAAAAAAAAAGCAAATGTAGGAGGAATGAAAGCCTCTTCCACAACTCCGTATCCACGACTGAGATGCATTTAACAAGACACGAAACCCCAAATTGACACTTCTGCAGACATGAGTAGATTAACGTCGGTGGACTTGAAAAATGTGTATTGACAGCTTTCCGCGGATCCCTTCCGATGTTCATTCGTGTGCATTTCATGCTAAAACTAGAAAAGAGGAAGAAACGATCGGTTCAGGTGCCGCTACAGCGATCTGTCACGACACACAAAACGGTATTTATTGTTTGAATTGATTAAAAAAGACAATTTGAAAGCTAAGACTCTCATACCAGAAGTAACCTGCTCTGTCAGTCGGTGTGTTGTCAGTTTCCTCTTTGATGTGCAATGTATTTTTTCGGAGTCGGAATATTTAAGCTGTTTGAATCTTTTACTTCATGTGGCATGATAATCTGGTGTGTAATATTTGAATTTACTCCCGTTAGCGCTGTCAAAAGTACCGACCACGATACCATTCGGTACTGAAATTTTTAAAAACGCCCATTTCCCGTTTCTGTGCGAGCTCTCGGTGAAGAGCGTGAAGCGATGATCACTGTAGCCAATCACAGACATATCTGTTGAACACAGTGGCCAATCAGAGCTGTTTAAGAATCTGTTCAACAGCGCTCAAATGTTAGCGGGAAATGGACGTTTTTAAAATTCCGTACTGAATGGTATCACGGTCGGTACGTTTGACAACACTAACTCCCATACATGTGGTCCATTTTTGTATAATGATAATTTTTTTTTTTTTTGTAGGTTTTTGAAGGAAACAAGCCAAGCAACTCTATCATCTTCAAGAAACTTACTCCTTTCATGCTTGGTGCACTCGTTGGTGAGTATCAAACATGATCTACCGCTACTTCCTTCTGTAGATGTCCATTGGTTTTGTTGACCCCACACTCATGGACAATGTGATGAATTTGTTCATGTATTTCAGCCATGTATGAACACAAGATCTTTGTGCAAGGTGTGATGTGGGATATCAACAGCTATGACCAATGGGGGTGAGTCCAGATCAAAGATTGCTATGAAACTGAAGTAGCGACAGATCTTTTCCTCCATATTGTGACCACCTTGTGAGAAATTGTTTGCTTTGAGAAATCTGAAGTTTCAGGCATACGTACACTTACAGATTATTTTATCTGTCCCATCAGCGTGGAGCTCGGCAAGCAGCTGGCCAAGAAGATCGAACCCGAGCTGCAGGACGACGTGGACGTTCATTCCCACGACTCCTCCACCAACGGACTCATCAGCTTCTTCAAGAAGAACCGCTCTTAAATGTTTCCTCCCCTTTAACCCTACCTCTGCCGGCCCCCTCATCCAATGAGATTAGTGAATTATGTATTAACACTTGGCATAGTTCAGACGGTAAGCCTAGACAAGGAGGACAAGCACTTTGTCTGTCATCATCTATATAAGCCATGAGATTCTTGTGTGTTGTGTAAGATTTGACTCTATCATGTATCTGTGGACCAGTATGGATGACTGTATCTGTTTGCACTGCACATTCGAGATGGATTGCATGTTCTCCTTTGGACCAAGGAACCACAATAAATGTATTATTTGCCACCTTCCTTGCCTGGCTGCATGTTCTTTTTGTTCAGCAAAATTTCCTCAAAGATGACAAATTAAGTGTCCATTTATATAGACCAGCACCAGATCCCTAATTGGTAGCTGTTTTAGAGGATCCCCCTTTTTCCACCTTATACACTCTAGAAACAAAGTCACAGTTACCTGAAATGAACGTATTACAAAATCGGCTCACCTGGAAACTTGAATCTTATTTCTGTCCAAAATCCATCTAGAATTACTCTAACTTGATACTAAAGCTCGGTGGTTATGAAAGTAGATCCAAATGTCTATTGAAATGCTTTCAAGCCAAAAGACCTTTGAGACAAGTGCAATCTTGCAGTTCATCAGATTAATGCATCCAATTATGATGTGAAAAGCACATTACATTTTATCATCCATATCCTTTTATTTTATAGTTTCCGTTTGTTTCAATATAGCTGTTTTTTTTTAAGATGAAACATGGACTAGAGTTTTATATAATACAGTTATATAATTCACCTCCAGCCAAAAAAAAAAGAAAAAAAAAGAAAAACCACCAATTTTTTCTACAGCCGTAGGCATGTTTACACATGCCTAAATATACAAAATATGATATGCACTGGTTGAGGTGCAGTGTGAAGCACAAAACCTGAAAGATTCACACACTCAACAAACCAGCTGAGCGCAATAGACCGGTTGTAATCTCACAGGCGCCTTTCTAGATCTCCTGATAGCACTGGCTGCTTCATTTCTGCACGTGGTGTAGAAATGGAGGAGATTGTAGAAGGCTGTCTGGGGTTTTATACGATCTGCTGCTGGTGGTCTGTGTTGGGCTGCTGCTTCTGCGGGTTGCTGAGGGCCGATCGGTGAGGTGGTTGGTGCTGCTCGTGGTTCCTGGAGTGACGCTGAGCTGTTTGGTCCATTCAAGTGCTCTTAAAGTAGGCCTTGTGAGTGTGCTGTGTAGTGTCATCCACTATGTAGGGAGAGAAGGGGTCATCTTGCCTACCCGAAACAAGGCGGTACTGATCACAGGTGAGACACTGTCCTGTTTGCTTCTGTGCATTTTTGGCTAAATTCTGTTTGTGCATTTGTATATATTATGAATCTCAATATATATCAGTTGTCTTTCACTGATTCTAGAAGGGTGAATCTCATTAAACCTCTCAAAAACAAGAATTAAATCAAGAGTTGGATATAAAATAAGAAATTATAGCTTGTATTAAGAAATTAAGCCTAATTTTAGGACTTTTTTTGCATTGTGACATTCCTCCCAAATTTCCAGTACATACTTCCAGTCCTACATTTAGTCAAAAAAATCAATATAGTAATGTTATCAGCATTGACAGTATATATAAATAGCAGTATATATAAATAAAAAAAAAAACGAATGTCTTTAGGCTGATAATATAAAATAACGCAGTAAATACAGTATTATAGTAATGAGCAAATGATTTTGGGGGTAAATGTTCTTAATAGTCATGAAAAAATGTCACTGTACATACAATATAATTGGTCCCAAAATTGTCTTTATGCAATGAAATGTGAACATGTTTGACCCAGTAAATCAATATTTCTCTGCCACTTTGCACTTTGAACTTCTCTCAGTAAGGTTAACTGCACTGGTTTCTATAAGACCATAATTCACTGCATTCTTGTGATGTCACTTGACACAGACTGGCTTCTGTACAGATTAAAATTATAAACAAATATGAGCTGCTACATTATTACATCGATGCTTTCAATGACGGCTACCCAATACTACCCATAATGCATTGGAATTGTGGAATATGCGGCGAAACTGAACTTGTGTTTATCTGTTTGTGATTCGGACACAGGTTGTGATTCGGGTTTTGGTCATGATCTGGCCAGGTTTTTAGACAGCGCAGGGTTGAGGGTGTTTGCAGGCGTTCTGGGTGAACTCAGTCCTGGAGCTCTGGAGCTTAAGAAAGCTGCATCACCAAACCTCACCGTCCTACAATTAGACATCACCAACAGCAGCCAGATCACACAGGCACACCTGTACATCCAGAGCCAAACAGGTGAGAAAACCTCACTGACTTACACTGAAGAAGAGATCGGAACCATATCCAGACACTACAATCTCATATAGACTCGAGTCTTTTGATTTATAATGAATGAATGATTACTATTAAAACCACTCAAAACATCCTCAAAACCACCATGGGACACCTTAGCAACTGCACAGCAACTACCCAGAACACCCACTTAGCAATATCCTAGCAACTATATAGAACACTCAAGCATTACACTCATAGCATCTGCTTAAAAAGCCCTAGCAACCAGCCAAAATACCTTAGTTACCATTAAGAAACATCTTAGCAAGAATATGGAACATTCTAGCAACCACATAGCAACTTCCCAGAGCACCCACTTAGGAATATCCTAGCAATTGCCCAGAATACCCTAGTTACTACTTAACAGCAACACCTTAAAGGGGTCATGAACTGAGAAATCAACATTCCCTTGATCTTTTGACATCAGGTCAGTGTACTATAAAACATTATGTAAGTTTCAGAACTCAAAAACTTTCTCATTAGTCTAAAAACAACTTATATTGAAGACTGACAAAACGACAGCTTTTAGAATGTTCTACTCTATGATGTAATAGTGTGGATAAACACCGCCTCCGCAGAAGATGATCAATGCCTGCATCTACATCGCTGCCTGTTTAGCCCCGCCCACATATTCTACATCACTGCCTTCAGTTTACTTCAGTTTAGCTCCACCCACTGATTCTACATCGCTGCCTGTTTAGCTCCGCCCACTGATTCTACATCACTGCCTGTTTAGCTTCGCCCACTGATTCAACACCACTGCCTGTTTAGCTTCGCCCACTGATTCAACACCACTGCCTGTTTAGCCTCGCCCACTGATTCAACACCACTGCCTGTTTAGCCTCGCCCACTGATTCAACACCACTGCCTGTTTAGCCTCGCCCACTGATTCTACATCACTGCCTGTTCAGCCCCGCCCACCGATTCTACATCCATATGCTGTTAGCCGACAATATTCTACATCACTGCCTGTTTAGCCCCGCCCACCAGTTCTACATCGCTGTGTGTTTAGCCCCGCCCACCAGTTCTACATCACTGTCTGTTTAGCCCTGCCCACCGATTATACATCACTGCCTGTTTAGCCCCGCCAACCGATTCTACATCGCTGCCTGTTTAGCACCGCACACAGATTCTACACCACTGCCTGTTTAGCCCCACCCACCGATTCAACATCACTGCCTGTTTAGCCCCACCCACTGATTCTACATCACTGCCTGTTTAGCTTCGCCCACTGATTCTACATCACTGCCTGTTTAGCTTCGCCCACTGATTCTACACCACTGCCTGTTTAGCTTCGCCCACTGATTCAACACCACTGCCTGTTTAGCCTCGCCCACTGATTCAACACCACTGCCTGTTTAGCCTCGCCCACTGATTCAACACCACTGCCTGTTTAGCCTCGCCCACTGATTCAACACCACTGCCTGTTTAGCTTCGCCCACTGATTCTACACCACTGCAGGTTTCGCTGCCCACGATTCTACACCACTGCCTGTTTAGATTCGAATACGATTCTACATCACTGCTGTTTAGCCTCGCCACTGATTCTACACCATGCCTGTTTAGCTCGCCTACCGATTACTAATCACTGCCTGTTTAGCTTAGCCACTTGATTTCTACACAATGCTGTTGAGCTTCGCCCATGATTCTACACCACTGCCTGTTAGCGTCGCACACTGATTTACATCACTGCCTGTTTAGCCCCGTCCTCTGTTTCTACATCACTGCCTGTTTAGCTCCGTCCACTGATTCTACATCACTGCCTGTTTAGTTCCACCCACCGATTCTACATCACTGCCTATTTAGCCCCACCCACCAATTTGCGTATGTAGTGTAAATAACAAGAGAGGCGAACGCAGGTCTATGCAGAAACCAAATGATAAAGGTGCTCTGAAGACAACAAGACGCTTAGAATCTGCATAGCAATCACATGGAAATGCTAAAAGCCACCAAGAACACCATAATGACTGCGTAGCAACCCTCAGAACACTTTTGGCAACATCCTAGCAATTCCACAGAGCACCACATTAGCAAATAACCACTTAAACACTTTATTACACCCCAGTAACTATTCAGAAACCCTAGCAACTACTTAGCAACTACTCAGAAACCCTAGCAACCTAGAAAAACTAGCAATAACCTTAAGAAGACTGGTAACTATTTAACAATGACCCAATAACACCTAGACACCCTAGTAACCCCACATAACAGTCACACCCTAAAAACCCTAGCGAATTCATAGCAATCACAAAGAGCACCCTAGTGATTGCAAAGCAACACCCCAGAGCACTCATGCGACCTTTTAGAAATACATTCTAGCAACTATGCAAAAACAACCCTAGCAACCGCATAGTAGATCAGAATGCCAAAGAAACTGCATAACCCAAAATATCCCAGCAAGGCCTATAACAACCCAGGACACCCAAGAAACTGCTTAGCAACATGCTACAAACCCCTCAGAACACTGTAGCAACCACATAGCAATGGCCTGGCAACCTCGCTCATAATGGCAATAAGCTTTACTAACAATCATGAAGAAATGTTACGGTTTAAAGTTTAGTAGTATACATACGGACTAGTGAATTCATGTTATTTTTTATGACTTGTCTCTGGGCAGGACTCTGGGCACTAGTGAGCAATGCCGGAGTGCTGGGATACGTGTGTGATGGAGAAATTCTGCCAATTAAAATGTATAAAAAATGCTTAGATGTGAATTTTATTGGTAGTGTGGAAATTACACAAGTCTTTCTGCCTCTGATACGGCAATCAAAAGGACGACTCCTCAGTATATCAAGTATGGCAGGTAAACGTTTTTGTAAACATGCAGTTTTGTAGACCTCAGGTACTGAATAATCTCTTACAAAACATATATCCTAGTTCCATTAAGGAGTATAAGATACCAATAAGCACTAACAGCTTTGAAATCAATCATTGGTTTCCTTCAGGAGAAGTTCCACTTCCTGGATTCGCAGGATATGGGGCATCTAAAGCAGCGCTGATCTCTTTCAGTGGAGCCATTAGACAGGAACTCTCACACTGGGGAGTCATGAGAGGCTAAATAAGAGCCAATTTGAAGGTTGTGGGGACATATCCTAATGTCATTTACAAATTAATAATATGCAGATGTTGATCGATGAATGCAATGTATTTTTGAAAATATACACTCAAAATCTGATGACTGCAACACGTTCCAAAAAAGACGTTTGGGACAGGGGCAATTTAAAACTAATATGGATGTGACGATTTAAATAAGGTGATGTGGAACAGGTGAGGTAATCATGTAATAATAGTCAGTGTTGGGAAGGTTACTTTGGAAATGTAATAGGTTACTGTAACGGTGGTGCCCCTGGCTTCCTACATTACCAGATAATTTTTATTTAGTTGTGTTAAGTTTGGGCTCCAGACAAGGTTAAATCCCTGTCAATTTACTTAAATCCGGATAGCTCAATAAAAACCACCAGTTACAAATAAACCAGAAAGGAGATTAATCAAATCAAATCAAAACCCAGGAAACATTACTCACGTTCCAAGTGCAAATTTAATTTCAAGCAGCAAAACCTATAAAGACCCAACATAACCATATGGTTTGCAATATTCAAATAATAACCAACATTCAAAAAGAAAGGGAAAACCATTCAACAATTAACCTAAAGAAGTAAAAAAAACATGACAAAATCGCGGAAATGGTAATGAATTGAATTGTCTCTGTGATTGTACTTGATTCCAATCACAACCAGTCTCTGGCAATTTTAAGCATATCTCAATTCCCCATCTCAATACCACATCAAACACTTACAAAACACACTTACGATAGATGATTAAATGTCCGTAATTGGTAGGCAGGATAGCACAATAATAGTGGCACTGTATTACATTCCACCACATTTGAAGTTCCGACAACTGATAAAAATGTCATAGGAAGGACCAGAAGGTGTGAGATTGCAACCATGCAACAGTTTATCCAACGGGATGTGGATTTTCCTACCCAGATGGAGCTCAGCAGGTGACATGCCAGTAGATTCCTGAACTGCGGTGTTGATGGCAAAACTGAGTTCTGGTAAGTAATAATCCCAACCTTTATGATTGTCTTCCACATAAGCAGCTACCATTGAATTCAAGGTTCAGTTGGGTCTTTCAGTTGTGTTGGTCTGCGGATGGTAAGCTGTAGTTAGCTTATGGGTCACACTCCATTTCCCACACAGTTCAGTGAATATGGTTGAGACAAATTGTGTTCCTCTGTCTGACAAAATATAATCAGGCACACCCCATTAGGTAAGTATTTCTCTTTTTGAAGAAATATTTATCTTTTTGGCATTTTGAAGACACCAGGATGTCCACTCAATGGTGGGTATAAGACTACGAGGAATGGCAACATGGAACTGGATTTTACCATCTGACAGGTGAGTGATACTGCATACTGTTCCTTTTCAGTGGATTCGTTCTCTGACAAAAGTTGAAAGATTTTAGTGATTTCAGGATCACGATGTTGTTCGTTCCAGATGTTTTTAGGGGAAATTGGGAACTCTGAATCCTCTTTCCTACTGGTGTACATATTACACTCAGTGGTGCACTCGAGAAAGAGCGTCAAGGGCTACATTCAACATTCCTTTCTGGTATTCCAACACAAAATTAAATCTCTGCAGACAAAGTGCCCATCGAATGAGTCGACTGGTTGTTTTGGTGGAGTTCATTACCCACTGCAAGGAAGAATGATCTGTAACAACCGTAAACAGTCAATGTTTGAGATAGTGATGCCACTAGTCAAGAGCCCACACCATGGCTAGGCACACTTTCTCTGTGGTGAAGTAGTTTACCTCTGCTTTGTTTAAGATGCAACTGGCATAAGCGATCACCTATTCTCTGCCTTGTTCTTTTCGCTGCGTCAATACAGCGCCTAAGCCGGTGTCGCTTGCAACATTATATACAGTGAAAGGCAACTGAAGATTGGGATATCCCAGAATTGAGGGGCAAGACAGACAAACTTTCAAGTGATCAAAGGCTTGTTGACATTGAAGTGTCTACTGAAATGACTTGTCCTTTTCTTCCAGAGCATTAAGTGGTTCAGGAATCCGTGAAAAGTTTGGCACAAATCCATGATACCATCCAGCTAATCCTAAAAATCGCTGGACTTCCTTAAGATTTTGAGGAACTGGGTAGGTATGGATGGTTTCCACCTAGTCTCAGCCTCAGACTTCACGCCCACGGACCGTTGGCTGAATGTCTGATGCATATGGCACACAAAAGTGGAAACACTTCAGGAGTTTCGAAGTCGGCATCGGATTGGTTGAATTATACAGGATTTCTGGGAGACGTGTGTGTCGCGTACTTTAACGTTCTGCCTGGAAACAAAGATGGCGTGACGCCAAACCCCCTCACAAAAGAAGAAAGCCGTCGTGTTTACAACTGTGACGATGAGTGCTTATCAGGATCAACTAAACGCTGGATTCTCAAAAGTATGTGAAATATTTAGTTCACGGCATAGAATCTTTAAAATACGTCCGAGAGTTTTACAGTCTGTTATTGTGGCGACATTTCCACGCTCCGAAACGTGATGCTGAAATGAAACGAACTGTGATTGGTTGTTTGACATGTCGGTCAAACGGCCTCATGGGCGGGCCTTGGCCAATGAAAGCTGCCATGGATTCCAGACCTTCAGCCGTCAGTCTGGAGGTCTGGCTACGCGAGACTAGCTTCCACCTTGCTTGGATCTGCAGACACTCCTTGACTGTTCACAACATAACCAAGAAAGGTAATCTCACGTAGACAAAAGATTCAGGTTTTTCAGGTTCAAGGTAAACCCAGCTGTCTGCAACTTCTGCAAGATGGTCTGGATGTATGAGAAGTGTTGTTTCATAGTCAGAGAGTAAACGATGATATCATCAATGTAGACGAACACATGTAACTCCAAGTAATTCCCTCAGTACAATCTCCATAAGTCTTTGAAATGTTGCCGGTGCATTTTTTTAGTCCAAAGGGCATAACATTAAAATTATATAGCCCACCAGCTGTGATGAAAGCAGTCTTCAGCTTGCTGGTTGGTTCCATAGAAACTTGCCAATAACCACTGTTAAGGTCCAATGAGGAGAAAATTGATGCACCGGAGAGTGACTCTAGAATTTCCATGATGTTAGGCAGTGGATATGCCTCACTTTTAGTGAGGGCATTGACTTTTCGATAGTCCACACAGAACCTGAGACTCCCGTCCTTTTTTGGAATTAGGACCACTGGAGATGCCCATGTCGAATGAGAGGGTTCTATAATACCAGCATCCAACATGTCTTCAATATGTTTTTTGACTACGGCTTGCTTAACAGGTGAGTGTCGATATGGTCGTTGTTTAATGGGTACTTGATGATGGATATACAGGCAATGATCAAGAACATTTGTTCGTCCTGGCCGACGAGTGCTCATGGTTGGATGGGAGCTGAACTTCTTCATGGGGAGGTGAAGCTGCTTCCTCGATTGCTCTGTTAATTAAGACTTGGTCATCAGTAAGTGTGAAATCAGTCTCTTGTGACACTGCTGTGGGTCGAGGTGGTGGAATGGCACTTAGAAGTGAAAGATTTTGTTGAGATCTGGTAAACTGCTTGGTGTTCGATGAACACAAGATTCTGCTTGCAGGAATGCTAGCTTGTCCTGGTTGAAAGAAGTATTCCATTTCAGGGACACTTAAAAACAAAAAAAGGAAAAAGTATTTTCCTTCAGCAACATTGAGTTGAATTCCACTCAGGACAATAAATTCCATGCCTAAGACTGCTGCATGTGTCAATGACGTTGAAGTAAGGATTACTGCCCTCCCTGAAAAATTAATTATCATGATCATGAAGCGTAATCATAACATAGATCCAACCTAGTGGAACTTCAGCTTTGCCATTCGCAAAATAGAGTGGTCCCGAGGTCCATGGATGAAGACTTTCTTGTGGGGTAAGTTCCTTCCACAAGCTCTCATGCAGTAGGGTGCAACTGGCACCAGTGTCTAGGATGGCTTTACCTTTCCAGGCACCAATGTTGATAAGAATGGCAAGTTGTTGTGATACTGTACATCGGGTGCTATCTATAACATAATTATTTTTTAAATTATTTTTTAATGTAGTTGCTGTCTTTGTAGCTGAGACTGCATTGCTGGTGGGTAGACCGCCTTGATTTGAACTTTGATTTGGCTGTGGTCTCTTGCTTTGAGAAGGTTGCCACTGTTGAGATGACTGATTTGAAGATGATGAGAATCGAGGACAGTTTCCCAAAGGATGATGACCTTTACACCGCCAACACTGAACTGAAGCCTTGTTCATCTGCAAATTTATAGGTACTCGTGGTGACACAGATTGCGGTTTATGGTGTAAACTGCTTTCACAGCATTGTTGCTGCTCAAAGTCTTTCTCCAATTGATATTCTTGCTTCACCAACACCTCTATGGTGAATACTCTGCTGCGGAGCTGGCTGGCAAGGTGAGGTTTAATATTCTTCAGAACCATCTTTACTATTTCACTTTCAGTCAAAGTTGACTTCCATCTCTTGCACAAAACTCTGTAACAAAAAGCCAAGTCTCTGATGGGTTCATTTTTTCCTTGAGTTCTTGTTCTAACTCTTTCAGCCAACTCATCTTTGTAGTCCTCCGAGAGAAATGCAGAGAGAAAAGCTGCCTCAAATTCAGTCCAGGTGAATACAGAGGTACGTGCAACTTCCCACCAGTCACGAGCGGTTCAATACAGGACTGTGCGGAATGCAGCTAAAAGATCCGCATCTGGTAAAGGATGCAATGCCAGAAAATCTTGACATCGAGTCAGATAATTCAGTGGGTCTGTATCATCAGTAGGTTTTCCAAATGTGGGAAAGGTGAGTCTTAGATGATCACTTTTGGTTATGGAAGGGGGTATATCCATAGTAGTAGGTACTGAGCTTGATGGCGCTTGCATGGTGGAAGATGAAATTACGGTTTGTGGTTGAGAAGTCATCATCAAATTTAACTGTGTTTGAAGATTTTTAGACAGGTCTAACTGAAACTTTTGAGTGTTACTGCACATTTGTGTGCAGTCCATTTGAGTTTTGCATTGATTAAACTCTTTTGTGAGCTGCTTTTGACTGTCTTTCAGACTCTGGAAAGTGGCTTTGAGGTCCTGTTGAACTTCTGCTTGAAGTTGTTGGATAAGGAAATGCACTTCAGACACAACAGTAGCCTCCCCTTTGTTTAATTCCTCTATGATCAAACGTTTTGTGGCTTTAGTCCACTGATCCATCTCCGTCTCCATCTTTTGTTGGTTATCGGCAATGCACTTGAATAACTGTCTCTGATTATCCTCCATTTTAGCTATTGCAGTTAACATTTGAGTTGAATGTTGAACAAACTTATCTTTTACCTCTTGGGTGAGTTCTGAAACTGTGGTCTCTTGTCGCTGGATAAATGACTTTTAACGTGTCCAAGTCTCCTTGTACTTGTTTAATCAGTTGTTGTATCCCTTTGCCAGATGTTTGTAACTCACGTGGTAACTCCTGTTGTTCCACAGATGAAGTCAACTCAGGGGTGGTACAAATCTGCATGGAATTTACATTCGGATCCCAGGTGAGGTTTTGCACTGGAGTGCTGCCAGTCAGAATGGATGACACAAACTCCACTTGGGTTACAGGTTGCGAAGTTTGATTGTAATTGGGTGTATATGCATGTGAGATGATAGGGAGTGATGGCTGCCAGCTGGGAGTTTCCACTTCAGGTACTATTAGTCAGTGTGTGAAGTGTAAAAATAAAAATCAATAAATAGTAAATGGTCTGTGTGTCCTTTGTTTGGGATCAAAATAACAAACTGGGTCAAAAATAACAAACTTGGGCAAAATATTAAATTATAATGCTCTTTAACTTGGGCAAAATAACAAACTTGGGAAATAGAAAATTACGAATGCACAATTATAAACCAATCAATTTGACAATGAATCCCAGGTCAAAAAAGTGGTAAATCACCCTCAAACTCAGCAGTTCAATTTACAGATGCACAACATACACACTAAAACCACACATTGA
Organism: Sinocyclocheilus anophthalmus; assembly: GCA_018155175.1. Classification (NCBI taxonomy): domain Eukaryota; kingdom Metazoa; phylum Chordata; class Actinopteri; order Cypriniformes; family Cyprinidae; genus Sinocyclocheilus; species Sinocyclocheilus anophthalmus. The sequence goes on from JADLZN010005370.1 coordinate 167,905, forward strand.
AGCATTTCGTAAGTATTGAAGCTTGGTTGCACAATTTAAACTGCAGAGTTTACGTTTACAGTAGGCACAGTTCAAGAGATCATACACATCCCCAACTTCACAGTTTGTTTGGGGGATCAAATCTGTTCAGATCACGGAAAGAAAAATATTTTCCACAATTTAAATTCAGTTCACAGGTTAAATATATTCAACTTAATTTGATTCACTCCCTTCAGACTTCAAAGGTAATAAACAGTCACTTCTTTAATGTCAATTACTTAAGATGTCTGTTTAACCTTAGTTCATCATCCCTGTTTGGGCGCCAATTCTGTAAGGGTGGTGCATCTGGCTTTCTACATTACCAGATCATTTTTATTTATTTGTGTTAAGTTTGGGCACCAGACAAGGTTAAATCTCTGTCAATGTACTTGAAACCAGATAGCTCAATAAAAACCACCAGTTACAAATAAAGAAACCAGAAAGGAGATTAATCAAATCAAAACCCAGGAAACATTACTCACGTTCGAAGTGCAAATTTAATTTCAAGCAGCAAAACCCATCAAAAAATATAGACCCAACATAACCATACGTTTTGCCATATTCAAATAACAACCAACATTCAAAAAGAAAGGGAAAACCAATCAACAATTGAACAAAAAAAAGTAAAAAAATAAAATAAAATCGCGGAAATGGTAATGAATTGAATTGTCCCTGTGATCGTACTTGATTCCAATCACAACTAGTCTCTGGCAATTTTAAAGGGGTCATATGATGTTGCTAAAAATAACATTATTTTGTGTATTTGGTGTAATGAAATGTGTTTATGTGGTTTAAAGTTCAAAAAAAACACATTATTTTCCACATACAGTACATTATCTTTTCTCCTCTATGCCCCGCCTTTCTGAAACGCATCGATTTTTACAAAGCTCACGGTCTGAAACAAGCGAGGTGTGCTCTGAGTGGACAGCTATCCATGTGCGTTTTGTGAATTGGCCGAAAAACTCAAGCATGTGACGGAAATGTTACACTCCTTACCATACTGTGATGCCGTGTCCCGGCTGGAGCGACGGGACAAAAACATTAAAACCCATTATAAACGAGGCTTGTTGCATCCGTGGGAAATACTTATGTATTATAATGACACATGTCTTTTCGCGTTGCGTTGCATCGCGCCGCGTAAACATAAAACCATGTCTGCATTTGTGATCGGAGAAATGACAAACAAGTGCTACTCTACACTGCTCAAAACTCACGTTTGAATCGTCAGTGGCAAATCCTTTAAATATAAAAAACGTATTACAGTCTGTGAGTCAGAACAGCCGGCATTGTAATCCACTCTTCCAGGATCAGGAAACAGTCCTCCAAAAATGTGCGGCCACAAATTAATATTTGGGTTGAACTGTTCTGGAACATTTTTGTAAATACAACTTAACCACTGATTGATTTATAGTCGTGTCCTCTTTTGGAAGACCAAACAAAGTAGTTTCGCTTTCACAACGAAGCACACAGCGTCTTCACGACATGGCGGCAGCAACAATACTACAGAGAGAATTAAAGTTATGCCTTCTTTCTTTGCGTGAACATTTGGGCGGCGTTATGCAAATCTTCCCACATAGTGACGTAGACATGTGGGGGCTTTTAGGTAGGCGTGGCTGACTCTTAACTTTTATAAAGAATATCTCTTTGGATTTGAGACTTTAGTCTTTGCAACTTTACAGATCTTCTTTATGCACCAAGAGCTTGTAACAAAGAGAAAGGAAAAATTAAAATCGCATCATATGACCCCTTTAAAGGGACACTGTTTCTCTAAATAATAAAAGTTTTGGTTGATGCAATATGACAGTGGATGGGTGTGGCCACATTTCGAAGGAGGACTGTGTCATGGTGAAAGGTAGAAAACCGATTGACGTAAGATTTTTATTTGTAAATTGTTGCTCACTAAATGTAGCAAACATAGTGACAGTTCCTGTTTTATTCAATACCACAATTTACAAGGAATACAATGCAAAGAATAACATTTTTAAAGTGCCCCTATTATGCCATTTTTAAGGTTCCTAATATTGTTTTGGGAGTCTCCTACAATAGGATTATATTCATGCAAGGTCAAAAAATGCTTTAGTTTTCTCAAAACATGCGTTTAATATCCCCTCATTTTCCAGCGATTCTCAAACGATTCAGTCTCTCTAAACCCTGCCTTTCCGTGAGCCTGCTCTGCTCTGATTGGTCAGATGGCCCGGTCTGTTGTGATTGGTCTACGGCAGTGGTCCTCAAATCTGGCTCGCGAGATCCACTTTCCTGCAGAGTTTAGCTCTACCCTAATCAAACACACCTGAGTTTGCTAATCAATGTCTTCAGGATCATTAGAAAATCACAGGTAGGTTTGTTTGATTATAGGGTTGGAGCTAAATTCTGCAGGAAAGTGGATCTCGCGAGCCAGATTTGAGGATCACTGGGCTACGGTGTACAGGCGTGTCGAAAAAGGATACTCCCATAGCATAGTTCAGTATTTTGAACACTTGATAGAAAATCTAAATATTATATTTTATCCACATACAGGATTCAGTGGAGACAGCTGGTGCAAAACAGGGTACTGAGCCATCTTTCAAGAGCAAGCTTTTAGTGAATCCCACGTTGAACTCCCCAATATTTTATTTTTTTTAACTCCGAGATTAGAGAAGCAGTTGTCAATAAAATGACTTGTTTGTGGGCGGGGTCAAGTTGTTCACAGCCATCGGCCGGCCAATGTAGAACATAGGTGGGCATTATGCAAATGTGTTACCCCATGACGTGTAGCCGTCACGGAAGTGGGATTCGAATGACTAACGACTCGTTTAGGCTGCTCAGAGTCGATTCTTTATTTTGGGAGACAATAACTTTATTTATCGTGCACTTTCGGCTTTACAACTTTGCTGACCGTTTACATTAACATACAAATACATTACACGCTGCATGAAAGGCAATATTGGAAATGGCATAATAGGGGCACTTTAAAAATTAGTATTTCTCTTGTAAGGTGATACGAGGTATTGCTGGCCCTCTTTGGCTGAATGTGTTAGATAAAGTGGGCCGACCTTTAACCTTCAGTAATTATACCCAAATTCATTAAATAATATGACATTCACTGGTTATTTTATAGCTTATATGTATAATCTACTTGTTTAGAAAACAGAAATGAGACTGCAGTCAGGAATTCAAGTCCGAGATGGAAGAAATGAAAGAGTCGAGGCATGAAGTTCAATCTGTGGAGTGAGGAAAGCATGAGGGAAAAAAAATATGGTTAAAATATGGTTTCGAGAGCATAGACAAAAGGGACATTTTTACATATGGTTACCATTTTAAATGTTTCTCTTATAATTTTTTTTAGCCTATTCGTTGTTGCTTGTGTTGTAGGCACATCTTTAATATACACCATAGACTTCATTTTCGATCAATATTCTGATTTCTGAAATTGAGATTTCATCAAACGTAACGTCGGCACAACAGTCGTTTGGAATTTTACACACGAGTTGAGATGTGGATTCGCACATGATTTATTTGACTCAAAACCTGTAGGTTATATACTTTTTGGGCTTGTAAAAGATGTTTGTCTGCTAATATGTGTTAATAAATCATGTGGTTTTAATTCAAATGCAGAATCATTTTTGATGGCCCACTTTACCTGAAAAGAAATTTGTCTGGAGTACATGACCTCAAAATATTTGGTGGTATATACTTTGCAAATATCACTTAATGTGAACAGTTCAAACTGAAATATTACTGCTGGACCTTAAAGTCAACCAAACCGTAATAAAGAATAACAAAAAATCAAGTACTCAATTACACATTTAACAAAAAGTGGCCCACTTTACCCGAGTTCACCCTACCTCATTCGACTGTCTTTGAACACTTCTGGCAAATACCTTAGCATCAGTGGTCTTTTTACAGTCTAGCATGAAAGTATGGTCACATTTAAGATTGTTCTGCGAATTTTCCTGGGCGAAAGGTTTTGGTTTAAGTGGTGTTATAAAGCCACAATTGGGTTCTCAGACCTTTTTAAAGCACGGGTCATTACATCCAGGTCAGGTTTTTACTTTTTTTCAGAATTCTACAAAGTCTTAGGATGCTCAAACAAATCCATACACTTGTACCCTTTCCATAAAATCATGTTGTCGTCATTAAACATAAAAAATGTCCATTGCATAAAAAATTAACACTTATAAACAGCGCAGTTGTGTGATATCAGTCATGAGGTTTTCGGACAATTTTTGGGTTGATCACCAACAACATTGCAGTTGACATCCTCTTCACTCTTCGTAACCGTGGAGCGAGTTCATTTCTTGGCAAACTGGTTCCTCATGCTCTCAACCAAGCTTTCATATCTGAAGGAAAAGCAAATAACAGTCAACGTCTTTCGTTCCTGTACAATGCCATCACTTTGACATCACCTCCTCTCTCACCGTCTGGCCATCTCTTCATCGGAATATACAGTTTTCCATTTGTCACATCGTCCTCCTCTTCGTCCTCCTCTTCCTCTTTGTGCGTGTTCATTAGTAACATTAATTTCTACAAGAGATTCAGTTTGGTGGTAAATATGTTCAGTGCTCAACGTTACAGAAATCATAACATTTATTTGATATTAATAATCACATAAAAATAACAAATACTTCAGATTCCAAGTCGCAGATCAAACTGTTCAAAACTAACACCATTTATAAGCAAGCATATAAATAAAATTAGTGTTTAAAATTCTTCTGGCTTAACTCCAATTCACATTTTCAAATCATGCTTAATTTAGAGAAATGCCAAATGGAAGCAAAGTTTACCTCAACTTCAGGATTGAAGCCTCTGAATGACATTCTGCCATAAACCAAATCCTCACAGGGAACGCAACTTCTCTCCTCAATTATATAGTTTCTAATAAAATTAAAAACACCTAGTTATTTTTTTAATAAATAATGCATGACAAGACGGCATTAACACATCAAATATGTAGGATTATAGGGCATTTGGTTACTTAGAGGTCACATAATAACGTCACTGCATTACAAACAAATAAATAAAAGAGTCGTCTGCAATCGGTTTCTATTCAAGCCAATGATTCGTAATTAGTTGATGTACATAGTGATGTACTCTAATACAACACTATGTCCAACTGTCTTTGAGCGTGCGCAGGCATCCGGTGCGTGAGGTGTGTACGCGCTCTGGCGTAGTTTACGCAAGCGCCGGAAGTCTCTCGCGTGTATACGTCACTCATTGTTTACACAGTGCACAGTCATTGTAGGTACGGCAGCTAATCAAAATGGTACTTACTTGCGCTTATCCGGATTGTTCAAACCGACTTAAAACTAAAAGATTACATTCTCTCGAGCGAACTCATTCGGGAGTGGTGACTTTCCACGTATTCCCAACTTCTGAGCCAGCTCGCCTGAAGTTATGGTTGATTTCTCTTCGGCTGGATATCAACACACCCATTAACAAAAACTACGCCAGAGCGCGTACACACCTCACGCACCGGATGCCGTGCGCGCGCCCAAAGAAAGTTGGACATAGTGTTGTATTAGAGGTAAAATATTATATAAATACTGTTTGGTTTCTGTCACAAACCGATCGTTTCGTGTCTTAGTACATTAATGTGTCGTCACGAGCCGCAGGGTTAATTTGGATTTGTCTGTGCATGTTTTTTTTTACACTCATAGATTTGGTTACCATTGCCATGCATTATAAGACAGATAGACTCCAACGGTTGGACTTAAAAAATCATCAAATGTGTTCTACTAAAGAAACAAAGTCACCTACATCTCGGATGCCCCGGGGGGTAAGCAGATAAACATCAGATTTTCATTTTTGGGTGAACTATCCCTTTAAGTCGCTGGGGTATATTTGTAGCAATAGCAAACAATACATTGTATGGGCAAAATACAGATTTTTCTTTTATGCCAAAAAATCAATAGGCTATTAAGTAAAGATCACGTTCCATGAAGATATTTAGTAAATTCTCTACCGTAAATATATCAAAACGTAATTTTTTATTAGTAATATGCATGGCTAAGGACTTAGTTTGGACAACTTTAAAGGCGATTTTTCAATAGTTCTTTTTTTTTGCACCCTCAGATTCCAATTTTCAAATAGTTTGTCATCGCGGCCAATATTGTCCGTCCTAACAACCAGACATCAACGGAACATTATTATTCAGATGTGTATCAATTTTTTTAAATTGAGATTATGACGGTTTTTGTTGGCCAGGGGAATATGTAAATATAATTAACTTTTGTCGTAGTTCTATTTTTATTTTTTACTCTAACATGATTAGCATCCCATTTTAAACTAATAAATTTAACTAAGTTATTATCCTAATTTTGACCTTTCATCTCATAAAAAAACACCTTTATTTGGGGTCATATTTATGATGTAGCAAAGCATTTTCCTAGTGTCAGAAATGGGCTTCGATAGAAAGGTATGTCCACACAATGAAATCTAGACATTAGGGTGGGCTTGAGCCAGTGAGGTCTCACTCTTTGGCCTTGAGTCAGGAAGGTCCAGGAACCAGTGTCATCACTTGATGACCTCTTCTCCTCTTCATCCAGATGTCTTTCAGTCTGCGTCAAGCATTCTGCATGACTACAACACAAAACACACACACCACAGAGAGAGACAACAAACACACCACAACAACACAAGCACAGACACACACACACACACAACAGAGACACACACACACACACACACACACACACACACCACACACACACAGAGAGAGAGAGAGAAAGAGAGACAGACAGACACACACACACACACCACACACACACACAACACACACACACACACACAGAGACAAAACACACACACACACACACAAAAAAAACACACACACACACACACCACACACAACACACACACACACCACACAACAAAACACACACACACAGAGACAGACAAGACAGAGACAAACACACAACAAAACACACACACACACAAACACAAAACACACACAAACACACACAACACACACACCACACACACACCACACAACACGAGAGAGATGAGAGAGAGCAGAGAGAAGAGAATGAGAGGAGACGAGGAGAGACAGAGATTGGACTCAAAGGTTCACCACTGAATGTTCCTCTTCGGAGGTCCAGAAATGGTTGGTTTCTGCAAGAGTCACAGCTTCTTACCTTCATCCGCAGGAGATTTTTGGACAGTTTCGCTGCACCATCCTTCGCCATTTCAGACAACTACGCGTTTTAATGTGAATGAACCGATGTAAAGAGCTTGTATTTGAGTTATATGTTCCACATGGGCAGCATGACTACATGTAGCCCAGAAGCTGGAGTAACACTGGTCCGCATGAAGTCTGCGCAGGCGCTGTCGCCACATGTGCTAGGCTCGATTAGTCGCACAACACAGACCGACCAAAACTGCAGATTCATCATTTATATTACAAATGTAGTAGTGTAATACTGTATTTATGTCATAGCAGTTTGATACTTTATAATGTATTATACTTTCACATAGTAATATTTAGTACTACGGTTTTTTGTTTTCTTTTCTTGATTACACATGTCTGATGAGCTACATTAACCCTCTGTTCTCCATATCATGGCAACACGCGATTATTTCTCAGCGCATCACTAAACATATTCAGTAAGGATTGTTTATTTATTTGTATTTATTTTGGTAAGTTAAATAGATGTTGTTGTGTTCAAATCGCGACATAAGGCAGCTCGAAAACAACGGAATTGTCATGCATTTTCTTATTGGGGACTTTCATAGATGGTGGGGATAAATAAATCATTATATTTGATTTTACAGAAATATTTTAAAGCATTTTTGCATAACTAAGGAACTCTATTTATTTGTTTGTTTGTTTATTTATTTAACAAAAAGTATAAAAAAACAACAAAAAAGTCTTTAACAATAATTAATTACTGTAATTAAATTCCCTTGAAAAAGTAAAGTAAGGGATTACTCTTAATTTTTCTGTAATTTAATTACAGCTGCTTCTGAAGTAATTGCATTGAATACTGTTGGACTATACAACAATTCTAAATAAAACAATAGTGGATTTAAAGACTTAGTTCACCCAAAATGAAAAATTAGCACAAAATTACCACTCCGAGGACACTTCATAGGGTATGACTTTCTTCTTTCAGACGAATCCAGTCGCAGTTATATTAAAAATTGTCCTGGCTAATCCAAGCTCTATCATTGCAGTCAGCGGGTGTTGCATGCATCAGTCCAAAAGCACTTAAAGGGGTCATATGATGCGATTTCTAGTTTTCTTTTCTCTTTTGAGTGTTATAAGCTCTTGGTGCATAAGAAGATCTGTAAAGTTGCAAAGATAAAGTCTCAAATCCAAAGAGATATTCTTTATAAAAGTTTAAGAGTCAACCACGCCCTCCTGAAACGGCTCATTCTAACACGCCCCCAAATACCTACGTCACTATCTGGGAAGATATGCATAACACCGCCCAAATGTTCACGCAAAGAAAAAAGGCGTAACGTTTATTCTCGCTGTAGTATTGTTGCTGCCACCGCCATGCTGTGAAGACGCTGTGTGATTCGTTGTGAAAGCGAAACTACTTTGTTTGTCTTCCAAAAGAGGACGATATCTGCTTTGTCATGCCTGGAGCTGATCCGTTCTGGTCGCTGAGGAAATACATAAATTTAGTGCTGTGGATCGCCGGCACATTTTTATGGAGGACTGTTTACTGATCCATGGGAGAGTAACGTTAGACTAAAATGACGGCAGTTATGACTCACGTAAGTACGTTTTCTTTTATCATTTGCCCCTGATGATTCAAACACGAGTTTTGGGCAGTGTAGAGTAAGACTTGTTGTTTGTCATTTCTCCGATCAAAAATACAGACATGGTTTTATGTTTATGCAGCACGATGCAATGCGTAAAAAGACAGTATAAGTCATTATTATCGTAATTATGTCCCACTGGATGCAACAAATGCTCGTTTATAATGGGTTTTAATGTTTTTTCATCGCTCTGGCCTGACAGGGCATCAAAATATGGTGAGGGGCGTAACATTTCCGTCAAACGCTTGAGGTATTCGGCCAATCATAACTCACTGGATAGCTGGCCAATCAGCGTGTACCTCGCTTTTCAGAACGATGAGCTTGTAAAAATCGACGCGTTTCAGAAAGGCGGGTCATAGAGGAGCACAATATGTACAGTATGTGGAAAATAATGTGTGAACCTTAAACCGCATAAACACATTACATTACACCAAATACACAAAATAATGTTATTTTAGCAGCATCATATGACCCCTTTAATAAAAATACGCCCATCCATAAAGAGAAGTGTCTCACACGGCTCCGGGAGGTGAACAAAGGCCTCCTGTAGCGAATCGATGCGTTTTTGTGAGAAAAAATATCCATATTTCAAACGTAATAATCACTTTTATGTAGCTTGCGCTCACTGTTGTACACGGAAGCAGTTTCGGAAGCGCAGGGGAGAGATTAAAACAAAACAAAGGTCACGAATTGGAAGTACAAAACGAGGATTTGTAAAGAAAAATGTCGGAGGATTTGGATATAAGCCAAGAGGAGACTGGTTTCCTTTGCTAAAGTAAGAAAACTTTACTTCCTTTGCTCCTGTTAACAAACGTCGGTTTACACGAGACTCACCGGCGCATGCGCAAAGCCGACCTCATACGTCATCCGCCCGGAGCTGCTTCCGTGTACAACTGCTGGCTTACACCGTATTAAGCAATAACCCCTGTGAAGCCTTGGTTTACAGTGAATTTATGACAGCTAAGGGGCGTTGTTAGGCACAACGCGAAGCAGAGTGCCTAAAACCCCCTTAGCTGTTATAAATTCACTGTAAACCACGGCTTCACGGGGCTTATTGGTTTTATAAAACAGTTATTCCATATACGTAGTAAAGTTTCACAGAATAACACAGAATAAAACGGAGCAAATAAAGTGTAATGATATTAATAAAAACAGTATTCTTCCACCAAACAATGTAGCTCCTCAGAAACAGCTGTGGTTGCAACAAAGTGGTTGCCGATCAACACACAGAAGTAAACAAAGGTGTATGTTTGCATAACAGCTTCGAACGCGGCTCAACCAATCAGAACCAAGGACCGGAACTATCCGTTTTATAATAATGTTTTGACGTCTGTTTGAACTCCTTTTACAATTGTTTGACAATTATGTATGTACGGTACCATACAGTAGCAGACAAGGCCATTATTGGGCACAATCATATATGTCATTTAATGAAAGACTCTGTTTTGGAGATTTAAAATAAAGAAATTTGTTAAAAATAAATAAAATTGACACAAAAAAATATTGATGGATAAATCATTATTTGGGGGCTCGTCCGGGATTTGAACCCAGGAATCAATGCACCTAGTAATTCACTCAGTTTGAGTTTTGTAGGATGCTGTGTTTTGCAAAAGTATAAATATATTAATTACACAAACAAATTAATTTATTTAGAAGAGCATAGAATAAAATTCTGGGAATCATTGAATCAAAGTTTCCATATAAGAGCATTTAGAGTGAAAACTGTTAAGTCTGCTTGAAACACTGGTATTTTATTTATTATTATTACTATTTACTAATATTATCTTTAATAATAATATAATAGATAAAATGTTATATTTTTCAATATTTTTATTTAGTCTAAGTTGGAGTATAAAGTTGTTTTGATTAGTTTTGTTATTTTAAATATTTCTATTTAGCTTTAATTTAGTTTTAGTTTAATTATTACTTATAATTTTAGGATTCAACTTTAACTTATTTTATTTTGGTTTATTTCTAATTTTCATTCGTTTTTTATGTTTAAGTTTTTCATATAATATTTATATTTTATTTAATCAGTTTGACCATATTCAAAAGTAAAATATTAGCAGGTAATAAAAACTACTTTAAGGGATTTAGTGTTTAGTTAACAGTAGCTGCGTTTACATGGACCCTACTAATCCGATCGTAATAGGACTAGAAGCACAATCAGAATAAAAAAAATCACATGTAAACACGTTAATCGGATTGAATTGGCCAGATCCGACTAAAATTTAGATCGGATTGTAAGGGGTGGTTTATTCCTTTTGTAATCCGAGCGAGAGGACATGTAAACACTTGATCGGATTGAAAACCGAAACTGGAAATTACTGCACATGCGCAGTGACGTAGAAATAGCGTAATGACGTATGACAGGCGGAACGAGCTGTTCCTCCTGGTGAATAAAGTGTTATATAAATGAGTGTCCCGTTATTAATAAACTCTCATTTCACTCAGCATCTGTGAAGTGGCACAGGACAATATCCCACTAGTCATTGTTTAAGACTCTCATCAACAGATGACTGGTTTTGGGTGCAGGAAGGGGCACTTTTACTGCTTTATAAAGTAAGCAGCACTGCACAACAGTTCATGGGCTGGTCGTCGCCTAATTAGGACCCAAAGTAGATAAATATCATGTGTGCTTTTTAAAAGAGTATGCGACAACAGCGGGAAACTCTGCATATTCATGCAGTGTGCACATGTCAAAAGATTAAATCCAATCAGAAGCTTGTGACATATAAACATGTAAGCAACTCGACACTTTATTTTAGCGTTCAAATATGTTGATGAGGTATCAAACTTGGTTTGACATATCTACACTATGCCGGATTCGTCAATCAGAATGAATTCATTCCGATGGAAGCAAAAAGTGTCCATGTAAACGTACCTAGTAACAACACTCACTGGCTTAAAAGTGCTCACAATCAGAGAAAAGCAATCCAGAATAACTTACAAGAGTGACATTTAATTTCACAGTTGTACAATTATCCAAGATGAATGTAAAATATTTGCAGAGAAAAAATGAAATACGAACAGAAATATGAGATAAAAAAAACTATGGCTCATGAAAACATAAATACAGTTGAACCGTTGAACAATCACATTCCCCCAAGTAAAAGCAGGCTATCCTCATGTATACAGTGTTCAGGTACTGATGTGTGGAACTGACATGTTGCTATGTGTTTTTTCTGGGTGATTGGATGGTTTCTTTCTGGTCCAAGTCAAGACAGTCCACATTAATGGCACTTTTCCACTGCATGGTACGGCACGGCACAGTACGGTTCGGTACGGTTCACTTTTGGAGGGTTTTCCACTGGGTACAGTACCTGGTACCTGGTACTTTTTTCAGTACCACCTCGGTTGAGGTTCCAAGCGAACCGTACCGTTACCAAAACGTGACGTGTAAACTCTGCTGGTCACTGATTGGCCGTAGAGAATTGTCACTACCTGCGTCACTGAACTTACGACACAGAGACACAACAGAACCGCTAGATGTAAATCAGCACAGCCAGCGAAGGATCGAATGCAACTGTTTTGAACGAGCACACCTTTTTTTAACAACCATGGCTGTTTTGAATGCATTTCAAAAATGGCTGTTTCGTGGTCTGTTGAGGAAGTACAGATTGATCCATCGCGTGATCGCGCGGACATGCGGATCCTGCGAGAGCTTGATGGGGCGACGTGGAATGAAAAAGTTTTCCAGGAGTCGCGGAAGTATAGGCGGCGCAACTATAACGACATGTGAATAATCCCGCCCACTCTAAATCGGTACTAAACTGCAGTGGAAACACAAACCGAGCCGTGCCGAGTCATACCACGCAGTGGAAAAGTGCCATGTCTCTATGACATTCTGGCCTCTACAATGTACATTTTTGGGAATTTTCTTTCAGGTGAGATTCATTATTCTGTCAACTCTCTGAAGTTGAATATTTTGGATTAGGGAATTAATCAAATAATGATTATAGTAAACACAACTACATTGCAGTTGTTGCTGATTATACAAACTCTTGCACCACCAGTTCTTTAAGGGACATCTCTGACACCTGCCCGTTTGGAGAGTCTTGCACTCTGGTCAGCTCATCCTGTAACTGGGCCACAGGCAGCCCAAGACTGTAGCCCAAATCAACAAGAGCCTCCAGCAGGGGCCCTTGATACTGCCGGAGCTCGTATCGTCTCACCGTGGGCAGAGCTCTTCTGCCAGTTTGAAATGCTGCGTCAGAGTCTTCTAGATCCCTTTGGCACACCAGTATGGCACACAAGGTTGGTACCACCATAGTAGGGTTGTGAGAAGATAGTTTTTCCTGAAGTACCAACACTTTCTGGAGGCCCTCAAGGGCCCGGGAAAAGCGGCCCCCACGCAGGAGGTCATATGAAGGTTTTAATTCTTTATGAGTGAAGAACGCTAGAAACGCTTGTGATTTTCGGACACAACGGAGGGAGTAGAGCTGAGTAAGATAGTCCCTGAGGGCCACGCGCCGCTCTGCGATGTTCTCCTCTGAGAAGTTACCCGTCATTTTCTTCCTGGGCATCACAATGTCCTCCATTTCCTCACTGAAGTCCAGCAGGAGCTCCTGATGAAGGTGGAGGAAGTCTGAGTAGCGTCGCTCGATAGCTACTCGCTCAAAGTCATAACTACCTGAGCGGATCACCACAACCTGGTACACCTGAAGAAGAGGAATAAGCTGTGAACTTAATCCGGAGGAGACAAGAAGCTTTGCAGGTTGTGTTATGTCTGGGGTAAAGGCATGTACAGCTAATAGTTTTTGATTTCCAGAACATTGCCAGAATAGACATCCTGAAGCAGGGGTGTCCAGTCCTGTTCCTGGAGATCTGCCTTCATGCAAAGTTCAGCTCCAGCCCTGATCAAACACCTGAACCAGCTAATTACGATATTCAGGAGCAATTACAGACAGGTTTGTTGGATCAGGGTTGAAGCAGAACTCTGCAGGTATGTAGATCTCCAGGAGCAGGATTGGGCACCCCTGTTCTAAAGCAAAGTTGGGATACTCAAAATCAGACTTGAGTCTGAGTCTAGACCAGGATTTTCATGGTTTTGCTCTTGTCATGGAGCATTTGGGTTCTGCCTTTGACGTGAAGCAAGTTGAGACAGAGTCCGGTCTTGAGTGATACAACACTATCCCCAGTTTCACAGACAAGGCTGAAGCCTAGTCCCAGACTAAAATGTAAGTCTGAGCTGTTTCAACTGAAAGAAATTTGCACTGACTGATCTTAAAATATATAATTTCCTTTGTTTTGTCTTAAGACGGACACCAGTAATGTTTTTTTTTTTCTAAGGCATGTTTATAAAAATTAAGTGTCCTAATTGAACTATGGCTTAATCCTGGCTTAGTCTAAGCCCTGTCTGTGAAACCCGGTCTATAGTTATGTTTTGTTGTCTGTGCAGCTCTGGACAAGAGCACAGATTCATGTGACATTAAAGCAAAGCTAGGCTTTAAAATAGAGTGTATTTACATTTGTTTAGACCCTTTTCTGGTCTCAGTATTGACTCAGACTCAACCTCAGGTCTTGGCCTGGACTCAGACTCTAATGAAATGTGGTTGGTAGCATAAAACACTCAGACTAGTCTTACAAGTTAGTCATCTAATTTATATTCTTTAAGGTTGATCTTAACTTTTTAAGTTAATTACATAAAAATGTGGACTGGTCTATTTCAAGAGTGTCCAATCCTGCCCCTGGAGTGCCACAGTCCTGCAGAGTTTAGCTCCAACCCCAATTAAACACTTGAACATGCTAATCAACGTGCTAGTAGCTCTTACTATACTAGAATACTAGAAACTTCCAGGCAGGTATGTTGAGCAAGTGGAGCTTAAAATCTGAAGCTGGCCTTCACAGCGACATGAGTTTGATACCTCTGGTCTGTTCGGAATCTGAAAAATAAAGACGATTACCCCTGGCAACTGTAGTAGTCAGGAATAGTTTTACGACACGGTATAACAAAAGGCTAAGGTTAGGCAACTGGGGCAAGTTGCATAAACTTTGTCACAATGTTAAGACTGTGTCTTAAGAACTAGTTTGACTAGCCGTTAACCAAGTGGTAATCAGTCTTACTTTTCAGATTCAAATTAGACCAATATGCCATTTTATATAACTGAATGTCAAAAAAGTTATGACTAGTCTTGAAGAAAAAAATTGGATCACTAAATTTCAAGACTAGTCCAAGTAGTTTATGCAACTGGATATGGTGGTCTTCTGGTCTCAACTACAACGCTACCCTAAGTTAGCCAGTAAAGTTTTCAGTAATGGAAATTCAACCTCCCCTTTAGGATTGGAGAACATGTTAATTTATGTCTAAGAAGAAAAAAACATTCCTAGAATGTTAGTAATTAGTTCTCCAAAATAATAATCAAATAAGAACCAGATCCTAACTTTAGCTGAGTGGCCATCCTTTATCCAGGGGCGTGTCTACGTGGTGGCCAAGGGTGGCACCGCCCCCCCCCTGAAACTTGGCTGGCCACCCCAGGTGCCCCCCCACCAGATGTCTTGCCATAGGCTTGTTTTTAGTAAATTTCTCATTTTAGGCTGTTTCTATAGTGTGATCTTAATGACAAACAATGTCGAGAGCGCATAATGTTATGCAATCCATGTGTGCGAGGACGAATCTCTCCACTACCAAGCGGATTTCTCCGCAAACCAACCCCCCACCCCACAACCCCACACCCTATTTGAGACCAGTGCCCCCGACTGCACCCCACCCCATTAAAACGCCTTCTAGCCACGCACTGCCTATCAAAACAAAGTCAACTTCCAGTGTTACATTCTTGATAATAAAAGAGAAAAGGGGGAAAAGTTGGGCAGTAAAAAAAACTTGTGGCCTTTGTGGACGTATACCAAACGGACACGTTTAGAGGCATAGCAAGTTATTACATTTTGATTAAAGGTAATAATGAAATAATGAACCTGTTGGAACAAGAACGAAATAGAGTTTGATTTCATGTTTATAGTTATTTCACTATAAGCTGTGACTTACCACATATTTGGAGATTTTCTGATCGATGATTCGCGTGGTGGGGATGTCAAACAGAAGTTTAACGCTTCTAAACTCCTGCTTAACGGCTCTCCAGTGCTGCTGCAGTTCTGCTGTGGTCAGACAGGAGGCACTAAAACCCACATCTGCCTCTTCAGCTGTGAGGAGACATGAAGTGAACACAGCGAACACACAATTCCAACAAACACACATCCATCAGGATCGGCTCTCGTTAATGTCAGTTCAATGACTTAAAGGGATAGTTCACCCAAAAGCTATTAATACATGTGATGTTTATCTGCTTACCCCCAGGATATCCAAGATGTAGGTGACTTTGTTTCTTCAGTAGAACACATATGATGATTTTTAAGTCAAACCGTTGCAGTCTATCAGCCTTATAATGCATGGCAATGGTAACAAAATCTATGAGAGTAAAAAAAACATGCACAGACAAATCCAAATTAAACCCTGTGGCTCGTGACGACACATTGATGTCCTAAGACACAAAACGATCGGTTCCAGAAACCGAACAGTATTTATATAAAAAAATTTTTACCTCTAATACACCACTATGTCCAAATGTCTTTGGGCGCACGCACGGCATCCAGTGCGTGAGGCGCTATGGCGTAGGTTACGCAACGCGAAAGTGATCTCTCGCGCATATACGTCACTCATTGTTTGCACAGTGCACAGTCATTGTAGATACGACGGCTAATCAAAATGGTACTTACCTGCGCTTATCCGGATTGTTCAAACCGACTTAAAACTAAAAGATTACGTTCTCTCGCGCAAACTCATTCGGGAGTGGTGACTTTCCACGCATTCCCAACTTCTGAGCCTGCTCGCCTGAAGTTCTGTGAAGGATCTTCAGCGGAAAATCAACAACACCTTAACGTAAACTACGCCAGAGTGCGTACACACCTCACGCACCGGAAGCCGTGCGTGCGCTCGCTCAAGGAAGTTGGACATTGCGGTGAATCAGAGGTAAATATGATATAAATACGTTCGTTCGGCCAAAACCCGATCGTTGTCGGCTTAGGACATCAAAGGTGTCGTCACGAGCGCAGGTTTAATTGGAGTCTGGCAGTTTTTTTACTTCATAGATTGTGTCTACCATTTGCCATCCATTATAGAATGATTGGACTGCAAGGCTAAAGTTAAAATCATCTCAAAATGTGTTTATGAAGAAACAAAGTCACATTACCCCTCTTGGATGCCGGGTTAAGCAGATAAACGCACATTCAGTTTTGGGTCAACTATCCCTTTAAACTGACCATTATTGGATGACTTCTCCTGCTGAGGTGAGGAATCTTCAGGAGCTGAAGAAGCTACTTCTTTAGCATCCACTGCCTTGGTGTCATGTGGTTCTAGTTCTTCCTCCATAACAAACCGCTCTAATTTAGCGTTCTGTAAATGAATTTTGCCACAATTCACCTAGAATCAGCATCACAGATAACATTTTGGTGTACAGAAGTATGGAAGTTAAGGCAGTTGTAAGGCAGTTAAGACAAAAAAAAAGAAGAAAAAATTGCACTAAACTATGGATTCAAAAAAATATGACTCAGAATATACTCGATTAAGCCAATTTAAAGGCATTTCTTGCTTTAAGTTCATTTAATTATTCTAGATATTATTGACAATCATATTTTACTGTCGTGAGTAAATTACGTTAAATATCCTATGGAGATCTATATATATATATATTACTTTATGGCTCCCTCAATCACAGTCAGTCGTGGCTGGACATGGATATGCATATTACTGAAGATAGTTGGGGTGGCTCAACTTACCCCAATGTCATCTTTTGAGACAAAAATAAAAAAGAAGAAAAGAAAACAATGCTGATTATGGAACTGAGCATTTCCTTAAACATGTTACTTCTCCTTCAGCACTAGCAGACAACACTGAGTAGAGGATAATAACAAATGCTGGAAGCTTCTACAACAGTTCTTTCTAATGAAAATACAATTAAAAATGTTAGCGGATCCCAAAATTTCACCACATCAGTCATTCAGTGAAAGGTAAAAGGACACACTTCCCCAGGAAGTGCAACTATAATTAAACCTGTAAAGGAAACGGCTCACAAACATGGCCAGAAGAAGTTGATGTTGTGCAGGTAACAGAAGATATAACGGATGAAAATCTGACCTCGCTCAAGTCAGGTGGTAATTACAGCACAACACACTGAAAACAAGACAATAGTGACTCACCTGTGCAAATAGAAATCCTATAATCAGCTTAAACTCAATATGACGTTATGAAAACTTTAGCTTTGTTGGATTTCTATAGAAGCGATCACGTTCATGTTTTCTGTTTCTGTTTTTCATGTAGACTTAACTGAACTTTATTCGTGAGGAAGTGAAACTTGAAAGTGGGAGTGTCTTTTTTTCTCTCACATTGCATATTCTGCCCGTTATCATTGGTTTTCATGCAGTTCATCGTGAAACATTGACAGCCACTGCATCTTGAATGATTTGTGGCTGGAAACCTTCCAGAGATGCTGGTCCATGATAGCAGGTAGGCTCTAATGTTTAAATAAAGAGCCTAATGTGTGTCAATGGGTGTCAATTCCTCAGACCGCTACACCGCCAGCACCTATAAGCAGCTGCTTGTGTGTGTTGTTTTTATGGTTACCCATAGAACTGATGGTCTTTTTCTTTTGTTTTTCTTTAAGTTATGTATTTGTCCAATAGATGGTGCTGTACAGTTAAAATACATGGCCGACTACTCTGACAGTGATAATCTCTATATTTATCACTCATAGAATGCATATAAATTAGCAACTGAGAGATAACATTATGGATTTGTTATTTGTTTGATAATTAATTTATTAATTCATTCATTCATTTATATATTTATTTTTTACATTTGTTAATTATTTGTTCATTGAAATAAGTACGAAATAAAAAAAATACAATTTAAATAGTACAGACAAAGGAAAAAAAATTTTTTTTAACTTACAACGATATACTAAACTAAAATAAGGGTGGCAAGTCTGACAACTAAGTAAAAATAAAGTTAAAACTAACAAAACTATCAAAAATACATAATAATTTTAAAAAAAAAAAAAAACATAAAAACAATAGCACTAAAGCTTTAAAAAAAAAAGAAATGATATTAAAGATTCCCCCATATTCCAAATATTATGACAATTGCTATATTATGGACCTATAACCCTAAATAATATTTAAAATATAAAATAAACTTGAAATTAAATGCACATGCATTACGTTACATTAAGTTAAAAATACACTCAGTAATTTATTAGGGCCAATATCAGCACGAGATTTGGTAGGGCAAGGTGTGTAATCTATTTTGCCGACATGACCAGGACACAAAAACCAATTTATTAGCCCTGCAGAAATTTTGTATTTGCTCAAAAATATCTTCATAAAATAAACACATTAGTTAGTTGAGACTATGAATTCCACAAAAATCACCAAACACAAACATAGAACTTGTTCCAGGAGTCTTGCCAACCCAGTCTCACAAATAGCTGTTTAACAAATACACACATTTATATGAACTTGTGCCTAGGAACTCGGAGTAGCAATAGTTTGTTTGGTGTGAAAATTAAGTGGTTGAGACAGATCACCACACACACACAAACCACACACACCACACACACAACACACACACAGACACAACACCCACACACACACACACACACAGGAGAAACAACACCACACACACACAGGACAATCACACACGGAGCACACACACAACCGAGGACCATCACACACACACACACCAGAGACACACACACAGAGACACACACAGATACACACACACACACAAACACAAACGGCGGGAGACACACAACACAACCGTAGGAATGAGGTGTACAACATTATATGACATGTGACAAATCAAAATATTTTTTGAATTGTTGTGATACTGTTTTTCTTGCCGCACTAAGCATTGTGGTTCATTTAAAAAACAAGCACGTTTGACCTAATAAAACCCATATAACGGTTAGAATAAACAGAACATTATCGTCAGTTGGTGTGGACGCTGATATGTAGCATCATACCGTTATAGTTATCATTTTTGTCGTAAATGTCACTGAAATAAAAACATATTTTTAACCACCTTCCCCCCTCCCCCCCCAGCACCCCTTCCCCAAGTGGTATCGTTTTTACACCAGATGTCCTCCACCCATAAATAAGAAAGTCACGCAAAACAACACCGACGCCACCCCATGTAATCATGTTGGGATAGGTATTTTAATGAGGATCGTGACGCGTCACCAATGCACCGAACCCCACCCTTTATCCTGAACGTACTTCAGCCGCACATTTCCACCATCTCCTTTTTTCCCCTCACCCTTCCCAGTGTGTAGTACGAACTCACTGCGCGGCAGACAACCCACCGACAACCCCCCCTCATGTCTTCTTCTCACCAAACCCGGTCTCCACCTTTCGTGGTAGACACTATCTTATAGTTATCATTCTAGGTGTGTAGAAATAGGCCTAACTATATGTCTTCACGCTCTAGTGGGATTTTAGCACAAGTGACATTGGGTTTGATATTTGTTCGCTCTAATGAAACGACATTCAGGAATTTTTGCATCCGAATACCTTTTGGGAGTCACCGTATTGCATGTTTGGTTTGCTCAATGGGTGTTTTTGAAAGTTCTCTTAGCTGTCAGAGCTCAGGGCAGATAGTGAGGCTGAATGAGGGTCTGAAAGGCTCATCACTGTATGGGACAAGGACAGCTCTGTGATCTCCGGCCCGTCTCATTCATACACACATACACACATAAACCCCACTCTGCTCAGAGAACAATGACATCAAGCCAGTTATTTTAATACACCCCATTGTGTCTGACGTGCCAGCCTGAGCCCTGGTATCTATTTATTAGTTTTGATACGTACATATTCTATTGTTCGCAGCATAAGTCCTGTTTTGTTCGTGCGGGGTCAGTGCGCTCTGTGCAGACCAGCTGCGAGGTCTTCGACTGCCTCATTGTGGTTCACTGGAGATGTTAATAAGATGTGTAATCTGAAATGTACATTATTCATACTCAAAAATTTAGACTTTCATTTGTTTGTTTGTACAAATAGTTAGTTACCACTTATGGCTATTTTGTATCACTGCGATACTTTTATAGTTTTTAAAAATATTTTGAATACATTTCTATTTATATTAATTTTATTTAATTAAAGATTAGTATTTTTTAAAATTTTTTTTTTGTTTTTTTTTAAATAAGTCTAGTTTTTAGAGTGCAGTGATTGTCTGTTAAGTTTTAGTTTGAGTTATGGTTACTATCAACCTACACTGATTTTTTTTAGAGTATATTGTTATTAGAAAAGTCCTTCTTTCTTCCAAATTAAAAAAAAAAAACAAAGTTGTAGTGTATTTTTTTTTTAAATTTACTAGTAGTGTCTGAGTAAAAATTGTAAATAGATATGCTGTTTTGGCAAGACCTGAAAAGAAAAGTAAAAAATAAAAATAAATCGTATGTGTGTTGTTGTGTGGGTGTGTGTGTTATATATATATATATATAATATATATATTATATATATATATATATACTATAGGTTTATTTTTCATTTCAGCGTATTTTTAAAAAGGTTTTGTCGTATTTTAGTTAAGGATAATATCAGGGCATGATTACCTGAGTCATGGGAAGCTAAAGGCACTCAAAGTCTCTTCAAGGTTAAATGACAGTGAGACAAACAGCTAATTTATGATCTCCTGAGCTGATACACATGAGTATATGCCAATGTGTTGCGGTGATAAGATTTCCTTCACAGCATTAATGAATTTTGATGCTTTGTTGCATTAACATGTGCTGTCTGCTCCTGGCATGGACATATGTGTCCCTGAAAATAAATGGCTGTATGTGTACATCGCTCCGACTTGGGCAGGTCACAGAAAATATCATAGCTGGACCATTTTGGGTCACATGGTTCATTGATTAATATTTGGCTTCAAAAAATGACAAGAGGATGATGTATAGCTTTATCTGGCCATCAAAACACTATAAAGAGATGAATAGCCCTGAGATCAAATTGTAAAGGTAAAGGGAAATAAATTAACATATCTATGTTACCCGCAGATGCTGATGGGTAGTGTATCAGCTGTAGATGCATGCTAAGCATTTGTCATGCTGAGACATTATGACTCTACAGCATGATCATAAAATAAGTGTCATAGCATTCCAGGGCTGCCCAGCCATTCAAACATTTAACTAACGCCAGAAATAGACTTCTACTCTCTCTCTTTCAAACTCTTACACAATTTAAGGCTTTTTTTGGTACTGTACCTTTAAGACTTATATATTTAAATGTGTATGTTTAAATGTTATTGGCTAATCTCTCTATGCAGGTGTGGTGTCGAACACATGTTCACTTCTAGTTGTTCCCTTGTTCGTTCTTCATGAGGATGCGTTCTTGGCTTGTTCCCTGCCCTGTGCTTCCAACTTCTCCATTCTGGAATAGCAAATATGCACATTTTGGAAATAGCTGAGCTACTTTTGACACTGAAAAACAGTATCTAAGTTAAGCATCGCTATTTTTGAACATAGACTTTAAAAAAGGCCATGTAAGTACAAATTTAAATACAATTCACTGCAGTTTCCAGCTGAAATGAACATTAGAGGCAGTGAAACACCAACTAATTTAATTCCTTTTCACACACGTTATGATAACACGTGCATATTATTGACTTATTTTCATGCGGTTATGACCTTAATACACTTTTACCATAGTGCATGATTTGTAAACGGATATGAAACTTTGGATACATTTCCATATGTATGGCTTTTTTGATGTAGTAAACTTGCTCAGTAGCGCACCTGGTACACTTGAGACGCAGAGTGATGGGGTACGAGTCCAGAAAATCACCAGTCACGACACAAAGAGTTCAAAGCTTCATAGACCCAAGCTAAAGCGGTACGGCTTCTTCAGCAAATGTGTTATTAGGGGTGCAACGGTTCAACTTACTCACAGATCGGTTTGTATCGTGGTTTGATACTCAAAGTTTTGGTACGGTTCGGTATGTGCTATGTTTAGGGAAAAAAACTATACTGTCAAATAAAAATTAAGAAAATAAGAATAATCTAACTACAAGCAACAGCACAAATAATACAATAGAGTAAAGATACAAATAAAACAAAGTGATTTTCAGTTTTTTTTTAGGTAGGCCTAACATTAGTTTTTAGGTACAGAAATTGAATAAAGTAATCAAATGTAAAACTACATTGCATATTTGTCTGTATAAATTAAATATTAATCTTTATTAAAGTTACAAAAGCTATTCAATCAAGAGCAGTGAGGGATTTCCTTGTTTTTGTTGTTTGATTAACATTTTTAAAAAAGCGCTGTCACTTTAAGAGAATGCTTGGATCCAGTGCACTGATAATAGGGCCTTTCGAACCGCAGGAACCTTTTCATAGTACCAGAACGAATTGTGGAACTACCCACTTTTCGGCGTGTTATTTTAGTACCGGACTGCCTTTTTCGAGAACCAAATTAGCTACTCGGAGCGGGGTCTAACCAGCACAACTGGTACTAATTGTGACTTAAGTAGACATTGATTGGCCAAAAGCGTAAGGAAATGCCCTCACCCGCCATGATTTAAAACAGTGTGTAAACATATACTGTAAACATTGTGTTAACTTATTTCGCAAGTATGGAGAACCGCGATAGTTGGACGGATGCTGAAGTGCAGGCACTCGTAGCAAATGTAGCAAGGCCAGTTGTCGTTGGAGATTCTTAGTCCTCCTTTCCGTTCTTTCAACCGCTTTACGTATACGTCGACTTTCCAAGTCCATTATTGTGAAACCCGCGAGACACAACAAAACACACAGCTCCGATCACAGGGTCCTCCATCCTCCTGTTGTTAACGTAGTTTTTTGTTTCTGTTGTTGAACGCCACGCACGAATGACGTCGCTGTCGACCGGCTTACGTCACTCCTTAGTACACACTCTCGGTGCGAATGCAACCCTTTAAATGTACTGGGAAATAGTCCGCGCAAAATCATCCCAGTACTTTAGCACTGTATATTTAGTTCTGGAACTAAAGCAGTGCGAAAGGGCCCCCTACTGTTTTACAGATGGACTAACAGCCTGCGCCAGAGCGCAAACCGTCTGTCGAATTAAAACAGTCTGCAGGATTTTATAAAAGACTACGTGTGAAAGTGCGAATTTGCATGAATAAAGGCGGTGGACACAGTTTTTATTTTATACCTGACCTTATTGAATATGCATTTGCAATAACAGTGACTTGACTTGACTTTGTAGGAGTTTCCCTTGTAAACGAAAAGGAAAAAGGGGGCCAAGGAGGAAAGTATAAAATGTAGCACTGAAGGTGATTACTTAACGTTTGCGCGATCTCAATTACTGCGCCCATGATTTCACACCCCCCAAAAAAGCAGTGTCTTAAAGCAGGGCTGGGGATTTTGCACTGGGCTTGGTAGATTGCGCTGGTCATTATGGAAATGATCTGGCTGCGTTTGTGTTGTTTAATGTGTGCATTGTCAGTAAATCACCCGCAGAATGTTCCCCTCCCGTCGGCGCTTTTACGGAATTGCGCTCTAACGCTAATTTACCCTGTTTAGTAAATCTGTCATTTTGTCTTCTAGGATACTTACCAAGAGGGGCATTTTGACATAATTTTTGAGTGAATTTGTCCATTCAAACACAATAATTCAGAGAGAGCTTAATATTTGCGCGCATTCTGAGACGCAGGATTCGCATGCTTCAGCGAGTGCACACACACTCTCTCAATGGCGGAAAGTTCTCATTCGTGTCTTCTGGCTCTTGAATGTTTAAATTGGCAAGGCTTAAATGAGTTGAGTTTAAACACAAATAGCAATGTGTGCTGTTCAGGTCTCACCTGCGCATGTGCGCCTATCAACACAGGCATAAATGTCTGGTCATATTCCAGCATACGGAACAATGTAACCTGATCTTAGGAAAGTGCGTATAAATAGTACGCCAAATAAAAACGAAAACTCGTGGTATTGATATGCAAAAAAAGGGGGGGGGTGGGGTGGGGGGGGGGGGGGGGGGGGGGGGGACCTTTGGAGGGTGTATATGCTACGCGAGGGGTAGGATTAGGGTTGTGCGGTAAATGCGTATCATATGTACGCGAAAACTGCGTATTATATGCACGCCAACAAATTTCGTATCGTATGCACGCGAAAAAAAAAAACTGGGGCGAGGTTTTTTTTTCCCCTTTTAATTTAGCATGCCAACAAATTTCGTATCGTATGCACGCAAAAACTGTGTATTATATGCATGCCAAACACGTGTGTAGCATATACACGCCAAAGTCAATTTTTGCGTATCAATACCACAAGTTTTAGTTTTTATTTGTACTATTTACACGCATTCTCATGATACCGGGCTCAACAATGTCCACTTTTTTTTTTTTACAGATGCGTTGTCAGATTTAAGTCGAACCGCGGTGCAAGTGCGTACCGAACCGTGGGTGGACAATGGTACGGTTTGATTTTTTACACCCCCTAGACACGCCTAGTTTTTATCTCACGTCTGCTTTTGTTAACAACATCAGTTGAATTTAGGGTTGGGTTTAGTATTGGTGGTATGCTATTTTCAATCACATTAGAGCTTTAAACTTTTAGCACCACTCAATGCACATTTCCAAACTTCCGCAATACCACCAATGTAATAAAACATTGGCAGATTCTTTTTGGCAGATTCTGGCAGAAGTGGTTGACCATTTGCCAAGCATTCACAACCCATTCACATTCTTTACCGGACTTTACCTCAAAAGACAGGAACTAATTAGTGTACACTGTATTATCTGTTCAGTACAGTAGTTCACTGTGAGAAGTCCTGCTCTAGTGCGCTGAGCCGTCACGTTTCCTTCCACAGCATTATTATTTGTTTGGGTTTTCTGGGATAAAACTAAGAGCAGTGTGGGATGTTGAAAACCTTCCGCTTCATGTTCAAGGCCTGCCTTCTCTCAGAGGAAAACCAACAGCTGGGTCACCACAGAGAAGATGTTGTGTATATCTGAGTAGATGATTCTTTAGCAGAGTGTGCGTGTGGTCTTTATGTGTGTTTGCACATGTGTTTTAGGGATTTGAATGCCATGAAAGTCTCATGACATTTTGTAACTATATTTTATATTTTGGATGTTTAGGCATATTGGTTACATACTATGGATGCCTGTTTCCGCCACTGAATAAAAAATCTAAAAAGGTAATTGCAACTTTTTATCTCACAATTCTGACTTTATTTCCCAGAATTGTGAGACAATTGTGAGAAAAGTCAGAATTTTGAGAAAAAGTTGCAGTTACCTTTTAAAATTTTTATTAAAGTGGGGAAGAAATACAACTTCCATATTTGTAAGGAATTTGTTCTTTATTCCCTTTCCCCCCCCATTTGTTTTTTTTTTGTTTACCCAAAAGTTGTTTTTTATTTATGATCGGCTCATGCCCTGCTCAGGGTTAAGTATAGGGTTCTTTCTTTCTTTCTTTCTTTCTTTCTTTCTTAACAAATCAATCATTTTACTATGAGTTTGAGTTTGTACAAAATAGCTTTCTTCATTATATATTTATATATATATATAGTATGGGTGTATTTATATATTTATTGATCTTTTGGGAGCACCAGACAATGGCATGTGCAACTAAGAAAAAATAAGAACCGTCCATAATTGGTGTTGGTCAGAGAGCTCAGATTATTGTTCTTAGAATAGTTTTATTTACTCACCAAAACCATTTTGTTCATTTTTGAAGCTGTACAAAATAGTTCCTTCAAGCACTTCTGCAAAGTTTTTACTTAAAATCATAGAAACTGTAACTATGACCGCCTGAATTTAGTCATACTAATTAACTAGTTTTAGTAATTAAACAATTGCATTTCAGTTTTTTTTTTTTTTTACTTACTGACCAAAACATTATATTTTAAGTGTTAATACAATATAATGAAAACAATAATATATAATAATGGCAATTAGCTGTGTAATTGATGTTTTATCTGTGTATCTATGGAAGTGTAGTTTGGCGAACATATCACCTCAAAAAGCTAAATGAAAGGTATTTTTATGGCAAGTTTTATCGCAACAATATATAAAAAGCAAACTAAATTGTATTGTCGACAATCACAACCTACATTAATACCAATTAGTTTGCGTCATGATTTTTATAAAAAAATTTGACACGGTGAATCCAGACATGTTGCTGTTGCATAGACCAAAACAAGTATGGATGTGGACGACTTCCTGTGTGAATGGTAGCAGTAGCAAACTTACTGGCAAATGCAGATGAAGTACTCACAACTGTCTCATCCATTTTTTTGCAAATCAATGAAAAACAATGTTTGTTGACATGCTGTCAAGAGTTTCACCATGTATTGATGAATAATATACAATAAGACTAGAAACATCTATTGGAAAAGCATAGGTAGATGTAAAATAGAAAATATGGAAATTTTGATTTCACGTTGACTTGAAATCCTCATAATCATAATAACATTTTGGGGGGAAATTCAAGATTCATACGGTAGCTAAGTGAAACTGAAAGGCAGTCACACCAGCTTAGTGTGAACCAGTATAAAAATGTAAGGATTTCTCAAACACTGACTCGCCGCACACATGCCGGGGCAGTGGTAGCCACAGGCACACTATACAATGCTTTATTAACATGTATAGAGGCAAATATCGTCTCTGTGAAGTCGAGGAGATCAGGTGTGCTGCGTATGATATGAGGCCGCAATGACAAGGCTTGATATTTATTCAGACAGGCAGGAGTCCCATCAGCCCCTGCAGCCAGGATCATCCGCACATATATTACTGTCAATGCCAGGTACACCCTGAAAACTACAAGCACCTTTTGTCATAGAGACTTGAAAACCTGGACTGTCCCTCCTGGGCATGCTGATATGATGATTAGTTCTTATTGATAAAACATGCATCCTTTTTGGAGGTTTTCTTGAACATATCTGGTAAAAATCATTGTGTTTTTTGTATTGTAGAATTCTGATGGCCTAAAACAATGGGCGCTGTTGACTAAGGCAACACAAAATATGCATTTTCACGAGTTGGGATGTCGTGTTAAAATTGCCTGCCAAATTTTATTATCAGGAGATATGTGGTCATAATTCTGAGATACGTCTGGAGGAAGCATAGAGATGCATTGTCTTTGTCCTTGACCCCAGACTAAGGCAAAAAAGTTACAATAGACCGTAGACAACATATTTAATTTGACGTGAACAAGTCTGTGAGTGATAGATGTACAGTCCATTTAATATGTTGTGCTGCTGTGAAACATTGAAAATATGTTCAAGCATATTTAATAGATCCTTACAAACAAAAACACGTGGTTGTGAAAATTTTATGCAAAAATAAAAAGTTTTTAAAAATGACATTAAAGTGGAACTGGGGTGCAAATACATAGATAGAC
This sequence comes from Sinocyclocheilus anophthalmus, assembly GCA_018155175.1. NCBI lineage: Eukaryota > Metazoa > Chordata > Actinopteri > Cypriniformes > Cyprinidae > Sinocyclocheilus > Sinocyclocheilus anophthalmus. The sequence goes on from JADLZN010005370.1 coordinate 196,032, forward strand.
AAGGAACGACGATAGATAGATAGACAGACAGACGATAGATAGACAGACAGACAGACAGACAGACAGACGATAGATAGATAGATAGATAGATAGATAGACAGACAGACAGACAGACAGACAGACAGACAGACAGACGATAGATAGATAGATAGATAGATAGAGACAGACAGACGATAGAAAGATACATAGATAGACAGACAGACAGACAGACAGAGAGAGAGAGAGAGAGAGAGAAGAGGTATTATTCTATCTATCTATCGTCTGTCTGTCTGTCTATCTATCTATCTATCTTTCTATCATCCGTCGTCGGTCTAGTATGTCGTCTCTATTATCTATATATCTATCTATCTAGCTATCTATCTATCATCTATCTATCTAACTATCTATCTATCTATCTGTCTGTCTATCTATCTATCGTCTGTAAGTCTATCTGTCTATCTCCTAATCTATCTATCTATCGCTGTCTGTCTGTCTCTCTGTCTATATATCTATCTATCTATCTATCGTCTGTTCTCGTCTGTCTGTCTGTCTATCTATTAATCTATCCGTCCCTCTATCTATCCATACTTCTATATGTCTGTATGGCTGTCTGCCGGTCTATCTATCTTTCTGTCTGACTATCTGTCTGTCTGTCTGTCTGTCTGTCGTTCTATCTATCTATCTATCTATCGTTCTGTGTATCTATCTATCTATCTATCGTCTGTCTGTCTGTCCTGTCTATCTATGTCTGTCTGTCTGTCTGTCTGTCTGTTCTGTCTGTTCTGTCTGTCTGTCTGTCTGTTCTGTCGTCTGTCCTGTTGTCTGTATGCCTTCTGTCTGTCGTCTGTCTGTCGATATCAATCTATACATCCGCCTTTGTCTGAAACTTACATCCAAAGCATGGCAAGGGAACTAGAGGACTCAGTGTCTTGTTCCCTTCTCAGGGAACCATGGTTACATACGTAACCTGAGACGTTCCCTTTCATCCTCTAGAGGTCGCTATGAGGGAAGGTATACCCACGTGCCTACTGAGGGGAGTGATGCCAGAAACTATGGTCGAGCCCTAGTACCAAATATACCATAGTCTGGGAGTTGCCCCAAGGATGTTTGAGCCGTCAGTGACCATTAGCACCTTCGGGGGGCCAAGGGGCCTGAACTGCATAACTAAAAGATTTACCTGTTAAGGGATGGGCTAGGAAGCCCAAGCCTAGGGCAGAGCTAAAGGTTCGGAATCAGAAGGAAGAGATTCCTTTCAGGGGATATGGCCAGGTGTCTAAAAACCAAACCAGACCCTGGCCTGCCACCCAGGGGGGCTAGCGCTGGTTCCAAATAAACCTGCTCAAAGAACTGACTCGACAGATCTTTGGTAGCAACACCCTGCTCAGAAATGTATCAACAGAGATACATAAGTTGAGTGGAGCCCCAGGCAGAGAACCGGGGTAAACAAACTCAACGAAGGCGAACAAGGCTGACAGCGCGTAAGCCTTACCATACAGGATTTTAGAAAGTGCGCAGAATGCTTAGCGTGCACACTTACTACAATGTGGATTTAGAAAGTGCACAGAGCTCAGCGTGTGCACTTACCATAGCATGGTTTAGAAACACCGTTGCTTAGGGGGAAACCGAAAATGTATAAACAAGCCTAGGAGCCCTAGGTGATTATTACACACTCACAGAACAGAATCTGAAGCATCTGCTCACAGATCCCCCGAAGGGAGCGGTACACTTGCAAGAGGCCCTTCATGGTGAGGGAGCACAGCTAGCTCACTCGACCCACAAGAAGAGCAGCTCAACAGGGAGGCAGAGAGAGGCCTAACAACCTGAGGCTGCTACTCAGTGGAGCTCAAATGAGCAGAGGACTCAATGAGAGAAGTCCACAGACGCTCAATCGGGAGTGGCAGGCTCAAAGATTACCCTCCGAGGTGAGGGGAGCACTGCCTGGCTTGACCCAAATAGAGGCAGCTTATTAGGGATGCAGCAAGTGGCCCAACTACCTGATGTCACTGCCACGGAGATCAAGAGCGGAGGATTCAACCCCTAGCGAGGAGAGAGAGAAACCCAGCTTGACTGAAGCGATCAATAGCCCAGGGTCAGAAGACCTAACTCTCAAGTCGAGAGGAGGACTCACCCAGTCTGCCCAAGACCAGTGAGCTCAAAGGGACCCTCCTGCAGAGAAGGGAGCACAGCGTGTCTGGGGAGCAGATAGATCGCAAATGGGACATCCGAAATGGGATCCTGCTAGAAGGGGATCACACATTTCTACAGGGAACAACAGGGTCCCAAAATAAATGCAACAGACCAAGGAGGCGACAGAGATGGGCCTTACACTCAGTTCTTGCAAATGCGGGTTTTTCAGGAGCAGCGCTCTCGGCTCTCAAGCTGAGGCAGGCCCTTACAGCAAATACTGGAAGCGACTCATAGCTAACCCTCACATTGAGGGGAGCACTTCTCAGCTCGACCAGAAGGAGGCACTACATTAGAAGGGGTAACCCAGCAGGGCCCAATAAGAGACAGTCCACTGGTGCAACTGGACAAAGTCTCATGCTCTCTACCTCGATAGAGAGCGTGGGTCCCATATAACCAGACCCGATAGAATCTGAAGAAATAGCGGGACCCAATAACCATTCATGCGTATAGAGCTTACTACTCCTCAGAGCAGAAACATAAAGGAGGGGTTTCCCACAGAAACACAAATCCCTCGTACCTCAGGGAACGCAGTGTACTCAAACCCACTCCGCAGAGGGGCAATTACTGGTTCAAACCATAAGGGCAGTGTGACAGGGAGGACCCGCGGGCCTGACCGTCTATGGAGTGTTGAGCTCCTCAACGCCTCAGCGAGAGAATCTCTAGCTCAGAGATTGTGCATGATGGTTAAGGAAAGACTCAAATCTCAGGAGACCCCTCAGCGTGAGAAATGAGTAGCGCACCCTGGCCAGAAGATAGGGTGCATGTTACGAAGCATGTACTCAGAAAGAGTACTAGCCCGCGAGAAGGACCCGCAGGTCCTGAAGTTGCAGCGTTATACTGTGGACCTGATGCTGGGAGGCTTCTGCAGAAGCCCAGGCTGCATGTCCAAGCCGAAGATGAAGGCTATCACCAGCCTGGATCCAGAATCGATGAGTGAAACCATCACTATAATCGGTCAACAGCAGGAGGCCCTGACTAAGACGGGGGGTCAAGCCTAAAAAGTCAGAAAACAGAACAGGTCCGAGTAGTGCTGCAGAAAAAGGCTAGTATTGAATACACAAAAACTAGCAGTAGATGAAATGTATCGTACTCACCAACCATGGCTCTTGCGCATAACTCAGGCTTATGGACATAGGCTGGAGGTGAAATCCGAAGAGCACTGGGGTCATCAGTAGGTAGTTCTATGAGACATAGAAACTAGCCCAAAACATCATAGGCCCAGCATAAGAGACTGTAATGCAAGCGCAGGAGGCTCCTACCTAACCTCAGTCAGGAGGGAAGCTTTTTTAGGGGAATTAAGGGAAGGAAGATGAGTGCAGATGTTATACTCTCAGAGGGAGGTGAGTAGTTGACTCAGGTTTTACTCTGGTCCAGACGAAAGTGTTGAGAATGTGAGAATCACCTCCCTCAAATCTTGCCTGTCATGCTTAGACCCACGCCCCTTTTGAGTCCTACCCTCAGGTTGGGGAGTGGCGCGAGTCACGACACTAGTCTTTTGAGCCCGCCTTTGATCCTTAGATTGAGACTGGCCAGGACCCCTTTGCTGTTCGAGCTCAGACCTGGACCTTCGTGGAATGAAGGATTTAAAGGTAGCCAAGCACATCTTTGCCTCCTTAAACTTCTCGACCACCGTCTCAACAGAAGTGCCAAAAATCTCAGAAGGATAAACTAGCGCATCAAGAAGAAAGTCCTTCTCTTTCGACCCGACATCCGCCAGATTCACCCACAGATGCCTCTCCGTAACCACCATGGCCGCCATGGATCTGCCAATGGCAGTGGCGGCCTGCTCAGTGGCACGGAGAGCAAGAGCTGTGGTGTGACCCACTCAGCCACGTCATTATGGGATAGACCCTGACCTTTATCCAGGTCTTTCAGCAGATCAGCCTGATAAGCCTGAAGCACCGCTATGGTATGCAATGAGGCTGCAGCCTGACCTGCTGCTGCGTATGCCCTGCCATTCAAACGAGATGTATCCTGAAGGGGTTTGGATGGCAGGGTGCCTTAAGAGAAGATTCTCCCCCATAGAGAGATAGCAGGCCAAAGCCTCTTCAACAGGGGTCATCTTCTCATAACCATTCTCACACATAACCTCAATGTTGGCATAACTAGTATGCTGGAATCTATGGATGCGGGATGAGAATTTATTTTTCCAAGCCTGCATGATCTCCACATGGAGATCGGGAAGAAATGGAAGGCTCACCTGAGCTGGAGGGCTATGGCTAGAAAGAAAATGCTCGTTGAGGCAGCCTTGAGGCGTCACTTTCTTGGCCCGCTTCCATGGCAAGCCAAGCCAAGCCATGGCACGATCCATAACCTCAAGCAGTTCATCATAAGCAGGACAGGAGGATTGGGAGGGCTCAGTCGCGACTTCTTCGTCCTCATCTCACATCTCCTGCTCATGTGGTCGCGCCGGGTGATGAAGTCACAGGGCTGTGCCGGCCAATGTTATTGTCGTGTTAGATGTATGCTTCAGACACGGGTCATGACGAGGCGTTCCTCATAGCAACCTCTAGAGGATGCAGTTCGAAGTTCCCTTGGAAGGGAACTAATACATATACTGTATATAAAACTTTTTAAAATATAAAATGTATATTTTTTATGCCGGTGTACGTCAGCGAATCAGCTGACGGACACCGTGCTGCGTTGTCACGGGAACATCCCAGTGAAGATAATGAGATATTACGTCGCTCCCTTTGCCAAGTGCATTCCAAACGACTACATAATGGCACGCACGTGCCCTGCTCACTCCAAAGTCCCTCTCCAAGGGCTCTGCCCTTCAAAGGCATAGGGATGATCACTTCCATTTGGAATTTGCCACGTGACAGTACGGTATGAATGTGTAACGTTACACCCCGACTATCTATCTATCTATCTATCTATCTATCTATCTATCTATCTATCTATCTATCTAATCTATCTATCTATCTATCTCATCAAATGGGCAATAGAGCACGTGTATCAACATCTCACTGCTTAAATCCTTTCCTTCTCAATGAATGCCTGTCAAGAAGCACTCAAACATCATCATTTCATTGACAGATCTGCCCCGGTGCAGTTTGCCCCCTCCCAGGCTTCATGTCTCCTTGTGTGCTGTGATTGTTTGGTGTTTTGTGATTCTAATGTGGCCTGTGCTGAAGAGGCGCTGACCTGAGGTGATTATGACGCTGATGTGTGTGGATATAGACGCACACCGGAGAGAAGAGTTCTGACAGATTCATGTCCATTTCAGTTGTCCACACCGCTCACATATGAATGTATACAGGAGCTCTTCAGGCCCCTTTACATGATTCACGAGGCTCCTCTCAACGCAAGCGCCGTGCAGCACTTTGATCTTCTTGATGTGAAAATGTTGCAGAAAGCATCACAGAATGGTTATTTTCCACTGCAAAAAATAAATAAATAAATAAACTAATTATTTAAGGCCCGTTCACACAAAGAACAATAACTTTAGCATACACACCAACACACAATAATGTTCTGTTTATTCTAAGCTCCTGCTGCTTTAAATGTTCAAACTCTTTAAATTGGAGTGGATTCTGATTGACTGACAATATTTTATCATTCATCACCTGAAAAAAAGGAAGATTCTCAAAGTGATTCCAGTGATATTGTTATCATTACAGTTGTGGTGTTCACTACCTTATTCTCACAGAATTAGCAGAACTAGTATTAAAAATGTATAGTTATAGTTGTCATCTTTAGTGTAAACAGGCCTAATAGGTATTTATTAATTATTTTTGCTTTGTTTTCCAGTAAAGCTTTTGCTTGCTTTTATTTTTGTTTACTTTTGTTTTCCAGTATTCAAAATCATTTTAAAACTAGAAAAAAACAAACAAACAAACTTGCCAGTGGGGTATGAAAAATAAACATAATTCAAGATATATTTATTTTTAAAAATAGGTTGTAGTGTCTTAAACATTTTTTCTTAGAATGGAAACCTAATACATTTTATTTAACCTAATAAAAAGTGACTTAAAAGCTGTATGTTGACTATTTTATTGATTAAAATCAGGGCTATTACTTATTATAAAATAAACTAAATGTTAAATTAAATAAGATACAATTAAATACAACAAAAATAAATAAATAAACTTTACTATTTCAGCTAGTTCTCAAAGCAACATTTCTCATTTTCATTTAGTTTAATTTACTAAAATACTGTATACACCAAAACATACTAAAATACTAAAATCATTGTTATTAGATTAACTTGCTTATTAAATAATTAAACAATTATTAAAATAAAAAACATTAAAAATTGAAAATATGGCCTCAGAGTTTTTGAGTAGCTCTGCCCACAGCAAAATGTCATTGGTCCAAAGTTTCATTCTGCATACCAATATTTATAACTTCAAATATAATTTAATAACAAACTTTTTACTGCACTTATATCCCATCATGCTGCGTTTTTGCTTTCAAGTGTGGACAAATGTTCTGAAAACATCTGCATCACACCATTAAGTGTTAATAACATATTCAAATGTAAACACACATGATTTGTTTTACTTTGACAGACAAAATAGCATAGCTACGCTAAATCCGACCAGCTATGAGAGCACCTAAATGACCTCATAGCAATGACACTTGAACGAGGGCAGCTAATTACAGGAATACAGACACAAAGAGGCATGAGGCCATTCATCACTGCAATACATACACTCTCTGTGCATCACAACGCCGCTCATATCACACTTTATTAGGCCACAGATGCACTGGCATTTACAAATGACTGCTGCCTATGTATAACAGCACATTTGCCTATATTTCTGCATACATTTCTGGGGTTTGATTCAGTGTCAAGGAGAGCTGCTCTCCATAGCTGTCGTATTCGCAGAGATTAGTCAGATAAGCACTATTTTATTCAGTTCACTGCTCTTTGACACACAGCTATAAACACACATCATAGATCTTGAAGGAGTCGGAGAATGATAACATATTTAGACCATGTTTGAAATATCTTTAACAAATCGTTCAAGGTTAATAAGGCAGTTCCAATAAAGAAGATAATTTGAAAACTGTCCAAAACTGTTTTGGACCCCATTGAATTACATTGTACAGATGAAAATGTTGGGTGGACTATCCCTTTAACGTCATATTTTGAGTTTAATCAGACATGAAATGAGTGGGAAAATGTCCTAATTTATCGGATGTATTAATCAATTCCATTTTAATCAATAAAATCATATTTCATAATCACAAGCGTATTAATCCTTCTTATACTTTTTATATTTTCTAGATTAAACATGTGAGTGATTCTATAATTGCAGGTACATTTGGTGTCCGAAGTCATTATTTTTTTCTGCTTTTTTATATGGTTATATTTTTTATTATTTTAATACCGTGTTACTCATTGTTATGAATTTCAAGATGTTACAGTCCATAACAATATAATATTTTTTTGCAAAAAGTGTCTTAAATAGCTGGAAATCATGATTTCTTGTTGTCCTAATTCTACAACATTATTTAAAAAAACGAAAAACTTTTTTCTTATAAAAATGTGTGTCCGTAAATCTTGCGTCAACTCTGTTACCGTACCATATTTTGCCTTTAAATCAGTGGAATTATCTCCCACAACTCTGTAAGATACAGAAAATGATGACACTTTCCCTCAGTGTTAAGATCTGAAGCATGAAAAGTCTGTGTGCTCACTCTGAGGAAATATTTTAATCTAAAAGTTCTTACACCAAGAGTTATTTTATAAAGTGTCAAATCTGTTACCACAATATCAAAAGGAAAACAGATTTTTTTCATTGATCACACTTTGTGTTATTTAAAAGTCTTTTAATCATGATTTCATTAGTGCCATGTGCTCTTAGCATTTATGCTAGCAAGTGGAGTTTTTGGCAAAAAAGAAAGAAATGGTCAATTCTGTTACCAAGGTAGAGTAACAATGCTGACAATGCGGTAACAGAATTGACAGTCCACCGGATGATTCTGTCAATTCTGTTACTTTACAATTCTGTTACTTAAAGGGACAACTCTGTTTATGAACTATTTTCACAAAAAACAATAATAATAATAATTTGTCCGTAACAGAGTTGACAAACAATACCATAGAGACATCTGTTTTTTTTCATTAAAAGTAAAAAAAGGAAGTAACTTGTGTTTGGCAAGCACTGAATTATTAAAATTAAATATGTTTTCAATAAGATACTGAAAAAAAATCTGTTAGTGAACAGATTTTTTTCTTAACTTTCTGCAATGCTAAATGTATCTCCAATTATAGAATCACCCATGTGTGATACAGAAGTGAATGAGATCTCATCATAGTATAGAGAGTTGGGGTAAATTATTTTAAGAAACAACCTATAAAAATAGCCATAACACCCTAGCAACCAGCTAGAACACACTAGCAACTACATAATATTGAGACTCAGCTATATCTTGGTACAAGAACTTGATGGTAGATATGAGTGGTCACTTTTAACTCAGACATCAGACGTTTGGTTACGTCATACAGTAGTAACAGTCAACAACACCCTAGCAACCATCCAGAACACATTAATGGCCACCTCCCAATGCTTTAAAGGAACAGTCCACCCAAAAATTACAAACTGACTCACCTTCAGGCCATCCAAGATGTAAATTAGTTAGTTTTTTCATGGGAACAGATTTGGAGAAATTTAACATCACCTGCTCACCAATGGATGCTCTGCAGTGAATGGGTGCCATCAGAATGAGAGTCCAAACAGCTGATAAAAACATCACAGTAATCCACAAGTAATACACACCACTCCAGTCCTCAAATTCGTCTTGGTCAACAAAACTAGTGTTTGTAAGAAACAAATCCATCATTAAGACATTTTAATTTTAAACTTTTGGCTAAAATAGGAGTCCATAATTTGGACTGTTTTAGTTTCTAAACGGTGCTTTATCTGTGCATATTTCTCTCCTGATTCAGACGAGATGACTTTTTCCATTTGTGAAAGCAATGATTTAATGATAAATTAGTTTCTGACAAACATGCAGCTTTTCACTTCTCCAGATGTCAACTGATGGACTGGAGGGGTGTGAATTACTTGTGGATTATTGTTTGAACTCTCATTCTGACGGCACCCATTCACTGCAGAGCATCCACTGCTGAGCAAGTGATGCCATGAGCCGTTTTTCTAAATCTGTTCGAGAGCTGAGCCTGAGGGTGAGTACATTTTTTTATTTTTGGGTGAAGTAATTCCTTTAAGGCTGATTGTCAGAGATGATTTTTAGCTTCAGACTTCGATCATATCGAGTCAGAGGATATCAGACATGTTTGATACTAAACTGATTTTATAACACATCGTTTTCATTTGTCATACGTCTTCTAGCAACAATGCACATGTTTCTGTGTGAGTTATGTTTGGAAGTCTGGTAGTGTGTGATCCTGCTTTAGTGTACTGTATGATGCCCAATTTTTCCCATGTAATGCTTTACAAAACCGGCAAGTTTATGGTGTTTTAAAATCTGCTGTGATTCTAAAAGTTCTGTAGTGTATTGCAGCCTTTTGCAGAGACATTCAGCGTCCAAGAGATCAACAAGAACAACTCAGCAACCACTCAACATTGTGCTGCCAAGATATGCACCTTTGCTTTACTCATGATCGCTAAGTAAAAGTGTAGTTAATATTCAAATTTCACATTTGACCCTAAAAGTTTTGGTAACATTTTAATATAGGTAGCATGCATATTATGAACATTTTGGCTGTTATTAGTATAAAGCACATATTCTCCTGACCATATTCTACATCCATAATCCTATCCAATACCTAAATTTAACAACGACCCTACTAACTATTGATAAGCAGTGAATAAGAAGTTCATTGAGGTAAAAGTGTAGGTAATGGTTTGTTAATAGTGAGAATTGGACAGTGTGACCAATGTTTTTAAAAGACTAAAGCTGAACTGGGAAATATCAAACTGCATTAAGTAATAATAAAAGCATTCTAACTACTGAATAATTCCCTCCAACTTAATTCCATTAACATAAAATAATTTAATGAAAATTAATCAAGAGTTTTTGAAAAGAGCTAAATGATAATATCAATCAAAGGCTCAGTAAAGCTACTCTAGTACCACCATATTTGGGATACAGACCCCTCTGTGTGTCACAATCAAAAAATGGCAAACGCAGCTGTCCCGTGCGTGTTATTCTGTTATACAGCAGCACTGACTGATCCCGTGGTCATCAGAGTCCACACAGCGCTTATGATCAGATATGATCTGAGCCATACGGATGCTTCACATAATGCCATAATCACAGTGTTATCAACAGTCGAGTTTGGGCTGGATACGTTTAAGCCCTGCTGGAGATTTGGCCGTTGCTCTGTTACTGAATATTTCCATTGTCAGGCCAACAAAAGTGTGATGATCGCAGGCAAAATGCTTACACAGGAAATTCTTTCTTTGCATTGTAAACAGTGGTTGATGTCAGCAGTTTTGAACAGAAATATGTGATGATTGGAAAAGCACTGTTTTGTTCCTCTGTGATGAGTTCTTAGAAAAAGCTGTCCGGCCTGTGGACAGTTCGACGGCTCTTGTGTCATTCTCTGTTTTTCATGTCACTGTCCTTCCTTTAAAACATGGGAAAGGGTTACACATATTTTGCAACCTAATTCAGCCAAATAAGTTCTAATACAGCAAGATTCAATCACATTGATTTTGTTCTTTTTTTTTTTTTTTTTTTACTTAATCTAATGTCTGTCTGAAATGCTTGTAATATTGCTATCACACACAAGCGTCCCTAATAAACTTTTTGAATATAAAATACATGTAAATGTGTGTAGTGCTACTTATATTTATTGCATGCTGCACTTCTTTTCAAAATGGAAAGAAATAAGAAATTATATTTTGCATAAGGAAAACATAACCTATTTTTAGAATCATTAAGATTTTTGTAACATTTTCAAATCACATTTAACCCTAAATTGCCTCTACTTCAGCACATTATTCATTTTTAAATTCTTATTAAATGATTTTCTTTCTGTTATATAGATTTTTTGTAACTATATTACAAATTAAAGGCACTGCAACAAATACTACTGTCATGTATAAATACATATTACTTTATTGATGTATCATTATTATTTTGCATTGCAGTATGAGAATGACTTTTTTATGTATATTAATTTGTATTTTCTTTAAAATAACACACCACAGAAAAATAAAGGACCTGCTTTATGCAACTTACTGTATAATGTCTTACACTTTCTTTTGATATTGGGGTAAAATATGGCCTGGACATGCATGCAGATGATCGGCAGCGATGGCAAAAACAATTATAAAAGTAGCCATATCATAGCACATTAGCCATATGACAATGATCACAGTAATAATAACCACAACATTCACAATTTGATAATAGCACATTTTACCACCTATTAAACAGACTTCCAGAGTCCAGACAACAAACGCTAAACCATTGCTGACCATCTGTCCGTGTGGTTTACAGACATGAGGTAGAACTGATGATTCGTACCGGCTCGATGAATGGCCTCTATTATTCTGTTTGGTTGTAGAAGTATCATCTTCCATATCATTGCGTATTAACACAATGTGTTATCATTGGTAAGTTTATTGAAATGTAAATGCAGAGGACAAGGTGACCTAGATTTTTTTATCAGTAGAGAAAGGGGATGAAATTCTGCTTGTGTGGAAGTAGGGAAATAATCATTTCTCTGTTAAAGGTAAATCAATGAAAGAGGAGACAGGTGCTTGAAGGTATACCCACTCATATGGTACAACTTTTAAGTAAAATTGTTTAATGTTTACATTTACAATCTAAATACTGTACGTATAAAAGAACACATAATTCAAGCACAAAATATATTAATGTGAAACACTGACTGATAAGTAGTTTTTGATAAGAAATAGGGATTCATTTATCCATTAAATAATACAAACGTACCTCATCACAAATCCTATAAAGAGTTTAACAAATGTACTGGATAAATACCTTCAGTTATTAAAAAAAAAAAACTAAATTGTAAAATAAAAGATAGCTGCATATTAACAATACTTAGAATGTTCCTCGGCAAAACAACAAAAAGCATCAAATTAATTTATAAAATACAATCAACACTACTTCAGTTGTGAAGATCTGTCCTAACTAGGGAACATTAACCAACAGCAGAATTTGTATTAATGTCACTACATAGGGTACACTTGTACAAAAATCCTAAAGAAACAGCACGCATATGAAATTGCATCACATTTGAATGTACAGGCTTGCACCCTGAAAGACTAAATTCAATTTGTCGCTGTTGTTTTATTGTCTTCTACCAATTGCTGGAAATGAAAGGTTGCACCATTTTCGCTCAATCTCTCGAGCCAAGGTAAAGCTCTGTTGAGCTGCAATTTTTCTATGTTTTCCAGTTGCCCAGCAGAAATCGACAGGTGAGGTATGACACCATTTTGAATTACAGGTATTTCATTTGTCCTTGCACCCAAACCACCAGTGAGAGAGGTATATTGGCTCCAGAGGCCTAAGGAATTTCCGTTACGCACTTTACCCACAACATCTTTTGGGGAAGAGTCCTGAAATTGCTCGGAATTGGATCTAAGGAATGGACCATCAACAGAAAGTCTGCAACCTCGTCTGGCTGGAGAACTGCTCCACATGTGAGTTCCCATATGAACCTAGATAGAAAACAAGATGCCAAATGCAAGTAGGTTATTGGTTATGAGGTATTTGGAATGCTACAACTGAATCTATACAAAATAAGTGACTGAACATCTTTAAATACTTTTAACTGGTGTACCTTCAAATTTCCTTTAGTGGTAAATGCCCGTCCACATATGTTGCAGGCGAAGGGTTTCTCACCAGTGTGAGTTCTTTCATGAATTTGCAGTGCACTTGAAGAAGAGAAGGTCTTCCCACAAGTGTGGCAGAAGTGCTGTTTAGCTGTTCTCCGAAGTGGTGTTGGTGTTAATTTTGGTGTAGAAAGTGCAGGCAATATGGAAGCTGTTGAGCTAAATATACCTGTGTGTGAATCTTTAGGATCTTTTCTGATGAGCCCATTGTGGTCAATCCTTTTCCAGGGAATAATTGGTTCCATGGAGGGTAGAAACTGGTTTGGTGGAAAAATCAGGATCTGATTTGCTGGCTGAAAAAACTGTGAAGGTAACTCTCGCATCTGGTGGGTAAGCATGTGCTGTTTAAGGTTACCTTTGGTTGAGAACCCTCTGTTGCACGAAGTGCAGATGAATGGTCGCTCCTTGGTGTGACTTCGATAATGAATATCCAGAGCACTTTGACAGGCAAATGTCTTGTTGCAGATATCACAAACATTGCTTTTTAGGGATCCATACTCATTAAATGGAAAAATCATGATCAAGCTATCTTTTGGTGTATCTCCAGATGTTCCATCAAGTAATCTAGACACTGTAAGATTTGGCTGTAGGCTTGAGATTTTTGATTCAGCGGATTTCAGATTTCTGTCAGTTGTAGTGTATCCTTGCCTTTCATAAGCAGAGCCATTGGGGGAGGATGGGTTCCAGGACGGTGTCGTCTCAGTGATGGCCGAAATACTTCTCCCTACACTCTCATGGTCACTATCTAGTGAAGATAATCTCAGGGTTGAGCAGTCTCCATCCACCGATTCATTCCCCAAAATCAACTTATCGACGTTTGACAAATTTTCCACATTCGAAACTGCAATCTGACTCTCTGTCCCAGTTACTATGGCAAACTCAGAAGAAGCAGGTGAAGAACATAGACTGTCCAGTAAAGAGGCTGGGTATTTTGAATCGGATGCCCCTTCCATAACATCCATGTTCTCACTGGACAAGGTATCCTCTTCCAAGGTCCCATCTACAGAGTCAGCATCCTGATCCATGAGTTCTGCACAGCTATCGTGCAATGGGACATTAGGAATGTGACCACCCATATGCATGTGGATATGCTGCTGTAGAACCATTGCATTTGTAAACTTTTCTTGACATATGGGGCATGAATGCTGTATTCTAAGAGGTGTCATGGAACGATGAATGCTGTAGTGTGTCTTGAGATTGCCCTTGGTTGTAAACTCCCGTCTACACATTCTGCATTTGAATGGCCTTTCTCCGGTATGGGTGCGGTAATGCATTTTAAGGACACTTTGACAGCTAAGAACCCGGTGGCAGATTGCACACTCATTGTGGTCAGTAGACTTCTTGTCAATGTTCTCCACTAACTGTTCCAGCTTTGAAGTCTCAGATGCTCCAGGAGGATTTGGAAGACTTCCAAAAAGAAATTTGGTTTCAAGCTGCTCCGATTTTAGATAGGTTATTAAGGTTGTAGTGACCGAGGTATTAATGTCATCTCTTGAACCCTCCCCTGAGGAGCTTAGTAAGGTAGCAACACTCAAGGGTTGTGTAACCTCTTGAAATTTCTCATTTGAAATTAGAAGAGGGCTACAACCAAATCCCTCTTGATGTCCATTACGTCTTTCACACACCTCACTGACAACAGGACTATGATGTTTAGTTATTGATACCCCTTCCTCCTCTTTTTTAATGATGGGTAGAAGACTTGGCAAAGATGATGGCAGCCTAAAGCCAAGTGAATTACCCACTAAAGGTTTACTATCCAACCAGTTGAGAGCAGGCTTCTCAGGAGGCAGAGACATGCCATATGGAATACCTGTGCTGGTTGAGACATTATCTAAATGCTCTGGAACCGGATAAGGATTCATTAGTATATTAGGATACTTCTCCTTGTGACGTTGGAAATGGACTTTGAGATTTCCACGGGTGGAAAACCGATTTCCACATATGTTACATTTGTAGGGTCGCTCTCCAGTGTGAGAACGCAGGTGTATTTGCAAAGCACTATCACTTCCAAATACTTTGGCACAGAACCTACATTTGTGCTTTAATATACAGTCTTCAGATGGTCTCTTGTGTTCACATACACTTACATTGAGGGATTTGGCTTTCCTATGCTGGGCTAGGGCAGTCAAAGCATTCAGGTCCTCCACAATTGCCCCAATACTAGGCAAGGAGCAAGGAGCAGACATATTAAAGCTGTTTGGTTTATGGGGCATTTCAAGTTTGTTTAGAATCCCATCTGTAATTGAAGCAGGAGATTGTGCAGGATTTTTTAAATGAGCTGTGCCATCAGCTGTTTCACTGACTGTGTTACCATTCAAAGACTGATTACTACACAGATCACTACCAACCTTTGATGGGTTGCCTCTGTTTTCATCAGTCATTTGGAAGTTTTCTTTATCAACCCTTAGGTCATCTTGGGTGTTTTGTGAAATAACATGTTTAGACTGTTTAACATTAGCAGCTAGGTTTTCTACTAGCCCAGCAGCTGCTGTGAGTTGTTCAGAGAGGTGTGAGTTAAGTTTTATCAGTGAACTGGTTTGAGACAGACCATTGTAGGTATTTGTGGCCACAGGTGTATCAGAATTTTTGGTTGCTAATAGCATTATTTGGCATTGAATTTCTTCAATTAGTTTTAACTGCTGCACCTGCTGTTCCTGCAGTGTTAACAGCTGCTCAATCAAACCAGAGGCGGCCATTTTGCTGTCGCTAGCGTTTCTGCAACTTGTCTTTGGATTTAAACTTGTTTCATGTGAGAACTGAGCAACAGCAACTTTGGTGTTTTCTAGGTTCTCAATGAAGACATTGCTATTAATGGCTGATAATTTACATAACTCAAGTAAGGTATTCTCTTGAGGTAGTACAGTTGAGAATTCTGAGCTAAAGCCATCAGCATAATCACTGTTTTCATTATCATGATATAAATGAGACTTTTTGCCAATGTCATGACTGCTGTTTTTAAATGTGTGTAAGAACTCGTCAGCTTCCACTGATGTTCTATCATCAGAGAAGTCACAAAGTTCTTCTGTATGGTCGTTACTTGTCACTCCATCCAAATTCTCCTCATTGTTGAAGAATGGTGAATTCATTTTGAAACCAGAAGGTGGATAATCTAGGCTTTCGTTTTCACTAACTATTAGAACTAATTGATCTTTTGAACAGTCTTTCTGGTGTTGGTATAAGTCTGTTGTACTGGAAAATTCAGCACAGCATTGTTCACAGATATGAACGTCACAGTTTGGAGTGGGGTCGTTCTCCATTGTATGATCTGAATTTCAAGAAGAAAAAAAAGATGTACATTTTTTTTATATAAGATCATATTAGATAGCAACTCAATGTAAAAGGCAACACAGTAGCATGCATCTCAGATGTAACACAATTCATGACATAGTGGGAAAATACAATTCTTATTATAAAATTACTTCCTAGTTACCAAGTATAACATCATATGCATATTGATTATTTAGCTAAATCTGTTTACATTTTACAATAACTTTGACATTTTCAAACTGATCTCAAATTATGTAAAAAGAACAGTTTTGTTTCAAGTGCATATCTAGGATAGCCTTAGTGTAAATAGATATGACAGGTTTTGTTTTAGATTGAAATGATACAACGTTTTTTTCCACTATAAAGCAGATAATGTAAAGTTTAACAGCAGGAACTATCTATTAATAGGGTACCATCATAAGGTCTGTTTTTCTATACACTTTACAACAATGGATTTTTTTTTTAATGAAAATTAATGGGCAACAGGGTTGTTAGCAACAGAGTTGCAGATTTAACTAGCCTAGTTTGTGACAAAATGTTAGTTTATAGATGTTGATACATTTTTATTTCCCATTAATTCAAGAAAAATAAGAGATTATTTGAACATTTCTAAAAAAAACTTTGGTAATAGAGTTAAATGATTGACAGAAGCAACAATTTTTGTAAAAAATTAGGAATTTCAAAACGAGAACTTGTTTTCCCACCATGTAGGTAAAATGACCAATTATGTTATTTCCTGGGTGTCACAATTTTAATGGAATGTTAATTTTTTTTTGTAATATGGTGAAATTCATGCAATAAGACAACTGTGTTTAAAATGTGGGACTAGTATTGCCTATGTTTTGAGGTATACACACACACACACACACACACACACACACACACACACACACACACACACACAGAGAGAGAGAGAGAGAGAATAAAGAGTTGTAGTAGTTGCTTTGTATTCAAATCTGTGGATAAGAAAGAAATGTTGCACAAATTCCGTACTTTTTTCAAACTTAAATTCGCGCGCTTTGATCAAACGCCCTCAGCATGCTAGTTCAGAAAACTTACCGATGAGAGCATACTGAGGCTTAGCCTGTTTCCTCCGGGACATGCTGGCATAAACCTGCTTTTCTCCCTGAAGCATCCGCAAGTGTCCTCATCAAAACGAATCAGTGTCCATCCAAAAGCATCCTCGTCAGTGAGCCCCGGTCAGGGTGAACCTACCGCGGGATGTTTACATATTCATCATAACTGAGAAATAATAAGTTGGCAGAAATGAAGTTGCGATGATCACACGGGAATGTGCTAGTGGTGTCAGCAAAGAAGAATTAAATGAGTTTAATAAGCGAAAGCCGTTCATACATCACCGCACTGTCGATCACAATATCCAAATCAAACACACTCCCACAACTCAAAGCATGACATCTATCTCCAAGACCGCAAATCCATGAGGAAATTCTCCGACAGCCCCGCCCTTCGATATTCCTATTGGCCACACGGCTCGCGGCCACGCCCATCAGCGATCCTATTGGTCAGTGTGTTTCAGGTAGGCGTAGACTGTGCTCATTAAAGCGTGTATGAGAGCATGAATCAGTGGCTGCTAATGTAAAGGATTATTGTTTCACCAGCAGCAACACAAAACTACAGTGCTGTAACCTAGTAACACTTTATAACATATCATTCATTAATAAGTCATTTACAAACATCATCATGCTAAACATATAAATAGTTAAAGAACCTTTATATATACAGAATCAAACTTTAATGCCAATTAACTAATCATCTGTTAAGCATTAAGCTAACTTATATAATGAAATTATTACCGTCATGGAATGTATTATAAAGTGTTACCTATAGTTTTGCTGTAAAGAGTGTTTATATAGAGTGGGCGCAGTTTTAATGCTTAATTTCCAGGAAAATCGGTCTCTACTTTGAAATATAAAATTGTACTGTAAACTTTTTGTCAAAGTTTTTATTGGTCTATAATTACAGCATGTAACAAAAGGTCTAACCATAACCCAGTCATCATTTACTCACCCTCATGTCATCCAAACCCCTATGACTTTCTTTCTGAAGATCCGAACATGTTTTGCACGCAATTCATTCATGAACAGGGAAGCTTAAGAATCACAATAAAGTGACATTAATGTTGTCTACCAGACTCATGCACTATGATACGTCTTCTGAATTCGTTCGACAACTTTGGTGACGCAGTAACCGAATGAGGTCGCTATTTTCATTGATAGGCCTATTCTTCCCTCCAGTGAGCCATTAACCACTGCGAACCGACCAATGAGTCAGTGAGCTGAACTGGAGAATCGGTTCGGTTCGTGAACGAATCATTGTAAACTCGTCGTGTTAAAGGGTCATATGATGCTGCTAAAAAAAACATTATTTGGTGTATTTGGTGTAATGAAATGTGTTTATGCGTTTTAAAGTTAAAAAAACATTATTTTCCATATAATGTACAGTATTGTTTCTCCTCTACGCCCCACTTTTCTGAAACGCGTTGATTTTTACAAAGCTCATCGGTCTGAAGCGAGGTGTGCTCTGATTGGCCAGCTATCCAGTGCGTTGTGATTGGCCGAATACCTCAAGCATGTGACGGAAATGTTACGCCCCTTACCATACTGTGATGCCGTGTCCCGGAGCGACGAGACAAAAACATTAAAACCCATTATAAACGAGGCATTTGTTGCATCCAGTGGGGACATAATTACGGATTATAATGACTTATAATGTTTTTTTACGCGTTGCATTGCATTGCATTGCACCGCGTAAATATAAAACCATGTTTGTATTTGTGATCGGAGAAACGACAAACAGCATGCGCTACTCTACACTGCTCAAAAAACTCGCTTTAAATATAAAATATATAAAATATAAAAACTCTTTAAATATAAAAAACGTACTTACAGTCTGTGAGTAAGAACAGCCGGCATTGTAGTCTACTCTTTCAGGAAACAGTCCTCCATAAAATGTGCTGCACACATCTGAATATTTGGGTTGAAGTGTTCTGGAACAGTGTTTTAAATACAACTTAACCACTGATTTGTAGTCGTGTCCTCTTTTGGAAGACCAAACAAAGTAGTTTCACTTTCACAACGAAGCACACAGCGTCTTCAGGACATGGCGGCAGCAACAATACTACAGCGAGAATAAAAGTTACGCCTTCTTTCTTTGCGTGAACATTTGGGCGGCGTTATGCAAATCTTCCCAGATAGTGACGTAGGTATGTGGGGGCGTGTTAACGAGCCGTTTTAGGTAGGTGTGGCTGACTCTGAACTTTGAAGAATATCTCTTTGGATTTGAGATTTTTGTCTTTGCAACTTTACAGATCTTCTTATGCACCAAGACTTGTAACACTCCAAAGAGAAAGGAAAAAAAAAAATAGCATCATATGACCCCTTTAAAACGAATAACAAATCTTTATTTTAGTGAATAGCAATTAACGTTTGTGTCTTTCCCTCACACAAAGCTCTCTGTTCGTTATAACTGCAAAACAGTCTTTCACGGAACAATTGAAGAAGATCTGAAGAAAGACATACGGTTTGAATAACGGTGAGTAAATAATGTCAACTTAGCCTACATTTTAACTAGTCCAGCAAGACTGAAACTTAAATAGATATTAGAATGAGTACAATAATATTAAATCGTCCATTTATTTTTTAAAGCTTAATTATGCTACGTTTGGCTTTTTGTTTTTTTTTTCTGTTTCTGTTCTGTTTACAAATAAATGGTGTTATGGCCTTTTGGCCTATGTTCCATTTAAAAATAAAATGGAAGCAAAATAACAAAAGAAAAAGGAAAATTGTATAATTCATAATTCAGTGCTGCTTAGCCAGCCTGCATTACAAACTAAAATTATTTTTAGCATGTTGTGACTTCAGTTGGCAACACAAACACACATTCATTATTTCCAGCCCACTTTTGATTAACTCATTCAAACCACACACCCACACACATACACACACACACACACGCACACACACACACTCGACCCTTAAAAGTTGACTGTGTGTTTGCACAGCATCCAGTACAAGTCATTATAATCAAATTCATTAATAGACGATGAGCCACACTGAGCCTAATGATATATTTTGCATGGTTGTCTGTTTTCAAAAAACATGATTTTATTAAATGCCACTGTGATGTAAACAAGTTATTTTTACCTGTCGCTTCTTCTCCGCAGCTTGTGTTGCTGTGAACAATGAAGTGTTGACCGAAGCGGTTACCTTATACATGAGGAATTTTCCTCTTTGATGGTGCGTGAACATGACTATTACTCTCCACCTGATCTTTTGATTCATGATTCTTCCATGGGGCGCACAAATACATAAATACATATGTCACGTTGGTTTTGTGTGAACAGGAGCACACCAGGTCTGCACTCATACGAGACATGTTTTACAGTCATTAGATATGAAGGGCTGCACGGGAGCGCTATTATCCGTGGCCTAGGGTCCTTAGCAGCAGACTTGATATGGACAAATGACACCTCCACTTCCTAAAACACAAACACAGCATGCCGGCACTGTCTGACACCAATATTTTCACACTATACGTGCATAATTATCCGCCTGGACTTCCTGCTCGGGAATATTTTGTTTTCTTCCAAGCCACTTTTACACTCATTTTCTGTTTTCTGGTTGAACTGCTGAAAACAACCTTTATGCTTCATGACTAATGCAGTATTCCTTCATACTGCAACTTCATTTTCAAGACGATTCTAAGACATTCTACAGTGCACTCTAACTCAATCAACTCAATTCAGCTCATTTTCTGCTGTTAAAAGCTAAATTGCAAAATGTAGGTCAAGAGAATCTAGTAATGCATTGTCTATATACTAATTTATGTTCATATCTATCTCCTACTCACTCCAAACTCTTTTGTTTGGAAATTATATACGTGATACAGTATTCTGAATGAGGTGTTTACATGCAACAACAGTTTGAATGATACAGGCACACATTACTGTTTAAAAGTTAAAACTATATTCATTTGATGAAAAATACAGTAAAAATGTTGTGAAATATTATTACTGTTTGAAATGGCTGTTTTCTATGGAATATCTGTTAAACTGTAATTTATTTCAGCTGTATTTTCAGCATCATTCCTCCAGTCTTCAGTGTCACATGATCTTCAGAAATCAGTATAATATGCTGCTTTGCTGCTCGAGAAACATTTCTGATTATTATCAATGTTGAAAACAGTTGTACATATTTTTTGGAATTCATTATGCATTTTTTCAGGATTTTTTTTTTTTTCGTGAATAGACAGTTAAAAAATATTGAAATAGAAATTGTTTGTAACAATATAAATATCTTTACTGCCCCCTTTGATAAATTTAAGGTTCCCTAAATAAAAGTAAATAATTTTGAATCAATCAATAACAAAATTGGAGTTTAAGACTTCTATAAAAGAGAATATAAAATTCGGTTGATGGGCTATTTATTTATTTATTTTTCAAATTCAGTCCCTCATTTTAAACTCTGTGATTAATTTCAATAAACTGGCATTATTATTATTTTTAAATCATTTTTATTTAGCCATATGTATTATTATATCCACTGGCATTTATTTGCGGATTTAAGAGTTCTTTTTCCTGTTCCCAGTATATTGTATGAGTTTGTATGTGTGGATTGATGCCTGTCACTGCTGTTTTGTTCTGCCTTTAAAACCTTTTTTCACTCTTCCTCAGTATCCTGTGAAGACTGAGCTACTTAGACAGTCCGCAAAAGCATCAGACGTTCATTTTCATAGTGTTAAAAGACAAGAGAGAAATACATTCATTCCCTGCCACTCTTTTTAACAAGACAAACAACACAAGAATTTGAACATTAACAGCACACTGCAAAATTGTTCAAATTGATACTTCTACCTGATTTAACCCATATTAGCTAGTTTTTGTGCTATAAATGAGTGTATTTAGTGAATAAAACCCGTTATTTTTAGGTTAAAGTGCATTTAATATTTTATTTTTGTCATAACACTTTAGTTTAGGGACCAGTTCTCAATTCTCAAAAAAGATCAATTCTCACAGGTCTATAGATTCAGATCACAGATCTTCATGTGAACTCAAACATCTCTCATCAGGTCTCTGATACGGTATCCACATTCATTTCAGAGCTCTACTCTTACTGTATGTCAACAAGTGTCTCATTTGTGTCTTTTTTACAGCTCTAATAAGATGACAAACCTAACTGAGAAGACCTGAGCTGTGAAAGATCAAGCTCTGAGCAATAACATCTTCCTCACTGGCTGTGTTTTTACTGCTCTCGATCGTTCACCAGAAGCTAAATGTTTCAAGTTTGATCAATATCGCATGGAAATGTTCTTAAGGATGGCCTTGGAGATGAATTAAACTCGCGAGGTTTGCTCTGTTCATTTTTGTTTTTACGAGAGCACGCGGGCATTACTGACGGGTATTGTCTGACATCTGCATAAATGTCGCGCATATTTATGATGTGTCGGCTGAGTTTGTCACGGCGCGCTAAATCCAGCCCCTAAAGCTGCCAGCGGTGAGGTGCGACTTCAGGATTGACAGAATGAATATTTCTGTCAGGACCACTATCGTTAAAATGATAGATACTACGCATAAAGTTTGGTTTGGCGGTATGGTTCTGTTCAGGGCAAAAAACCTCCCTGCCCATCCATGCAACCTGTCATGAATGAGCAGGGAGAGCAGAAATAATAACCCCCCTAGGGTTAACAGAAACAGAATAGTCAGATATCAGTAAGTATGTGATTAGTGTAACAACATTATTAAAGATAAAAGGAGCCTGATTCAGCAATGAATATTAGAAAGCCAAGTCCTGACTGTGACGATAGGAGTAGTTGGGGATGGAGGAGGGTAATTTGCTCCCTAGCAAGCTGAAAAGCTGCTGAATAATACGGAATAGAGCTTATATAGGAATGCCGGTGAAGGTGCGGATTCCATAGTAGAATGTGATCAAGCGGAATGCAGCTGACTCACGTGACTGCCAGAACTAAACGCTAACGCTTAATTTCTTCGGAATATCAGCTCAATGAATTCAAAAAAGCCTGTGTTTTACTGTGTTTATTGGTTAGGCTTGGGCAAGATGTGTGTGCCGTGTTGGGTAGCTGGGACAGCGTGTGCTGGACGGTTAGCTGGGTAGAGTCGTGTTTTTGTTGGGGGTTCGATGGGCCGCGTGTGCTGGATTTGGTTATCTGGGTCAGAGTGCGCTGTGACTGGTTAATGGGCCAGCGTGCGTTGTGGTGGGTTAGCTGGGCCCGCGTGTTGCTGTGATTGGTTTTAGGCTGGGTCGCGTGCGCTGTGATGGTTATCGGGCCAGCGTGAGTTTTGTGGTGGGTTAGCGGGCAGCGTTGTGTGCATGAGTGGTTATCTGGGAGCGTGCGCTGGATGGTTATCTGCGCCATGCGTGCGTTGTGGTGGTAGCTGGGCCAGCGTGGTGCGTGATTGGTAGGGGGTCGAGTGCCTGTGATTGGTTTATCTGGGGCCAGCGTGCGATGTGATGGTTAGCTGTGGTTAATTGGAGTCAGTGTGTGCTTTGATTGGTTAGCTGGGTCAGTGTGTGTGCTGTGATTGGTTAGCGGGGCCAGTGTGCGCTGTGATTGGTTATCTGGGCCAGCGTGCGCTGTGATTGGTCAGCTGGGTCAGCGTGTGCTGTGATTGGTTATGTGGTTGGTTATAGTGGTCAGGGTGTGCTGTGATTGAGGTGTGTAGCTGGGCCAGCGTGCACGGTGATGGGTTGTTGGGGGGTTATCGGGGTAACGTGTGTGCTGTGATTTGGTTAGTGGGCAAGCGTGCGCTGGTGATGGTTAGTGGGGTTATCGGCCAGGTGTGCGTTGTGATGGTGTAGCTGGGACAGTGTGTCTGTGATTGTTTAAGTTGGTTGGGTATTGGGTCAGTGTTGCTGTGATGGTAGATGGGCCAGGTGCGCTGTGATTGGTTAGTTGGTTTGGTTATCTGGGTCAGTGTGCTTGTGTTGGTTAGCGGGCCAGCTGTGTGCTGGATGGTTGAGCTTGGTGGTTATCTGGGCCAGTGTGTTGCTGTAATGGCGTAGCTGGGCCAGTGTGTGCGTGATTTGGAGTTGGTGGTTATATGGGTTCAGTGTGCTGCTGGATTGGTTAGCTGGGGCCAGCGTCGCTGTGATTGGTTAGCTTGGTTGGTATCCGGGTTCAGTGTGTGTTGCGATTGGTTAGCAGAGGGCCAGTGTGTGCTGTGAGTGGTTTAGCTGGCCCAGCATGTGGGCTTGTGATTGGTTCGCGGGTTGGTTAGTCTGGGCCAGTTGTGTGCTGGATGGTTATCTGGCGCGTGCGCTGCTGTGATGGTTAGTGGTGGTATCTGGGTCAGTGTGTGGTGATTGGTTAGCTGGGCCGGTGTGTCCTGTGATTGGTTAGCTGGGCCAGAGTGTGCTGTGATTGGTTAGCTGGGCCATTGGTTAGCTGGGCCAGTGTGTGTGAGATGGTTATGATGGGCCAGAGGTGTGTGATTGGTTAGCTGGGCCAGTGTGTGTGTGCTGTGATTGGTTAGCTGGCCAGTGTGTGATGTGATCGGTTAGCTGGGCCAGTGTGCGTTGTGGTGGGTTAGCTGGACCAGCGTGCACTGTGGTTGGTTAGCGGGCGCAGCCGTGCGCTGTGTGATTGGTATCTGGGCAGCGGGCGCTGGATTGGTTAGCTTGGTTCGGGTATCTGGGTCAGTGGTGTTGTGATGGGTAGCGGGACCGTGTGTGCTTTGTGATGCGTTAGCGGGCCAGTGGTGTGTGATTGGTGATCGGGCCAGTGTGTGCTGATTGTTATATGGGCCAGCGTGCAGCTGATGTGATTGTTAGATTGTTGGATTGGGCAGTGTGGTGGGAGGGAGCTGTAGCCAGTGTGTGCTGGTGGTTAGTGGGCAGTGGTGCTGTGATTGGTTAGCTTGGTGGTTATATGGGTCAGTGTGTGTGTGATGGTAGCTGGTTGGTTATCGGGGCAGTGTGGGTTGTGATGGTTAGCGGGCCAGTGTGTGTTGTGATGGTTGATCCTGGGCCAGTGGTGCTGTGATGGGTATCGGACCAGTGTGAGCTCGTGTAGGCTAGCTGGGACCAGTGGTGTGGAGTGGGGATATGGGCAGTGTGGTGGATGGGTATATGGACAGGTGTGATGGAATTGGTTATATGGTCCAGTGTGTGCTTGATTGGTGATATGGACCAGTGGTGCTGTGATTGGTATACGGGACCGTGTGGGCTGTGATTGGTATATGGAGACAGAGTGCGCTGTGATTGTTAGCTTGGTTGGTTAGCGGGGTCAGTGTGGGGTGTGATGGTTAGGCTGGTCCTTTTTTTCTGCTAGGCAGTGTGGGCTGTGATTGGTTAGATGGGCCAGTGTGTGCGTGATTGGGTGATTGGGCCGTGGTGCTGTGATGGCGTTACTATGGACCAAGGTTGCTCTTGTTGGTATTGGTCGTGTGGGATGGATTGGTTATTGGACCAGTGTGAGCTGTGATGGGTATGGGTCCAGTTGTGTGCTGTGATGGTGATCTGGTCCAGTGTGGCTGTGATTGTTGATCTGGGCCAGTGTGTGTCTGTGATGGTGACGGGCAGTGGGTGCTGTGATGGTTTCGGGGAACAGATGCTGTGCTGTGATTGGTTATCCTGTCCAGTGTGTGCTGTGAGTGGTGATATGGTCCAGTGTGTGCTGTATGGTGATTGGGACCAGTGTGTGCGGTGATGGTGTATCTGGTCCATGTGGTGCGTGGTGGTGATATGGTCCGTCGTGGGCTGTGATTGGTGATCTGGGCCAGTGTGTGCTGTGATTGGTGATCTGGGCCAGTGTGTGCTGTGATCGGTGCTATGTAGTCAGTGTGGCTTGATGGTTAGGACATTCATATTATAGTGCAAATGTCTTTAACCAAGTGGATAAGTAAGAATTCTGATCCCAACCTGCACGTGTATTAAAGACATGTATATGAATGTGTATGTGTATGTGTGTGTTTGTTTATTTCATATATATTGTATGTGTATGACTGAACCATTTAATCTGTGACTGAATAGCATTATAAAACAGATAGTTCCGGTCCTTGGTTCTGATTGGCTGAGCCGTGTTCGAAGCTGTTGTAATTAACTCTAAAACACACACTTTTATTTACTTTTGTGTGTTGCTTGGCAACTACTTTGTTGCAACCACAACTGTTTCCGAGGAACTACATTGTTTGGTGGAAGAATACTGTTTTATTAATATCATTGCACTTTATTTGCTGTTTTATTTTGTGAAACCTAACTACATATGTAGAATAACCGTTTTATAAAAGCTCCACTTCGCGTCGTACCTAACAACGTCCCCTTTAGCTGTTATAAATTCACTGTAAACCATGGCTTCACTGGGCTTATTGCTTTATTTTAGACTGAATAAGAGGGAGTGTCACAGTAAGAGGAAGTGACAAAATCAATGTAAAAAAAAAAAAAACAGTTCTAACTTCTTTTAACTTTTTAAACAGTTTTGCTTCAGTGTGTTAACTTGAATAAATGCCACTTTCTTTATATTTAAATCTAATCCAATCCAATGAGATTCAGACCCTTTTTGAGGCCACTGAATGATCAAATGCAACATAATAACCATCCCGGGCTCTTAGTGATGCTGAGTGATCTGTACGAGAGCAGCATGTGGTCATATTTCAGACGCTGAGATCACACACTGACTCACGGCCTCAGCTATGGCCGGCTTTCATTCAGACTCAGGAGCAGAAGTGCTGAGACTCACACACACAGTTCCCAGAAGCTCTGAATCACTTCCACAATGATGATGATGATGGAGCTCAAATCAACACAGGTGTCCCCAGCCGTTCTATTCAGCCATTAGATAATGTCTTGATGTTTGATCGCTAATAATAGGAGACTCCATAAATTATCCCTGCATAACTAAGAACAGATTTTTACAGCATAACTCCATACACAGCAAGCATGACAATGAAGTCAATAATTCCATATAAGAACAATATCAGATGTTGAAGAGACTGGGATGGATGCTGCCCATATGTCTACAGATATTAATCTTGCTTCATTTCTAGTGAAACCTTTTAGCTTTTGACCCTGGGTGATGTGTCACATTTTAAATAAATAAATAAGCAAAAGCAGCAGATGAATATTTGCCATCTGTACAGTGTAAGTATTAAAACTGTTTATGATAGATTGCTCCTAAGTCACAGATACAGCAAGTTATTCAGTTACAACCAATCAGAAACCGCCCTTCCACGTTCCTCATTAAATATTTAATACATTTGTACAATCGCAGAAACTTAAAGGGGTCATCGTATACCCATTTTCCACAAGCTGATGACATTGCGACATTTTCATTGGCAAGCAGTTAAAACATGTCGTGTACTAGCTCGCTGTGGTTGTCCAATTGTTATTATCCTTATGAATATGCAAATAAGTAGCAAGTTAACCTCTTGAATTTCACTATTCAGGATTAGAGTATAACACAGGGAACAAGGTAACACAGGATTACAGTTTCTCAGACATTCATTCTGTATTTCCCCTCAAACGTTCAACATTAATGTGCGTGGACTTTATTTATCCCCTGGCTGCTGAGAGGGAGGTTTCGATATTAAATTCATACAGTGGGTTTATGAGTAATGCTGAATCAGGTAAGATGATTCAGGTCACATGGCTCCAGCTCACTGCTGCTTATTGTGTGATTTGTATTATCATAGTGTGCTCTAGATATTATTATAACCCTGCGATATTTGAGCCCAGGCAGGACAGACTCTTTGTGTCTGCTTCTCACGCTTTGAAGTTTGTTGATGACACACTCCTGCCCTGTTTGGGTTCAAATACAAGAACATATCCAGTCCCGGTCTGTTTTTATAGCAGCTTGGTGCATTTTATATTGTATTTGGATGTAATTAATTTTTAAAAGCACCGAATTGTTTTATTTTCTGACAGCATTTGTGTTAGTTTTTGTCCCTTTTCAGTCTTTGGGAGGAGATCAGGACATCCATCCACTCTTGTGCTTGTGATGTAGATTTGAGAAATAACTCGAAAATCCATACATTTTTAAGCATGTTTAATCTACGTGCATCTATCTATAGAAACTATCATTAATTACAGTAAAGCTTGATACACTAGAAGCATCTGCATAAGTCTGTTTGTGAAGGTATAATAATAATACAAATCCATAACTCTAGTGCTCCATCTGCTGGGAAAAATGTACTGTATTCCCACTTTCAAGTCCTATATAACAGAAATTGATGGGATATCAACTGCAAACAGTCATTTAACATATTTGAAAGTGATAATGTAAAACATTTAATAAGCCTACACTGCAAATCATACATTTTCTGTTTTTTTATAATTTTTTTTTTTTATCATTTTCACTGGAAAAGTAATATGAACTAACTGGTCTCTTGTAAATAAATACTTAACTTTATAAACTTATAACTAACGTAAAAGCACTATAAACTAGTACAAAAAAAAAAATCTAATCATTTTAAGTATACAAAAATAAAATATAGAGAATATGAATAAACCTGACAAATATTAGGAAATGTTTGCCGTGACAAATTGGACAAACTGGAATAAATAAGTCAACCTTTAAGTACTATATTACGAAAATGATAAATATGACTAGAAACTAAAGGGTACAACATATACATACATACAACAAAATACCAAAATAAATGAAAAATAAAAAAAGCTATTAATGCATCTTATTTATTAAATAAGATATAGATATTAATAGATATATTATATATAGATAATAAGCCGTAAGTATATAGTATACAATACTAAAATAACACTGCATTAGCAAACGTTCCATGATTGTTGGAACACAGTCTGAGATAATCAAATATTTAATCAATATTTCAGACTGTAACCTGGTTTAAAAACAACATAGAGTAAACTTGGTGTAGATTAGAATAGCACAACTTGAGATCATTGTTCTTAAAAAAATGTATTAACGTTGGATGATCATTTAATGCTGGGCCGCTGTGTTAGACTCAGTAAAGCAGAGAGATTAACAGGACAGGCAAAAGGAAGAAAGGCACTTACAACACACACGTCATTTTTCAGAAATGCGGGAAGGAAACATGATCTTATGTTAACAAGCAGAAACTACTGAATAAATTCCTTTCAGAACTGAAAAGGAAATAAGATTCTAATACACGCAGAGAACAACACGGCGAATAAATACATCAAAAAGCACTCACCTTCTACTAATAACATGATTGATACCTGATGTTATTCGTCTGACGAACTACAGTTAGAAAAATAGCATAAATATATAAACCAGTCTTACACACATACAAGACAGCAGATCCACGGACACATCGAGCTCACATACATCTCTATACATTATAAAACTCTTTATGAAAAATAACTCTTTATAAAACACACACACACACGGTAAACCCAGATCTGCAAACAAATCCGTCGTTAAGTGCTTCAAATCTCCTTCAGTCTTATGACACATCCGAGCATTTTAAGCAAACTCTGTGTCTACAAAGTACTCTTTTAGCTTCAAAAATATCTGAGATCACTGGTTGATCGTGGCTGATCAGCTTGATTAGATAACCTTTTTGTAGCCTGTCTGTTTATTAAAAATGGCTTTAAAGCAATGTTTCTCCCAAAAACGAAATGATCACGTCGTTCAAATCCCATAGTTTCTTTTTGTT
The DNA here is from genome assembly GCA_018155175.1 of Sinocyclocheilus anophthalmus. NCBI lineage: Eukaryota > Metazoa > Chordata > Actinopteri > Cypriniformes > Cyprinidae > Sinocyclocheilus > Sinocyclocheilus anophthalmus. Next base: position 225,876 of record JADLZN010005370.1, read on the forward strand.
TAACACAAAATTAGATATTTTGACAAATCTTCCCACATCTTCCCACACACGACATGCAGAGAAACACAACAAGAAATCATGGATTTAAAGGGGTCATATGACGATGCTAACAATAACATTATTTTGTGTATTTGGTGTAATGCAATGTTTACGCAGTTTCAAAACACATTATTTTCCACATACTGTACATTATTGTTTCTCCTCAAGTGCCGAACCCCTTTCTGAAACGCGTCGCATTTTTTACAAAGAGCTCATCGGGGCATGAAAAGCGAGGTGTCTCTATTGGCCAGCTATCCAAGTTCGTTTGATTGAGCCCGAATACTCAAGCGTAGTGACGTCAAATTTTACGGCCCCTTACCACAATATTGGAACACACAGCGTCTCCACGACAACAATACTACAGCGAGAATAAAAGTTACGCCTCCTTTCTTTGCGTAAACATCTGGGTGGCGTTTAGGGCTGGGACAATAAATCGATGCATCGCGAATCGAGAAATGATTCTACATCGATTCTGAGATTTTGCGAAGGCATCGCGATTCTCTCTTGAAATGATTCTGAGCTTAGCTTTTAACAGCAGATGGCGCTGCGTGCTTTAGAAATAGCTGTATTTTGCTTGCTTCCAGTTCCTTACACACACCCAAAAGAACCTAAAATAATCATTCATAAAGTTCGAAAAGGTTGAAGCGAATTACAAGGATGTTCACCGTGGGCTGTGTTTACATTAACCTTGCATAATAAAAGCATAAAAGCCGATGTGCAAGTGCATTTAAACACTTCCATTACTCAGCCGAACACACAAGTGCTCTTCTTCGTGAGCATTTGAGTGTGCGGATAAAAACTAGAGTTGAGCTCCATTTGCTGTTAAAACCTAAGCTCAGAAGCGATTCCAGAGAGAATCGCGATGCATTCAAAGAATCTCAGAATCGATCCACAAATCGCGATGCATCGATTTATTGTCCCAGCCCTAATAAGCGGTGGTAACTAGTGCCCGCTCTTTCCACAGCAGTGTGACAGATTTGTGGGGCGCGGTTTAAAATATGAGTTAGGAAGAGTCTTAACTTTGATAAAGAATATTTTTTTGGTTTTGAGACTTTAGTCTTTGCTACTTCATGGATCTTATCTATGCACAATCAGTTTTTAACACTCCAAAGAGAAAGGAAAACTTGAAATCGCATCATATGACCCCTTTAAGAATTATTTCCTACGACTTATTCATCCACTCCCTCGTTTAGATAAACTGCCTACCACACAATGAACGCATATTTGTTTCCTCACTTATGCTCTTAGAGGGATAGTTCAAACCCCAAAAGTGTAACTCTGTCATCATTTGCTCGCCCTCTCATGTCTTTTCACACCTGTACCTTTTCTTTCTTGGTTGAACACAAAGATATTCTGAGACTGTTGGTAACCAAAATGTAGACGGTAGCCATTGACGGTAGTGTGAAAAAAACACTACCAGTATTCTTCAGAATATCCTCTGTGTTCAGAAGCACTCATACATGTTTTTAACGAACATAGAGGTGAGCAAAATGAGTGACAGCTTTTAGATTTGCTTTGTCTTGAGTGGAATTTGTCTGACAGATCATGAGTAAGTGTCGTTTTTTTTCACCAGGGATTCACGTTAGCATGATTTACTACACATCAGTTGCAAATAATAGCAAACTGAGAAGCGTTCAACAAAGCATATACCATCACTTAACAACATCTGAGCGTTAAGTAGATCTCTCTTTAAAGTTATTGTTAAAATGCAGTTTCCCTATGGAGAACATGAATGGGATTTTTGCTTCCCGAACCCGACTGTTGTGCTCTCTAGAATACAGGCTTGACTGTAGTTGCACATTCAGACATGATTACTCAAGTATTCAAGCCTCTATCTAAGCCGCTGTGTGGACAGGACATTTCGAGACTCACTTCTTTAATTAAATGCGGTAGTCAATCCAAAACACTGACATTTCGGGCGACTTGTGTCTTTACGGGTGTTCATGTTGTGGACTCATCAGTGGGAGGAGCTTCGGTCGTTGGCCACATCCAGCAGGCGTCTGAGCAGAGCCGTCTGATTCTCCTGGCAGAGCCTTTTGGCGGGAGACTGCTGCTCTTCCTCCAGGGCGATACTTCGCTTCTTGGTGGGCGTCTCGCCCGTTCGGATCATGCGGTTAATCTCTCGCAGCCTCTGTGGGATAAAGTGAAAAATAGTTAAAGAACTACGTTGCGTGAATCTGAACAGGAATTGTTTTTACGATAATGTATTGCTCTTTTACGTTGGATGGGCTGGAGCTGACGTAGTAGAAGATCTTGTCTCGAGGAGAAATTGGGCTGCTGGTCTTGTGTGGAGAGATGTAGATGGAGTGATTGTGGGACAGGAGCACCCGGCGTGGAGAGCCAATGCGGAGTGACGGATACGGACAGAGGGGAGGAGCTTCAGCCTGCAAACACACACACAGCTGCAGATATAAATCTGAATCAACACTGAACTGACTGGAGCGTAATAATGACACCTGTCTTTTGAGAGCTGCTTTAAAGCAGAATTTGACTTTGTCTTTGAATTCGAAGAAGTTTGCATCATTGATTCGGAAATTTGCATTTTATGAAGTGCTATAGAAATAAAGGTGACCTGACTTGAGACCACAATAATACAGAAAACAGGCAATAGTTACCCCGTTTTTTGGCGAGTTGCTGGAGTAACGCAGAGCGAACCGTTTGATCTGTTTGATGTAGACGTGGTTGTAGAAACGGATGAGGTCTGCCCTCTCCTCCTCCTGCTCTTGGGGGCCCCCAGGGGCCCAGGTCTGGGTGGATGGGGCACTGCTGGGCTGGGGAATGGGCAGAGTGCTGCTGGAGCGCATGGACACAGGACTGCTCTCACCGCTGGCTGCAGAACAGAAAAACAGGAAGTCATCGTAATGAATTCACAACCTGCAAACGATTTCTGCATTCCTGGGTCCGTTTGGACCTGGTGGTATGTCAGCCTATAAAAGAGTCATAACAAAAATATTTTTCAACTAAAAACATGCTGTATCTTCTCATTAATGAGTAAATGTGCAAAAAAAAAAAATCAATGTTTTGAATGTTACCGTGTTATTACGACATTCACACATTTTTAGTTCTTAAAATAATTGAGTTCATTTTACATGAACTACAACTACAGAAATACCACTGGGATGCAAGAAACCCAATGTATTAAATATGAAAATATGAAATTTGTAAGACTATTCAATCTGAGAATTACCAGTATTAACATTGAAATCAATTAATTCATTTAATGTAATTACTTTGACTTATGTCCCATGATTGATCGAAAACAGTCCAAATTTATGAAACCAAAATATATATTTTCTAACAAAACAACATCAATATTACTCTGGGATGGTTTCAAACACAAAATGTAATGTAATAAGGTGTAACTAGGGGTGTGCGATATATATCGTCTGCGATAATATCGTAATTGTTGTTTTAACGATGTGCGATTTGACATTTTCGAAGTATTTTACAGCAAAACAAACAAACACCCCCGCTAAATGGGGATTGCACTTCACATTTACGTGATGAAGTCTAGTTGGTTAAACAGTGCACGTGTGCATTTAGAGAGTGTTCTTTCACTGCATGATTCAGTCTATTAAAATGCATTAAGAAAGATCACATAATTCAAGATATGGGGGCAGAAAATTTACATAGTTATACATTTCATGTAGTTAAAATCACACGAAGAGTGCTGTTTTTTCTTCTTCAAAAATAAGCATGATTACAAATGTGATACTGATTTTTACAGATTGTTCAGTACCACAAACCAGTTAATATTATGAGACTTACGTTTCAGATACTATATTGCCTGTTTTTTGCTTTATTTTGCCAACAAAAATAATTCCAATCAAAGCCACAGTGCTGTTTTGCGTCTCTGAGCAATGACAGCTTTTCGTTCCTGAATGAATCAACTGTTTAAAAGATTCGGTTCAATCGCAATGACTCACTTGTTTACAGTGACTTGCTGCCACCTACTGGCAGCTTTAATTTCACATTTAAAGTATCTTTTCATTCAAACATCAGTATTCAATGTTTTAGGTTTTGAAAATATCCACAACTATTAATGCATTTATCGTAACTGCAGTGTTAAAGCACTCCATGTCCCTCGTGAGCTGAATACATGTGTGTAAATACATCTAAATGCTACTTCGTATGGAACTTCTGCAAAGATTAATTTTGTTGTTACTGGTTTCATTTGTTTGGTAACAGCCTAAATGTCTTATTATTATAATTGACTGATTAATTGTAAGAATTTGACTCAAAAGATAATTGACACTTTTAGAAAAAATGGCTTTATTAAAGGTAAAAAATGCCCATAAAAGGTAAAAATCAATTTAAACTTATATGAAAAGATTAATTTCTGATCACTGATGTGAACTGACCAGCACAGAATGAAGAATATCAAAAACTGCAGCTGTGTCCATGGTAGTCAGATTCACACGATAACACCCTCGCAAAATATCGTCTATTATCGTTATCGAAAATATCCCAAAAATATTGAGATATTATTTTTTTTACAATATCGCACACCCCTAGGTGTAACAATCAATCAATCAATAAAATAAATAAAATAAAATATGGTTATTAAAAAAATCTTGGCTTATTTGCAATGGTTAGACATTTCTTAGTAAATCTATGCATTTTTTAATATAAATGTATATCTATTCTGGGTCAAGTCAGACCAGAATGCATCATAAGGGTTCAAGGGGCAAAAACAGAACAAAACAACTGGAAAACAATCACTAAGAATGAAATGCACCTGTTTATTTGCACTATGGCTACACCGGATTTACTATTCACCGGAATCAGGTGGGCGCATCATGCGATTATGTGGGCGTATAAATGACAGAAACACCAAAATAGCAGACTGTCCAGTGTCAAAAGCTCTAGATAATGTGTGTTACCTTGTTCTTGTCCTCCCTCTGTGGGCGAGCACTGTCTGTGGCTGTTTTCACTGTTTCCTGAGTGGCGTCTCTTCCTTCCAGAGATCAGCACACTCCTGTACACCTGAGATACAATCTTTATTAATATCTTCGTCACGTTAACTTCTTCCTCACTGTTTTTACAGATGCACAGATACACTTACGCTGCTGCTGGCCTGAGGTTGAGATCTGTAGCACTTCATGATGTTCTGAAACGACTTATCCTCTTTCGCCACCTGAACAATGGACAAAACAGTTAAAGCAGCCATTTTTCTTACTCTTTGAAAAAAAAAGTTACGTGTAACATACTGTAGCATGCAACCTTGATTTCACACATCATTGCACTGCGATTTTGACAAACATGAAACTGTACATTAATTTGCGGGACAAAAACTACTACAAAAGTCTAGAACATGACCAATTACATATAAATACACCTATTAATGCCTATATAAATACCTATAAATAACTTGTGTTTGATAAATTATGTTTAACCCTCTAAGCGCCAAAGTCACAAAATTGCGACAAGACGTCATACTTCCTAGTAGTTCCTAATATGGTGTAATATCTCATTTGTATTCCCTACCACTAGATGGCAGACATGTAGTACCTCGATTCTAGACCAAAATTACATCACGTTCCTATTCAAAGTGTTTGAGGAAAGAGCAGAGCAAGTGAGCTATCTGTCATTAATGCGGAAGCAGTTCAGTTAATAGCGTGTGGGTAAGCTGTGAGATTTGTGAGAGAAAAATCCCCAAATGGCTAATAAAAAGTTGTACCGTGATGATGTGTTGCAAATGTTATTCGCAAGATTCGACTATGAAGGGAAATATTTTGACCTTTTGGAAATGACGACATTCTCTAAATGTCGTAAGCCTTCTCGCCGGTACAACTTTACAAGCGCAATGGTAGCCGGCGTGACAATGCGGAGTGTTCACGATCACAAACACTGATCTTTCGATCCTTTTGCCCACCGGATGATGGGGTTGTCAGGGATGAATGGTGGTCAATTGTTTCCCATAGGAAGCTGTTGACTAGAACAGAGTCATCAGTTGGTTAAGGAGAAATCATTTCTGTAGTCGCACTAGCTCTTTGTATCGAGTCCAGCAGCGCTCTGGGATCATGCCCAAAAGAGTGCGAAGTGGCCGCAGTACCTGGGCATTCTGTACCTGGGCATGCACTTGAGAGGTACCATACTCTCAAGACCTATAAACTGTGTCACCGGTAATACCTTCGTTGGGCAGGGGTCTTTTAGCTGGTCAACTGATCAAAAATAGGCACATGCATTTTTTACTATGGCACAGTAATATATTAATAATTTAGTACTTTCTCTTGTTTTATTGTTGGTTTCCTCTTTTCCTGATCATTTAGAATGAGGATAAAAAGAAAAAAAGACATGCAAATAAGTTCAAACAACAATTCAATATCTATTATTTCCTGAAAATTACTGATGAACAGATCAAAAAGTAAACTACTGTTCACATGCATTTTACTAGGATACATAAGATAGTATAATTTAGTACTTTCTCCTGATTTTAAATTTTTTTTTGTGTGGTTTCCTCTTTCTGATAATTGAGAATGAGGATAACACGGCCAAAAAACAACAAACATGCAAAAGTTCAACCTCAAGTTCAATAATCTACTCATTCCTGAATATTATTAAACTTCAAGATGGCCGCCCCCCCCTAGGACGTCATAAGATCCTGCGTAATGATAGAACCGAGTATATTGACACCCCCACATAAACTTTCGTCATGCCCAACACATTTTATTTATTACCAGTAGATCCATATTTTAAGCCCCTTTCAAGCCACAACGCTTGTGACACATATTTATGATCAAATCCGGCATTTTCCCAAATCCCTGGCCCCTAAAAGTTTACAATACCTTAGCATGACGTATATGCACACACTGGAGACTGGTCCTAGATGTCGTAGTCGCACACCCATAGAGATTCGTGTTGCCGTGCGCAACATAACTCGAACTACTCAAACAGGTCCAGACTTTCCTGCGCCAGAATCATATACATCTACCTAGTCTCTGATGTCCAATATTAGCACATAGAAGCTCCTCTGATAACGTACCTACCCAAGGTTATATCACCAATTCATGGGAAGGGCAACCCACGAACTCAATCACATAAATCACCCCCCACCTCCCTGGTCAACAACACTAACTACATCTATCATAATGTCTATACTCGCATGACACATCTCTTACGGTGAAAAAAGCATAGTTGAGAAACAATACAACGATTATGCGTCTCGGCTTTTGGAAATAGCATACCCAAACTAATAATACCTACACAACAACCCCTTACAAGAAAATACAATATGCTGGCCCTGTCTACTCAGCGCATGAGCCAGACTAGTAAGAGCCTTTGATACCTCACTAAGATTTACCAGAGCCCATCATACAAAGTCAGACCGCCTAAAATACATAAGATGTGAGACAGGGGTTCCTTGTGAGGGAGTTATCAGAGACAGCAGGGGGCATGTGTAACTGTGCAAACCGCTGTGGTAGCGAGGACTTCAGAGTGAGACACCTGTCGTTTGTTTATCCGCGGTGGTGTTGGTGTAGCCGGGCTGAGGGCGGCGTGCGTGCTCGCTGTGGCCTTGGGGGTGGTTGCATGGGCGGGTTTGGCTATGGTGGCGGGGCCGTGGCCGGTGTGCGAGGTGCCCGGGGGGTGATTTCTGTTTTTTTTGTCGTGGGGGGTTGCGGCAGTGCCAGCACAAGGGCGGAACAGGACGCGGCGGGTAGGGGAAGCGAATTGTGGAATAGGCAGAGCCCCCCACGCATAAACGAGCAGGGGGGCCCGCCAAGAGTCAAAAAGTCAAGACATGGGACGTTTCAGACTTACAGCAGCCGAATTGACGCCACACCCTGGCTGGGAAGGCCAGTATTGCTAGTCCGTAGCAACAAAAGGTGGTAAAAAAAAGCTAATTTAAGTGAATAATTATGTAATTTCTTATTTTCCTGTTAAAATGGAAAATTAAAACGAATATTTCATCTTTCACAGATCAATAATGTTTCCTTAGGAATATATTTATTTATTTATACATTCCAACATGCCTCTGCTCCTCGCCATGAATTCGTGTCAACATTTAAATAGTCTGGCTCAGTGTTTGCTGTAAGCTGGTCATTATTCTGAAACCCTCCACCTCCCCCAGCACCACCTGTCTAGATCTGCTTAGAGATTTATCTACTATATGCCTATTCATGAAGCAGCAGCATATCTTATGATCTTTTTTTTTTTTTGAATAAGAAGAATCAATGAAGTTTTTCTGTGGGATCACCTACTGAATAACAGATTCATAAAGGTACTGATGATAAACTGATGATTTTGTAGATAGTTTTGCACCTTGAACAGGTATGGTGACCGTCTGGCCATTGTTTGCTGTGAAAGTAGCTGTTGCCATGGTGACCACAGTCTGTCCAGCTGGGATGGGGCTGACCAGAGATGGCTGGGCCACTTTGACAGGTTGAGCAGGCTCAGGGGTTGAATTTCCATCGACAAAGAGGCGGCGACAGGCCGTGCCAGTAGGGGGTGAGCTGTAGCGGTCATGGAGAGATGTAGGGGATGGAGAAACACCTGCAGGAGGAAAATAAACAACATATTAAAATATGAACATTTGGTCTGTTTCAATAAATGTATAGAAATCATCTTGCATTTAGACAAAGTGCTTGTTTCATTCAAAGTAAGTCACCTTTTCCTGCTCCTGTGATATTACTGCTGAACTCACTCTTATTGGGAGTGTGTGTGCTGCTTCCTGAACTGTCCTCCAGGTGTTGAGGAGGCATTATCTGTAATTAATTTCACACTTAAGTATATATTCTTAAATTATATTATTTATGTACAGTTTTAAAGTATCCTAAAATGTATTTCTTTTTCAAGAGGGATAGCAAATATCACCAATCATGTTTATGTGGTTATAAGCGGTTATATTGTTCTGACCTCCTGGCAGGCAGGAACGCAGTTCTTGGCCTCACGGATGCTATCCCACAGCGGGGAGTTTCCTTTCCATGCCAAAGATTCCAATACCTGCTCCTCAACATGGTTCAGATGTTTGACTACCTCCCGGAAAAGACCCTCCTCCACCCTCACCAACACCTCAATCACCTGTGAGCGAGATAGAGAGGCTTTGGCTTTTATGAATGAATGCATACAATTTTATGGTTATTTTCTATCTCTATAGTCACTTACCTTATAAAAGTGATAAGCGGGGAGGTCAAAGATTTGCAGGACTCTGGGAAACTCTCCCGGTGGTCGATACGAGAAGATGACGATCTCCAGGCAGCAGATGATCAGTGACCGGTGAAATATATCTTGCTCTAGAATGCCCTGAGACACATGACATTCAGCAGACATAATTACCTAAAGTATGCTGCTAATATTCAATAGTTTTGCATTCCTCATGGCTTAGTTAAGGCATATAGTGTGATTTGTGTGAAAATGAAACCTACAGACAGGTCCATATCTCCAAGTCGTTTCTTCTCCTGGTTGATGATCACTTCCAGTGATTTGTAATAAAGTGCCTCAGCCAAGCAAAAATACTTCACTGCAACATCTGTGAAAAAGGATGCCCCAATTTTTTTTTTATCAATCAATCAACAAATGATCATTGTTTGAATTGTGGGAAAAGCCATGAGCTACAAATTAAAGAAGAAAAAAAAAAAGAGAATAATATGACAAGTAAGTATGAACATGCACACCTCTCGCCAGAGTCTTGTTATCGTCTCCTGTTCCCTCATAATTCTGAAGAAAAATCTCTGACATCTCCTTCAGTCTGGCTGCTATGGACTCACTGGGGTCTCTTACACATGATCTGTTACACACAAACAAAAAAATATCAATGATTCCCGCGCACAGCAAATTTCACTGCGACTTTACCAGGTCACTGGAATCACTGCAATCACAATCACTAGAATCCCAGTTTTACTGGAATCCCTGTAATCAGAATATACTGGAATCACTTAATCATTTGTGTCATATTTTTCGGGAAACAGTGGTATCACATTTTACTGTGATCATGATTCAATAGAACAAATGTGTTTACTGGCATCACAATTCATTGGACTCGCTGGAATCAGTTTCCTTGGATACACATCTGGATACACATTTAGCTGGCATAGGTAGAATACTGGAATACACACTTGACTAATCATTGGTAACACATTTATATGGAAATAACTGAAATTACGTCAATTCATTGGACTAACATACTGGATTCACAAATTTACTGGACTCTCTGAAACACAGTTTATGGAAATAGCTGGAATTACATCAATTTATTGGACTAACATCTTACTGGAATCATATTTTTATTGGACTCTGTAATAGTTTTACTGGACTCTCTGTAATCAGAATGTTACTGGACTCTCTGGAATCACAGTTTACAGAAATAACTAGAATTATGTAAATGTATTAGACTAACATCTTCCTGGAATAATATTTTACTGGACTCTCTGTAATTATAGTTTTACTGGACTCTCTGTAATTATAGTTTTACTGGACTCTCTGTAATCAAAGTTTTACTGGACTCTCTGTAATTATAGTTTTACTGGACTCTCTGTAATTATAGTTTTACTGGACTCTCTGTAATTATAGTTTTACTGGACTCTCTGGAATCACAGTTTTACTGGACTCTCTGTAATTATAGTTTTACTGGACTCTCTGGAATCACAGTTTTACTGGACTCTCTGTAATTATAGTTGTACTGAACTCTCTGGAATCACAGTTTTCAGAGCGACATACTGGACTCTCCGTAATTATAGTTGTACTGGACTCTCTGGAATCACAGTTTTACTGGACTCTCTTGAATCACAGTTTTACTGGACTCTCTGGAATCATAGTTTTACTGGACTCTCTGGAATCACAGTTTTACTGGACTCTCTGGAATCACAGTTTTACTGGACTCTCTGTAATCAAAGTTTTACTGGACTCTCTGTAATACTCAAGTTTTTCCTGGGCCCTCTGGAATCCCCAGCTTTACGGACTCTCTGTATCATATCTTTACTGACCTCTGGAATCAGCCGTTTCTTAGAAATAACTGAATTAGTAGAATTATATTACACTAACATCTTACTGGATGGTTATCACATTTTACTGGCTCTCTTATCACAGTTTTACTGGACGCCTCTGTATCATAGCTTTACTGACTCTCTGGATCACCGTTTCCTGTCTTTCTGTAAATTAGTTTTATAAGAAATAACTGGAATTACATAGTTATTTTGGACTAACATCTTACTGGAATCATATTTTTATTGGACTCTGTAAATATTCTTTTAACTGGCTGCAGTGGACGCACCACTTTACTGCTCTCTTTATCACGTTTATGAAATAACTAGAATTAGTAAATTTATTAACTAACATCTTACTGGCTGTTATCACATTTTTACTACTCTCTGTAATCACAGATTTTCACGTGGATTCTCTGCTAATCATAGCTTTACATGGACTCTCGGAAATCACAGCTTATACTGACTTTCTTATAGTTTATAGAAATAACGTGGGATTACATAGTTTTTGGACTAACATCTTACTGGAATCATATTTTTATTGGACTCTGTAATCATCATTTTGCAACCTGACTCAGTGGACACAATTCCTGGGACCCACTGTTCTCCGTTTATAGAATACTAGAAATTATGTACATTTATTAGACTAACATCGTACTGGATGTTATCACATTTATTTTTTTACTGGACTCTCTGTAATTATAGTTTTACTGGACTCTCTGTAATTATAGTTTTACTGGACTCTCTGTAATTATAGTTTTACTGGACTCTCTGTAATTATAGTTTTACTGGACTCTCTGTAATTATAGTTTTACTGGACTCTCTGGAATCACAGCTTTACTGGACTCTCTTGAATCACAGGTTTACTGGACTCTCTGGAACCACAGTTTTACTGGACTCTGGAATCACAGTTTTACTGGACTCTCTGGAATCATAGTTTTACTGGACTCTGTAATTATAGTTTTACTGGACTCTCTGTAATTATAGTTTTACTGGACTCTCTGTAATTATAGTTTTACTGGACTCTCTGTAATTATAGTTTTACTGGACTCTCTGTAATTATAGTTTTACTGGACTCTCTGTAATTATAGTTTTACTGGACTCTCTGTAATTATAGTTTTACTGGACTCTCTGTAATTATAGTTTTACTGGACTCTCTGTAATTATAGTTTTACTGGACTCTCTGTAATTATAGTTTTACTGGACTCTCTGTAATTATAGTTTTACTGGACTCTCTGTAATTATAGTTTTACTGGACTCTCTGGAATTATAGTTTTACTGGACTCTCTGGAATCACAGTTTTACTGGACTCTGTAATTATAGTTTTACTGGACTCTCTGGAATTACAGTTTTACTGAAATATCTGGAATCACAGTTTTACTGGACTCTCTGGATTCACAGTTGTACCGGACTCTCTGTAATTATAGTTTTACTGGACTCTCTGTAATTATAGTTTTCCTGGACTCTCTGGAATCACAGTTTTACTGGACTCTCTGTAATTATAGTTTTACTGGACTCTCTGTAATTATAGTTTTACTGGACTCTCTGTAATTATAGTTTTACTGGACTCTCTGTAATTATAGTTTTACCGGACTCTCTGGAATTATAGTTTTACTGGACTCTCTGGAATCACAGTTTTACCGGACTCTCTGTAATTATAGTTTTACTGGACTCTCAGGAATCACAGTTTTACTGAAATATCTGGAATTAAAGCTTGTTGGAATCACAGGACAGTGGAATCAATAAAAGGATATTCCATCTGATTACAGTAAACTGTGATTGCAGTGGTTCTAGTGAACCGACAGTAAATACAGATACTCTGCATCTTGTATTTGGGTGTATGCAGCAGATTGTGACTAACACAGAAATTAACTTGGGCTCACCTGAATATGTCTCTGAGTCCCATGCTGGGTCTGTATTTGAATCCTGTCAGCAGAGTGTGCAGACAGCCCACGCTCTGCATTGCCATGGAAACGGGGGTACCCACACTGTTTTCCGGCACATACCTCCTTCCTGTCAAAGGAGTGGACACTTTCAGAGTAGATGCCTGTGAAACAAACACACAGGTTTATTAATATGTACAACATCATTGTTAATTATTGAGAATTATTTTTAAGCATATTTATGTTTGTTGGACACACATACTGTCATTGAGTTCTGGAGGGGGTTGGTCAGTCGTTCCTGGTTCTCTATCCCTTCACACAAACAAGGTCCTGGGGTGCCAATGTCTTCTCTGGCCGCTTCTCCCAGAAATATCCTCTCATCCAGAGAACCGGATGACAGCACGTGTTCCTCATACACACGGTTCAGAGAAGCACTGAAGAAACAGAGAGAGCGAGGAGATTGTAAACTACAGGAGAAATATTTCAGCAGCTTCACACAGAATAAGTATTTAATTGAAAAGCGACACTCACAGACTGTCACCGAAATTTATTGGCTCCAAAAACCCTGTCAGCGTGTCTTCTTTCCCTTTCAAAACCTGTGAGAGAGATATCAAGTATTGGTAATCTCACCAATAATACCAAAAAACGGCTTATCCACAATTTTAATACAATAAATAATAATAATATAATAATATAAATCAAAGCAAATCATAATACAATTTCAGACCTAAAATTTGATTTAACATGACTTTTCTGAATATTCCTAAGAAACAATGTTGAAGTCTCTGTAACTTTAAACGCTTTTGACTACTGGAATATTAAAGTTTGTACAGTGTTTTTGAAAAGAAGTCTCGTATGCTCCTAAAGGCTGAATAAATTTTTTTAATTTATTATTTTATCAAAAATCAGTAAAACAGTCAATACATTGTGAAATATTGTTGGCCATTTAAAATATATCTTTTTTATATTAAGTATATTATATAGATATATTATTATTATATTTATTTTATAATATATTGTTTAAAATTTAATTTATTCTTACTGATGCGTAGAAGCCTGAATTTTTTTACATTTGTCTTCAGTGTGACAATCTTGTCAGAAATCATCATCATAAATCTGAACTTCATGTTGGTTGCCAATTATTTACTTTTTTTATTAGTGCCAGTTATTAAATGGTTTCTTGATTATTAATGTTGAAAACAGTTTTTGCTGCTTTAATATTTTTGTGGAAACCGTGATGTTATTTTTTTCAGGATTTTTTGATGAATGGAACGTTCATTTATTTGAAATCGAAGTCGTGGTAGCATTAATGTCACTTTGCTCAAATTACTCCAAGAATTTTTACATGGGAGGTGTCATCAACAGTTTCCACAAACATATTAAGGACCTGTTATTCAACGTTCGATATATCCGCAACTGTTTTTTGAGCAGAAAATCACATATTAGAATGATTTCTCAGTTTGTCTCATTTGATCATGTGACAACGGAATACTGAAGACAGGTAATACATCATTACATTTTTACAGATATTAAAATAATAATAATAAAAAACTATTATTTGAAATTTCAATAGATATTTCAATATATTATACTGCTTTTATATATTGTTGTTTTATTGACATTTTGAACAATTTGATCAAATGCAGCCTTGGTGAGCCAAAAGGACTTCTTTCAAAAACATATTGATGGTCCTCATATGTCTGGTGTATTTCCAGTACCTTCCGCTCAAAGAGTTTCTTAATGAAGGGTTTCCAGAAATGCTCCTTTGCTCCTTTGGCCTCCAGCACCAGCCCATCGTGAAGCTCACACAGCTTCTCTATGAAACATAATGAACCTGGGCCGGGCTTATAATCTTTACTGTTGAAGTCCTCAGGCAGCCCTGCACACAAAACAAAACAAGCACAAACCAATGTTTGATTGACCTTCTGTGATCTCCTACTGTCTGGACACCTGATCTCAAAACAATTACTTCAGTGCTGTGTGTGGGACCTTTAAAAGCCGGGTTGAGCAGATCTTTACGACTAGAGCACAGGAGAGCGTTGCAGTAAACCAGATCCAGAGCGCACAGGAGCAGATGATACGAGTTCACCAGATCATCACTGATCATTGGGAAGTTTCCTACAGGACAGAAGAGAAAAAGGGTGATGAAAATACTAATAATAATATATAAGAGTTTCAGTGGTGGTTCTACAAGGATCTCTTATGACATTAACGCATTTTTGGTTCTGGTTGGAAACGTTATACTTTGGTATGAACTTGTTTCCTCAACTGAAACTAAACAATCTGTCAAACATATTACAGTAAAGACCTGAGCAGGAAAACAATGCTATCACACTACAAACATATATCAAGCAGACAGGTGGCCAACTTTACTGCAACAACAGGAAAAGTCTGCAAAAACAATAACATGTGCTGTTAGGCCACAATGCCTGGATTTATAATTTCCCGTTTAATTCATTTCAAGAGTTACAGTACCAGCTTGTACAACTGTCCAAATCAACAGTACACCTATTAGTAACTATAGTAAATTATTACTATATTACTGTGCCACAGTAAAATGCATGTGCCTATTTTTTGATCAGTTGACCAGCTATCTGCCCAATCAGGTATCTAGGTGACACAGTTTATAGTTCTTGAGAGTATGGTATCTCTCATTGCATGGCACAGCATACAGACCTACCCCACACTGACTGCACCTGTACTTTGTAAGGGTGCAGCACTGGTCAAATCTTTCTCTCCTAGATAACCAACAGGCTCATCAAAGCATTTGATCCAGTTCTGATACACTTCTTCATTTTTTCAAATAAACCCAGCCACTATTGTCATCGCTATTTCCAGCCCTATTTAGATCCAGATCACCCCTGCTGCCTCTACCACGTCTCCCGGCTCTCCCACGCACAGCATGGCCATGTCTACCACGGCCACTCCCACCTCTTTGGGGCGCTGGATCCAAAGAGCTAGTGCTACTTCCAGCCCTATTTCTCCTACCCCTGCTGCCTCTGCCTCTAGCAACAGCTCTCCTATGGACACTACAACCACGTTCTCCCCTGCCACCCCCATCCCCGTTGGACAACGGTTCGAAATGATCACTTGTTTGTGCTTCGTGAACACTCTCTCGCCTTGCACGGCGGCACCATTGAGCTGCAAAGATGTACTGGGAGAAGCGCGATCATTAGACGACCGATCGTCATTTCCGAAAGGCAAATATTCCCCTTCAGAGTCAGAATCTGCGAATAACATTTGCAACTCATCCTCACAGTACAACTTTTTATTAGCCATTTGGCGATTTTCTCTCACAAATCTCACAATTTACTCGCACGCTATGAGCTGAACTGCTTCCGCATCAATGACACAATAGCTCACTTGCGCTGTTATTTCCTCGAACACTTTGAATAGGAATGTGATGTAATTTTGGTCTAGAATCAAAGTACCTTCATGTCTGCCATCTAGTGGTAGGGAATACAAATGAGTATATTCACCATATAGAGGATCTACAGCCCCCCCCCTTAAAAAAAATTTTATTAAGTATGACGTCTTGTCGCAATTTTGCGACTTTGGCGCAAAGAGGGTTAAAGTATTAGGGATTTTGAATATGGATATTTTTCTTACAAAAACGCATCGATTCGCTACAGAAGTCCTTTGTTCACCCCCCGGAGCCGTGTGAGACACTTTTTTTTAATGGATGGGCGCTTTTTATTTAACTTATTTTGGACTGATGCATGCAACACCCGCTGAGTGGCATTAAACAGCTTGAAAGATCAAAGACAATTTTAAATATAACTCTGACTGGATTCGTCTGAAAAAAGAAAGTCATATACACCTACGATGGCTCCTACAGTAACCTTTTTAAATTATTTTTATCAAAAAAATTTAGGAGCACAGACAATTTTAGTTTTTTTTCCCCCCTTAAACAACGCAATATTAATGTGCCACATAACATACACAAGTATGGAGAGCATGAGGGGGAAAAAAATCTGAAACATAGCTTCAGATAAACATTTAATATTTTCAGTTTCAGAAAAACAGTTAGACAGGCTGTCCTCAAAACACAAAAAAATCATGCATAAATTTCATATGCACAAATACACAATGTACAGACATTGAAGTGTAGTGCTCAAATATATTTAAAACAGTTCACCAACAATTACAAATTCTGTCATCATTTACCCACCCTAATATCATTATATACATATAATATTAAAAATACCTTCAAGTGAGTTCTGAAGATGAAAGAAAGACTTAAGTTATTGGAATGAGCAAATTATAACAGAAATTTCATTTTGGGTGAACTGTCCTTTTAAAAGCTTTATTGACATCTGCACTGCTGAACACAATTAATGTTCCTGCCACACAGTGAACAGCAATCAGATGCTGCATATTTCAGCTGGCCAGGCTTTGTAGTGTGGTTTTCTTGAAGACAGCCACTTCTCTGCACATTTGCTTGGATCAAATCTTTCCAGAGATGGTCCCTCAGTGCTGATTCTAATAAGATCCTCCGTGGTAGATACGTGCAGACTGCTTCTGGTGGAGTTTATGATGCGGTTCTGTGCTGAGTATCCTCTCTCACACTGTGCAGCTGATATAGGTAGAATCAGCATCATCTCGACAAGGTGCAGTATGTTCTGGAAATGAAACAAACAACTGTACTGATTAAAAATAACGCCGATTAGGCAAGCTATTACATAAAGTACTGTAGAAATGGTAAAAAGTGTACATTACCTTGTAGTCAACATGGCTCTTTGGTGGACAAAGTTTGCCACAAGCTGCTGTAGGACTTGAAATGTTTGTCTTACAAGTGTCTTCAGACTTCTCCACTCCCCTTGAACGTTGTCTGTCTGGCATCCACCTCTAACCCAAACAAAGCTCATACACTTTTGCTACCATTGGATTTTTGCACTGCAGGTTGAGAATCGCCAGCTCTAACCTATCCAAAAAAAAACAAAAAAAATTGAGAAGATTTTGATTATAATTCTGCAAACCAGATGTAACCGTAGAGACAGTTCTTATAGGCATTTTGAATACTAAAACTAAAATATTATGTCAGAAGATTCAGTTATATTCATGTAGTAAAAAGTAGTAAAGGTTACATTCTTTTCAAAAGAAAACACTAACCGATGTGGCATGCAGTGTATGGGAATCACATGTTCTCCAACTTCCCTCTGCAAAAGAGCAATCACTCCACCATGGATGCCCATGTTTACAGATGCACCATCTGCACCAAATGCAATGCATTTTTCTGTCCAGTCAGGGGTGCCAAGGGAATCAAATGCAGCCTTTGTACCATCTAGGATGCCTTCAAAAAAAAAAAATTGTTCCTTTACATTATAGTTTCTTTTCATAACTTTCATAATATTTTCATTATCAAGCCACATTACACTAAAACAATGTTTTCCTGGTTCTTTGAAATAAAATAAGATAAAAAATAGTTTACAAAAATTGTACAGTCTACAATAGTTGTTAGGCACTGTTAATATCTTACTGAGTTATGTAATTTACTTTGGGATGAGAACAAAGAACGATTGGTTCTTAAGCCACTTTAATTGAATAATAGATTATAATAGTTTAGTATAAGCTTCCTGTAAAATGCATGTTTAAGTGTCATCTACAGCTTCAGTGACTTCGGGGGGACAATAATAAAAAATGTGGTACTTACCCTCTGCATGGGCATGCTGAAGCATCTGCTGGCCGACTAGACGAGTCACCGGTTTTCCGTCTTCTAGAAAGCGCACATACACTATCTCGCACTCTGTATTGGAGACATCTGTATCCCCATCAACAAGAACAGAGAGGTACCGTGTATCTTGAATGGTTTGAGCAAGCTTATCCCTGATGTCTTCAGCGATCTGGGCTATCATTTCTGCACATCTGACGTCGTTGTCATAGGTAGGGTTGATATCCACACCGTTTTTCTTCTGAAGCAAAAGTAATGGCCCAAATTTCGTAAATGGGATTTCTTCTTTCGCTATCAGGTATGCGGTGTTGAATTTGATTATTAGTTGTCTAAGAGCTTCTGCGTTTGTAAGGCTTATTTGCCTGTTAGCGGCTGCCTGAATTGTACGAGGATTATTAGGTTGTGACCTGTTAATAAATATGTCGAAAATGGCGCTGGGAATTACCGTGCTTTACAAGCGATTCTCGCTTGAAGTGTGAATTTCTGCACACAAACATTGTTGGCCCTGCTAATTCCGCACCGGCTTCTTTGCAGTATTTGCACAGCATGACATCTTGATCTCGGTTGTATTGTAGCCATGGAAAAGCGTCAAGCCATTCATTTCGGAACTTGTACGGTTTAAAGTTACTGATATTTTCTGTTTCTTACAAGGAACAACAGCACCGACTTCTTGTTCGTCTTGTTCTTCTTGTTTTTTGAAGCTACTCTGTTCTGCCTCATTTGAGACCGAACTCTTAAAGTAAAATTTGATGCTTTTCATCCCAACACCGCTTTAATTCAACGCCACAGTCGTCACAAACTTTTTCGCGCCGCTTGCTTGGGTGACTGGAATTAAAAGCAACCAATCACAATGCGAAATGTCACTGTTGATGCGTAACGTACGTGTAAGGGCATTGGGGAGTTGTAGTTTGTAGCTTCGATCAGGTCAGTCACACAAGTGCGCCTAAATATTTTTTCATGTTCGCACACAGTAATTTTTTGTCGCACTGTAGAGCCCTGCACCTAGGATGACTTGAGGGTGAGTCATTTGTGGGCTAATTTTTCATTTTTGGGTGAACTAACCCTTTAATGCCCTATTCTGCATGACCATATTTTAGATCTCTTAACCCTACCCCATACCTAAACTTAACAACTGCCTTATTAACTATTAATAAGCAGCAAATTAGGAACCTTCTGAGAATGCTCTTCTAAGAATACTTTCTCTCAACATTACGAGAATGTATATCAAAATGAAGTTATAAGAATGTTCCATAAACATTAAATGTAATGTCCTGACGTTTACCTAAACCTAAAAAAGTTCACTGTTAGCTGGGCGGTATCGTCACAAAATATAAACTCTACTTCTGTCCAGCTCTAAGATAATACTCATGATTTCCTGTAAAGTTAAAATGATGTGTATTTTAAAAAGCGCTATACAAATACATTTGACTTGACTTGCACTTACAGTGCTATCAAAAATGACGTCTTAAAAAAACAGATATATACTTTTAAAAATGTACAGTATTTCTCTTCTGAGAAAATGGGACAAAACTCATTACTTTTTTTATTCTATTCAATATAGGTATATTCTCAAAATGCCCCGAAATGTAAGACATGACATAATAACGACACAATTCAGAAAGATTAGCAAATGAATTGTTCATACTGTTTGACAAACTGGCTCAAATGATTCACCGAAAGAGCTCAAATGATTTAATCATCTTGTAAGGCATATAAATCCCTACTCTTACTATTTTGCAGTGTACATTTTCTATATGCTAATATGACCTACTACTTTTCTATAATGTGCTAAATACAACCAGTGCACACTGCATCCCACAATGCAATGCATTCAATGCAATACCTTCCATTAGTGTGATTTGATTGAACTGCTAAGACACAGTTTCTACAAACAAATATGCCAGCCTTTTTAACTTCCTTTCTCAAATGATACTGTAAATGTCACTCACTTGCATGCATGCTGCTGTACCTGCGGGCCAGAAAACATGCACTATGCACCTTTCACATCAATACATTTTAGATTTCCATTGCACAACATCAAGTTAAGCTGAATTAAGTATGCTGTACTTGGTACTTACATGCATTTTTTTATTTCATTCCCCAGATAATGTGATTTTGCATCTTTAACCAGCAGCAGGCTCTTTTCCCTGCATTGAGTTCAGCAGAATGAGGGATTTTGCTCCAGGATGGGATATAGAGGGACACAGATCGGCCCCAGTGGCCTGCTGAGCTTTACTCAAACACAGACAAGTCCTGACTTGACATCTGGGCTGGTTGCTATGTTAAGTGACGCACGCAGCACACGAGGACATAATGCACTCAGCCGGCGTCCTCTTGCTCTGCTGCTCTATGCTTTTTAGATATTTTATTGGAATACACCCGTATAAAAAAAAAACCATTTAGATTTGAGCTTCATGCATTGCTAACTGCATGACATGCTGTATTTTATGGCATTAATAATGACACAATTCACAAGGATTTACAAACAAATCAGTCATGACTTGCTCAAAAGATGACGTAAAAAAAAAAAAAAACTATTCGAACATCTGATTCTGACATCTTTACTGAGGCACTTACGCAGCACAACTGGGCTATTTTGGCCAGTTTGCAGTTGAAAAACAGGATCTAGGTAAATGTCTCCGAATAAAAGGGTTTATTTGCTTCTCAAGATGAAGTGAAGAACAATTCCGCAGAAACATAAAAAAGTTATATAAAATAAGTGGAAATATTACAAATCATGTGAATCTTATGAAAGCATTTAAGACCATATCCAGGCTATATTACAAGAAATTAGAAATTTTATTTCAATAATTAAAAGCGATACTTAATAATAATAACACTATTATTATTATTGTTGTTGTTGTTAGGACCAGGTAAGATATTTTGCATTATTATATCATTTTCATGACAAATTGGTAAAATATTATTTATGTTCGCCTTTACTTTGTGCTGATTACTGGATTTATATATTCTAATAACTATATATATCATCGATAATTATATAATACGTATATATAATATATAATGTGTGTGTGTTTGTTGTTTGTGTGTGTAACGTTTACAATGTTGGCAAAAATTCCATAATACAATAAAATTATTGTATCAATATCAGT
>JADLZN010005370.1:252500-255000 GCA_018155175.1 Sinocyclocheilus anophthalmus
CTTACAAGCTATAAGCAGCTACAAGTTCATGGCAAGAAGAAATGCAGCTCTATAAATCCCCAGCTGATCTTCAAGTTGTCTTGGGAACAATCACAGATGTGGTGTGTGTGTGTGGTGAGTGAGAGGAGAGAGAGAGAGAGATGTTTGTCTCTGTGGAGAGCGAGAGAGAGAGAGAGAGTGTGTGTGTGTGTGTGTGTGTGGTGTGGTTTGTGTGTGTGTGTGTGTTTGTGTGTGTGTGAGTGAGAGAGAGAGAGAGAGTGTGTTTCTGTGTGTGTGAGAGAGAGAGAGTGTGTGTGTGTGTGTGTGTTCTGTGTGAGAGAGTGTGGTGTGTGAGTGAGAGACGAGAGCAGAGAGAGAGAGTGTGTGTTTGTGTTTGTGTGTGAGAGAGTGTGTGTTTGTGTCTGTGTGTGTCTGTGTGTGGAGAGAAGCGTGGTGTGGTGTGTGTGTGTGTCTGTGGTGAGAGAACGAGAGAGAGAAGAAGACGAACCTGCTGTGTGTTGCTGCTCAATATGTGTCTGCTGTCCACCACAGAAGAGAACACCACTCACCCCTCCCTGATCTGATTTTCCGCACAGCTAGCATTATTTAGGCCATAATTAACTCTATATATTACTTAGAGGTACATTTTGCTGCTGTAAATATTTCTAATCCCTTATTTTCGTTTTATTTCAGTTTATTACATTAGGAATTATTTTACACTACATTTTTAATACTTTGTATATATTATTATTATTATTATTTTTCTTTCTGTTAATACACGTGTGTACTATTTGTAAGCAGTCCAGCTGCAATTGCTTTGGCAATACAAATGTATAATTTTTGTCATGCCAATAAAGCACTCTTAAATTGAAATTGAAAATTGAGTGTGTGTGTGTGAGTTGTGAGAGCGAGTGTGTGTGTGTTAGTGTGAAGAGATGTGGTGTGTGTTGCGAGGATTGTGGTGAGAGGAGTGTGTGTGTGAGAGAGAGAGAGTGTTGTGAGAGAGCGTGTGTGTGATTTTGGTTGTGCTGTGTCTGTGGGGGTGGGTTGTGTGAGTGTGTCGTGAGAGAGAGAGAGCAGAGTGTGTGTGTGTTTGAGAGAGAGAGAGAGTGTGTGTGTGATTGTGTGCATGTGCGTGTGTGTGTGTGTGTGTGCAACAACCACTGAACTGTTCAGCTGTGTCTTTTGTATCTCTATCTATATTCTCGTCAGAACAAGTCCGTTCACTGACCTCTGCTGTGAAGAGCGCAGGATCCTGGTCAGAGACACATACTTGCCCTCCGCTGTGCCTTTACCTATAGAGGGCACCGATGAGCGGCACGCCACATACAGACACACTGCCAACCAGTGCAGGTCACGCCCTGACCCACACACACACAACACACACACACCCACCACACACCAGAGAGACACACACACACGCCACACCCACAACACACACAGCGATAACAGACACACACACACACACACACACACACACACACAGAGAGACCTACACACACACCCGAGCCAGACAAGACAGACAGACACACCACAAACACAACACACACACACAGAGACACACCGAGAGACACACCCACAGAGACACACACACACACACCGAGACACACAGAGAGCACACACACAGAGACACACACAGAGACACACACACAGAGACGCACACACACAGACACACACACACAAAAACACACACACACACACCAACACACAAACAAACACACACACACACACAAACCACACACACACACACCCACACACACACACACACACACACACACAGAGACAGACACACAAACACACACACACAAACAAAAACACACACACACACACACACAGAGTAAGACAGCAGATCAACACACACACACACACACACACACACACAGAGACAGACAGACACACACACACACACACACACACACCCAGAGACAGACACACCAGACACACACAGAGACAGACACACACAGACACACAGACACACACACACACAGACTCACACAGACCACACACCACACACCACACACACACCACACACACACACACACACACACACACACATGTACATACACACACACACACACACACCGACACCCACACACACACACACACACCCACAGAGACAATACACACACACACACACACACACAACACACACAGAGACACACACACAAACAAACACACACAAACAAACACGCAGACACAGACACACTCACACACAGACACACCACACAAAACCCCACACACCCAGAGACAAGACAAACACACACACACACACACACACACACACACGAGACAGCACCACACACACACACACACACACACACACAGAGACAGACACACACACAAACACACAAACAGACAGAGATACAGACACACACACACACACACACAACACACACACCCACAACACACACACACACCAGAGACACACACACCCACACACAACACACACCCACACACACACAAACACAAAAACACACAAACACACACACAAACACACAGACACACACAAACAGACCTACAC
>JADLZN010005370.1:257500-377550 GCA_018155175.1 Sinocyclocheilus anophthalmus
TTTATTTTTACGTATAGACTAAAAACAAGCTAAAAGCACAGCTAGTTCTTCCTGTGCATTATTATAATCATCTGGCTGTAAAGCTATTCATTCATAACATCTTTTAACACGTTAAAGCACACTTTATTCATCAAAACATCAAAACAACTCGTTAGCGTGTCTATTCACAGGAATATTATTGAATGCGTGCATGCATAGCTACGTTTATAATGTATGAGCCCTGAGTTTACCTCCAGGGTGTAATTTGTGCTGATATTTTCATAACTCGCCTCCTCATCCACATTCAGAGCTGCACACAGAGCTTCAAACGCATGTCTAGTGTTCACCACCTCTCTTCTTCCTCGCTCATTTCTGCGGCTTTTCGCGCCTAGATGTATAAATACACGAGTGATCTGTATCTTTGTTTGCAACACGAGAAACGCAGAGAAGCAAACGGCGGTGAAATAAGAATGAAGTTATTTAATGAGAGCGCGAGCGACTCTACGGCTCCGCACGGTGCAGCCCTTTAAATGTCCTTTGACTGACAGCTCGCGCCTGCCGTTACGCTGAGCGCGTGCCGACGCAATCAGAGCGTGCGACGCGTCTCTGACGTGCCCTGTGCGTAGAGCCCGTCACGCGGAAGTGGAGGTCCCGCCCACTTTCTGACTTTCCCCTTGACTTAACTCATAATAAATGACTGTTTTACGAGTCTAAACCTTCCAGCCCGCATCTCAGCTTTTGAATAACATTTTAATACAGGCGAAAGAGTAAATCAGACTCTTGCTGTGTTAAGTTTTGTTCAATACTCTCGTTTTCTTTACTGTATACCGTATTACACTGCTATTTGTTCTGGCATTCAGACGTTCATCTGATTTAATATGTGATATATTGTCGTGTGGAGAACGAATGGTTACTTTATACCAGCACTTCAATGGAAATTCATCAGATGTGTTTCAGCGCAGTTCATTCTAGGCACTCGAAGACGCCACGCCGTAAAAACTCCATTTCCCATAAGCCAGTCGCCGGAAGTGGAGCCCGTTGGAGCGGAAGTGGACGCGTTGTTCGTTAGCAACTGTCGCTGTGGTCTGCGCGAGATCATGTTTGGGTTCAAATATTTGTGTCTTGTGAAGGTTTAAAGTACGCGGTGTGCTTATAAGCCCGTCTACTGTAGCATTGTTCTTCTGTGGTGTATTGGAAACTTGAGTTTGTATTTGCGAAATACTGCATTTCCGAAACAACATGTTAGAAAAGATGTGTCAGATCGCAATTCAAGTATCAGTATCAAGTACGTAATGCCTCGCTACTCTGATATATAACATGGCACTAAATGTTTAACATATTCATATGTGGTAATATTTACTTACGATATCAATATCATAATACATGTCCAAAGTGACCATGGTGCTACCGTTGCATTATTTGGTGTTTAAAGTGAAGTTATAATACAAATAATGTACTATACTTGATATTTTCCACATGTATGTTTGCTCTCAGTCTGAATGATGTTAGCTCGAGCTGAAGAGACAGCTGGAGATATTCCTGTGAAGGACATCCCTCTCAACCCGAGTGGAGCAGCACATTGCCCGGTCAGTATTACAGCAGAAGTGATATTATAACTGACAGTAACTGCTTTAGTTAATGGCAGGTACATGAGTAATCCTGTTCGAAACTGTGTTTAGAGGCCCTGCTGTCCCAGAATGTCAGAGAGAGGCAGAATGTGTCTAAATGCAGCAGGGAGGACATTTCTACGGCTGCAGGGAGAAAACCGCACACTTAAACCGCATGCATGCCAACAAGAAGACAAGATCCGCAGGTTTGAGCAGGCATTCGATTCTAAGCATGCAGATTATCGGGTTTATTTGTATTCTTCTCAAAAGTAACAAGAACAACGCAGTAAGTCTACAAATGTCTTTGGCGTTTCAGGATGGCCACCGAGTTGATTCGTCTGGTGGAGGACCGCAAGCAGAGCGAGGGCGGCCGAGATGTTGAGCTGCAGGAGCTGCAGGAGCTGCAGGAGAAGGTTCAGCAGCTGGAGAAACAGAACGAAGGGCTCAAGCACACTCCCTACAGCCACAGCCAACCACGCATCAACTCCGGCCTCCGCAGACTCACAGATGACATGCGTCACGATCTCAC
Organism: Sinocyclocheilus anophthalmus; assembly: GCA_018155175.1. Classification (NCBI taxonomy): domain Eukaryota; kingdom Metazoa; phylum Chordata; class Actinopteri; order Cypriniformes; family Cyprinidae; genus Sinocyclocheilus; species Sinocyclocheilus anophthalmus. Next base: position 259,616 of record JADLZN010005370.1, read on the forward strand.
ACTCCCAAAGCAGGTACACCTATTCTATTCTATTCTATTCTATTCTATTCTATTCTCAGTGGTAGAGCATTGCGTTAGCAGCACAAAAGGTCATGGGTTCGATTCCCAGGGAACACACATACTGGTAAAAAAATGTATAGCCTGAATGCACGCACGCAAGTCGCTTTGGATAAAAGTGTCTGCTAAATGCACAAATTATTATTATTATTCAATTCTATTCTGTTCTATTCTATTCTGTAATCTACTGTATATTATATTCTGAATGTGTCCTATTCCGCCTTTTGCTCTATTACTGTATGTTGATACATTCTATTCTATCCCATTCTATACTATGATTTATAATATGTTTTATTGTGTTTTGCAATTCTATTCTATTCCTCACTATTAGTGCTGGGCGGTATGACCAAAAATGTATATCACGGTATTTTTAAAAATTATACCGGTTTCACGGTATATTACTGTTTTTTTTTTTTCTTTTTTCGATGGATGACCGGGTGTTAACAGATACAGATTAATAGATGTATAGCTATGCTCATATTTCCTCATAATTCCAAACAGTCAGTAAGCGACAGGTGCTTGGAAACGCTGGTTTGTACTCATTTACTGACGAGTCTGCTGCGGTACAGCCAGCTGAATGCGCTGCTTCTCTGCCGCTCGCTGCACAGAACAGACGCACACTGAATCACTATATTGTCATTTAAAATCTGTAGTATGTTCTATCTGTTTATGCATAATTCTATTCTATTCTGCAATTAATATTGTTATGCTCTGTTATACAGTGGGGGGAAAAAAAAAAGTATTTAGTCAGCCACCAATTGTGCAAGTTCTCCCACTTAAAAAGATGAGAGAGGCCTGTAATTTTCATCATAGGTATACCTCAACTATGAGAGACAAAATGAGGAAAAAAAATCCAGAAAATCACATTGTAGAATCACCATAATCAAATTATGGTGGAAAATAAGTATTTGGTCAATAACAAAATTTAATCTAAATACTTTGTTATATACCCTTTGTTGACAATCACAGAGGTCAAACGTTTTCTGTAAGTCTTCACAAGGTTTTCACACACTGTTGCTGGTATTTTGGCACATTCCTCCATGCAGATCTCCTCTAGAGCAGTAATGTTTTGGGGCTGTCACTGGGCAACACGGATTTTCAACTCCCTCCAAAGATTTTCTATGGGGTTGAGATCTTGAGACTGGCTAGGCCACTCCAGGACCTTGAATTGCTTCTTACGAAGCCACTCCTTCGTTGCCCGGGCGGTGGGTTTGGGATCATTGTAATGCTGAAAGACCCAGCCACGTTTCAACTTCAATGCCCTTGCTGATGGAAGGAAGTTTTCACTCAAAATCTCACAATACATGGCCCCATTCATTCTTTCGTTTACAAGGATCAGTCGTCCTGGTCCCTTTGCAGAAAAAACAGCCCCAAAGCATGATGTTTAAACCCCCATGCTTCACAGTAGGTATGGTGTTCTTTGGATTCAACTCAGCATTCTTTCTCCTCCAAATACGACAAGTTGAGTTTTTACCAAAAAAGTTCTATTTTGGTTTCATCTGATATTATGACATTCTCCCAATCCTCTTCTGTATCATCCAAATGCTCTCTAGCAAACTCAGACGGGCCTGGACATGTACTGGCTTAAGCAGGGGGACACGTCTGCACTGCAGGATTTGAGTCCCTGGCGGCGCAGTGTGTTACTGATGGTAGCCTTTGTTACTTTGGTCCCAGCTCTCTGCAGGTCATTCACTAGGTCCCCCCGTGTGGTTCTGGGATTTTTGCTCACAGTTCTTGTGATCATTTTGACCCCACGGGGTGAGATCTTGCGTGGAGCCCCAGATCGAGGGAGATTATCAGTGGTCTTGTATGTCTTCCATTTTCTAATAATTGCTCCCAAAGTTGATTTCTTCACACCAAGCTGTTTACCTATTGCAGATTCAGTCTTCCCAACCCGGTGCAGGTCTAAAATTTTGTTTCTGGTGTCCTTTGACAGCTCTTTGGTCTTGGCCATGGTGGAGTTTGGAGTGTGACTGTTTGAGGTTGTGGACAGGTGTCTTTTATACTGATAACAAGTTCAAACAGATGCCATTAATACAGGTAACCAGTGGAGGACAGAGGAGCCTCTTAAAGAAGAAGTTACAGGTCTGTGAGAGCCAGAAATCTTGCTTGTTTGTAGGTGACCAAATACTTATTTTACCGAGGAATTTACCAATAAATTCTTTAAAAATCCTACAATGTGATTTTCTGGATTTTTTTTTCTCATTTTGTCTCTCATAGTTGAGGTATACCTATGATGAAAATTACAGGCCTCTCTCATCTTTTTAAGTGGGAGAACTTGCACAATTGGTGGCTGACTAAATACTTTTTTTGCCCCACTGTATTCTTTTCACTGTTTAATTCTACTCTGTTCTATTTGTATTCTGTTTTGTTGTTTTTTGTTCTCTATTCTATTCCATTATATTCTAGAATCTAAATGATCTGTTTTGTTTTGTTCTGTTTTCTTTTCTATTCTGCAAACTATTGTGTTCTATTGTAATTCTACTCTATTATCTTCAATTTATATAATATTATGTTCTGTCCATTCTATTGTGTTCTATTCTATTCTGTAATTTAAATTGCATTATGTTGTTCAATATTCTGTTCACTGTCTGATCTGCTCTGTGTATTCTGTTTTGTTGTCTTTGTTCTCTATTCTATTTTATTCTATTCTCATCTGTAACATCTCGTCTGTTATGTTCTGTTTTCTATTCTGCCAAGTGCCAACTATGCTGTGTTCTATTGTAATTCTACCCTGTTGTCTTCTGCAAGTTCTATTCTATTCTATTTTGTAATCCAAATGATATTATGTTCTGTGTTATCAATCCATTCTAGTCAAATTTAGTAATCACTTTGCTGGGGGTTAGAGTGTTTTCATAACTTCTAAATATATTCTCAAAGTATCCATTTAGTGTTTTCTATGATGTGTAAAAACAGAGGCACTGGAGAAAATTATGAACACGCATATTTAAAATATGCTACAAGTTATGGGTGTGTTTTGTTTTGTTTTTTTATTCAAAGGTATCAGGCATGTTGAAGGGGACATGAGTGCAAAACCACCCCAGGGTTTGTTGCCCCGCTATGGACACAGTCTGCTGGATGAGGCCCGTGCTGAAATCCACAACCTGTGAGTTCTGACAGAAACACAACACTCGTAGAATGAATGACATTACATATGTTCACATGCTTTGCCTGTTTTATCTGATGAGCCAGCAAGCTCAGATGGAGGAGATGGAGAGATCAGCAGAGATGCTGAGAGTTCAACTGAAGAGGAAAGAGAGAGAGTTTGAGGAATCGCTCCTCCAGATGAGAGCGCATCAGGCCAGCGGACAGAGGTGCTGCTCGCTCGTTTTAAACACTGCGTTATTAAACTCATATTAAATTGCTGTAATAGAAGATTGACATGACTACAGCAGAGTTTGAACTGTAAACCCTTGTGTTCTGATGAGATATGTGTGTTTTGCAGGTTAACTCTAAAGGATAATATGGAGATGATCAAACTACAGAAGCTGCTGTCTGAGAAAGCAAATACACTCACAGTGCTGGAGGGCAGATGTCTACAGCAACAGGAGGTACGACTGACCGTCAGGGACCCCAGTGACAAAAAGATTAAAGTATAGCCAATTATAGTTTATCCGTTATTATAACTGGAGTGTGTTCTCTGCTCTTTCCTGGATTTGCACCTCTATACTGTCTGATACATTTATATTTTACATTTACATTTAGTCATTTAGCAGCAGTCATTTATCCAAAGCGACTTACAAATGAGGACAATGGAAGCAATCGAAATCAACAAAAGAGCAATGGTATACAAGTGCCTCGTTTGTTGTGCCCTCTGCTGGTGGTCATGTCAATAGCAACTGCAGTGTTTGGAGAGTGTGTGTGTTTTTGTAGAGTATGAAGACTCTGAAGGCCAGTCATGATGCAGCGCTGGTGAAGGTGGATGAAGTGAGCCGACAGCTGAAGGAGGAGAGACTGAAGGGTTTACAGCTGGAGACACAGATTCAGACCAGAGCTCTGGACCAGAGACACACACAAGAGGTACAGCTGCCGTCGCACACACATACAAGGACACCTTAAAATAAAGCGTAACCCTACGTACTAGTGTTTGCTAACTATAGTATTACTATTGTTTTTGCTCATGCGTAGTATTAAGGATTTCAACAAATCCCTAGCATTGTGGGGGAGCGTTTTGCTCTCAGCACATCACTGAATTTCTTTTTGTCTGTTGTAATAGTGCGTTTGATGTGAGTCAGGAGCAGAAATGGAAGACGAGAGGACAGCAGCTCAAACTACAGGTGGCCCAGCTGGAGACGGCATTGAAGTCCAACCTCGCTGTTAAAAACCAGATCCTGGATAAGATCAAGGCAGAGAGGTAACCACACACGTGACCGCAGGTGCTTTAAAACCGCTGGTGTGTTAGACTCACTGCTATTTTATTTTCACGGAAGATTTATATGAAAAACTGATGCAAGAAAACAAGGAACTTCAGCTGCGTTACCTCGAGCAGAAACAACAACTGGATGAAATGAAAGAGCGCATGAAGTTCTTTACCAAGGTTAAGTGCAATATTTGTAGCAGTAGAGAAGAAATAGTCGTTTGAAGGAGTGGTTCACCCAAAAAGAATATGAACATAAAATAACTTAAAAAAAAAATAAACAAAATGTTTCAAAACAATTCAGATGATTTTATTTCACATTGATGCCTGAATCTGATGCTGTTCTCTTAAGGAAAGTGAAATAGATGTAGCTGAACTCAGTGAAGCCCTGATGCTTATAAAGGTAAATCCAAACTTCCGAACTATGTACAAATGGCATAAAATTAATGTATAAATTATTTAAAAACGTACTACCACTCAAAAACGGTCAGTAAGATTACCAAAATACTAATATTATAAGTAAAGATGCAAGACATTTATGATGTTACAAATGTGATTTGTATTTCAAATAAATGTTGTTCTTTTGAACTTTCGAGTCATCACAGAATCCTGAAAAAAAAATTATCGTAGTTTCCATAAAACTAGCAGCTATGGAGCAGTTTTCAACATTGATAATAAGAAGAAATGTTTCTTGAGCAGCAAATCAGCATATTAGAATGATTTCTGAAGGATCACGTGACACTGAAGACATCTATTTTAAATTGTAATAATATTTCACAATATTACTGTTTTTACTGTAGCTTTGATCAAATAAATGCAGCCTTGGTGATCAGAAGAGATGAAAAAGAAAAAAGTATTTTTTCAAACCTTTGAACGGTAGTGGATACATATATCTCAAAGGTAATTTGTGTATAGAAATTGTCATTGTTCTCCTGTATTGTTTAGGTTCGTAGGAGTCAGAAGAGTGGAGAGCTTGGATTTCTGGAGAAGGTGGAGGAAGGTGTAAAAGTGGATGTGGAGTGATCTTTGAGGGAACTGCAGGCCACTCATGCTGAGACCATCCAAGAGCTGGAAAAGACCAGGAACATGCTCATCATCCAACACAAGATCAATAAAGACTATCAGGTTTGATAATCATCACTATCCATTATCCAGAAGTCAACATGAAATCAAAATTTACCCTCTTTTAATTCATTAAAGGGATAGTTCACCCAAAAATAAAAAAAATACCCCATAATTTACTCAACCTCAAGCCATTCTAGGTGTATATGCCTTTCTTCTTTCAAACGAATCCAATCAAAGATTATTTAAAAACGTCCTGGCTCTTCCAAGCTTTATAATGGCAGTAAATGGGTGTTATTTTTCAATAGTCCAAAAGAAGTCCAATAAAGCGCATCCATCCATAATAAAACTTGCCTAAAGCCTTGATCACACCAAGAACGATAACGATAAAGATATAGTTCTAAAAATCATTCACAATATTAAACAACAGTAGAGTCCACACCACAGCTATAATGATAAAGGGAGATAGAAACGATATCGTTGGAATCACTTTCAGAACAATTTTTTTTCCAGCTGATGAACGATAAAACCACTGACACCAAATCAGAATCAATTCTGCTGTCATGAGTTTGAGAATTTAGCACGCGTATGCTTAAAACAAACAGACGATATCATCCGCTGGTGTGGACGCTAACATCGTTATCTTTATAGTTATCGTTCTTGGTGTGAATGGGCCTTAACACCGCTCCGGGGGGTGAATAAAGGCCTCCTGTAGCGTATCGATGCGTTTTAGTAAGAAAAATATCCATATTTAAAATGTTAGAAACTAATCTCTGACTTTCGCTAACTGTCGTATGCGCATTCACAATAGAACACCATTCCAGGTGGATGACGTAGGAATTATGCATCCTATATTTCGATATAAGCCAAGAGGAGAATGGTTTTCCTTTACTAAAGTAAGGAAAATGTGCTTCTTTTGCTCCTGTAAACAAACTCGCGAGACTAGCATATCTCACCGGACCTTACGCTACGATATAGTCATCCCACCGGAATGGCATTCTGTTGTGAGTGCGCGTACAACAGTTAGTGGAAGTTTGAGATTAGTGTTTATAAAGTTTTAAATATGGATATTTTTCTTACAACAATGCATGGATTCTCTAAAGGAGGCCTTTATTCACCCCTCTCTGAGCCGTGTGAGGCACTTTTTATTATGGATGGATGCGCTTTATTGGACTTCTTTTGGACTATCGAAAAACTTTTGAAAGAGCCAGGAAGTTTTTAAATAATCTTTGATTGGATTCATCTGAAAGACAAAAAAATTAAGTCATATACACCTAGGTTGGCTTGAGGGTGAGTAAATCATGGGTTAAGTTTCATTGTTGGGTGAACTATCCCTGGTCACACATTCCTGGTCAATATTTCTAAAATCTTAATAGTTACTGCAGTGATTTAATGTTGGTCAACTTTAATTTAATAATGCTTTCCGAAATAATAGAAAATAGCAGTAGATTTGAAAGAAGCTCGACCATTGGCACTGTGTCCAGATGCACTTGAGGTTAAACAAGTTTAAACTCAAGCCTTTTTGAAAGTAGGGGCTGGTGGTGTTTAAGGAAACTGCAAATTCACAACAAATTTCCAGACTTCCAGCTTAGTCTGTATTTTGGTATAAAACACACTTTTCACAATTAAATTGCTTCCCAATTGATAAAATCTAATTATGCTGTACATTTTTATTGCATAATGGAACAGTATTGTAGAGTATGTCTTATGTCTAAGACCATATTTTCAGGGTCTTGGTCTTGTCATGGATACTTTATTCAGCTGAGGCTGAGGTTGAAGCTGTCACTCGTGCGATGGACGATCTGAAACTTGAACATGAGTTGAAGTCAGAGAAGCTGGCTCAGCTTCTGGACATGAGAGCTGCCAAGATAAAGAAACTTGAAGGTTTAGCTGCATCCAGCACATGATGTTCAGATTCTCGATGTTTGCAGTCATGCTTAGTAAAACTAATTCTACCTGTGTCCTTCCAGCCCAGCTGAAGGACATTGCATATGGAGCCTAGACCCATGTGTTCAGACCTGATGTGACCAGCAATGATGTTACAGATGAGTTTGATGAAACCCTCCGCTTGGCTCAAGGTGAGAACCTTATGGAAATTAACTTGGTGAGAGCGCAGTTCTCTTCTGAAGCTATAGAAAGTCTAAAGGACAAAGATCCATCCACCTTCTGCACATACGCCTTCTATGACTTCGAGCTGCAGTCCACGGCTGTGGTTCGAGGTGCCCATCCAGCGTACAGCCTCACGTCTCAGTATCTCATGAGGGTGGACGACCTCTTCTTGAACTATCTCCACAGCAGCTCAGTTACGGTGGAGGTTCAGCTCGTCGAGGGCTTGAGTTTCCGCACGGTGGCTGCTGGTCAGCTCAGGTTAAATCAATTGCTGGAACGAGGTGGGAAGGTGTTTAGCACCATTCAGTTAGTTTGGTGAGTCTTTAGACTGTCTTCTGACATTGGTGTAAAGGATTTTTTTCTTGTAGATGTTGACCAGTATGGGTTTTTTAGTTGATATTTAAGGAATTGTTGAAATTAAATGAAAGCTCACTGTTTTTGTAGGTACAAATTTATATTAATTTATTTTATTTGAAGAACACAAAAAGGAGAAGTTTAGCAGAGAAGAGAAGTTTACAACACTCTTTAAGGGGTCATGAACTGAAAAGTCAACATTCCCTTGATCTTTTGATATATAAGAGGTCATTGTTCTATAAAAACATCCTGTAAGTTTCAGAACTCAAAACTTTCTTGTTAGTCTAAAAACAGCTTATATTAAAACCAATCTACCAAAACGACAGCTTGTGGAATTTTCTACTCTATGATGTAATAGTGTGGATAAGAACCGACTCCACAGAAGAAGATCAATGCCTGCTTCAACATCACTGCCTGTTTAGCCCCGCCCACTGATTCTACACCACTGCCTGTTTAGCTGCACCCACCGATTCTACAGCACTGCCTGTTTAGCCCCGCCCACCGATTCTACACCACTGCCTGTTTATCCCTGCCCACCAATTCTACACCACTGCCTGTTTAGCCCCGCCCACCGATTCTACACCACTGCCTGTTTAGCCCCGCACACCGATTCTACATCACTGCCTGTTTAACACTACTGGCCTGTTTATTAGCCTCGCCACTGATTCTACATCACTGGCCTGTTTAGCCACGCCCACTGATTCTACATCACTGATTTAGCCCCGCCCACTGATTCTACATCACTGCCTGTTTAGCCTCGCCCACTGATTCAACACCACTGCGTGTTTAGCCCCGCCCATCGATTCAACACCACTGCCTGTTTAGCCTCGCCCACTGATTCAACATCACTGCCTGTTTAGCCCCGCCCACCAATTCCACATAGCTGCTTGTTTAGCCCCGCCCACTGATTCTACTTCACTGCCTGTTTAGCCCCGCCCACCGATTCTACTTCACTACTTCTACTTCTTTATTGGCATTTATGTTTCCTTAACATCCATGGAAACTTTTTAATGCACAAAAGTTTCATTATAGTGGAAAAAGGTTCCTCTGATTATTAAAATGCCCTTAAAATTAAGAAAAAAATTGTTCTTCTGGAACCCAAAATGGTTCCTCTATGACTTTGCTGCGAAAACAACCTTTTGAAACCTTTATTTTTTTAAGATCTAATGAAAGTGGAAAATGATTTAAACTGGCAAAAAGGACAAAATTAACCATACAGCATTCATAAAAGTGTCTTCAATCTGTTTGCAGGTGAACAGATGAGATCCAGGTGTTTGGTACTCTAGAGTACTGGCTCAAACTCAGGGTTCCTATGGAACAAGCCATTCGCCTTTATAAGTAGAGAGTCAAAGCACTTGGTTACCTCAACACAAGCATGAGGGACAGCCAACCCCATCTAGGGCACCATTTCCTGCTTTGAAACATGCTCAAATTACTTGACCTTTGTTCTTTACTATTCAGACTTCATCAGGTCCTGTCCCCAGTTCTTCATCATTGATGGACGGTGATCTAAATGAACTAAACGTCACCATACACTCCTGCTGTGATCTCAGATCCAGAGGTCCTCACACCCAACCCAGCCCCTACATCTGCCTTCTACAAACTCTACGACTTCCCTGACCATGACACTCCAATCATATCCTCCACCAATGAGCCGCAGTTTGAAGATCACATGGTCTTCCCGGTGGCCATGAACTCTGACCTCGATGCACTCCTGAGGTCAGAGGCTCTGGTGTTGTATGTGTTTAATGATTTGGATGTTGAGAACCAGCTGTATCTGGGGAAGGCCAGAGTACCGCTCATCTCGCTGGCTCACGATAAAACCATCACTGGTGAGGACAAACACTCACCGTCTTCTAGTGTGTTTCTAGGATCATTGGAAAGAAAATTGTGTTTGTTTATTGATTGATTGAAGAATACCATAAATATTGACCTAATATTTTGAGGATATACTTTTTTTTTCTGAAAAGAGGTGCTCTACCATCAAAAGAGGAGATGCAACCAAAAGTCAAAAAGCCACGTCAATTAGAAAAGGTGCAGCACTCACTCTTGAAAAAGTCCAACTTTATTGGTTAAAATACATGTGATGTTTCGGACCAAATTAGTTTGGAAGCCACTCCCCTAATTGGCAGAGTTGGCACATGTTGCTCATTGCAAGAATGTGTGAAGCAATGTTTGGTACTGCTGTTCTCGATGTCTGATGAAGGTCTGGATATTGGCCAAAACGTCACATGTATTTTAACCAATAAAGTTGGATTTTTTTTTTCCAAGAGTGAGTGCTGCACATTTTCTAATTGACATGAACTAATATTTTGAGGGGGGGAAAAATAAATAAAAATTAACATTTGAAACTAATATTTATATTTTGAAATAATTTAGTAGTTTTTATGTTTTAAATGTATTGTATTTTTATTTGTTTGAGAACAGTTAGGTAAAATTATTGTGTTATTGAGATGTTTAGATATTTTTGTTGGAAAATATGACAACACTACTGATTAAGATTAGTTAGATTTGATTATTATTACTATATAATTTATTTATTTGTTTGTTTGTTTTTGGCTTAGAGACACCTTTTAATATTGGTATTTTTCTTGTGATTTGTATTTTTTTTAAGGTATGTTTGAGCTCACAGACTCCGAGGGACTTCCAAGTGGCCAAATCAGTGTGACTTTGAAGTGGACGTCCACGTACCTCCCTCCAGCGTCCTCGGCTATCACCACACAACAGATCGAGATCACCGGCAGGACGACACCGGAGAGACAGACGGCTCAAGACAAGGGGAAAACACAGACAGAGACACGACCGATGACCGAAGACCCTCCACTAATACCTCAACCCACGGTTTCTGAGGTAATGGCATCCCCAAAATGCCTCAGCATCTAGGACCATACAGTACATAAAATTAGTCCTGTAGAATATATATATATATATACAGTGGGGCAAAAAAGTATTTAGTCAGCCACCAATTGTGCAAGTTCTCCCACTTAAAAAGATGAGAGAGGCCTGTAATTTTCATCATAGGTATACCTCAACTATGAGAGACAAAATGAGAAAAAAAATCCAGAAAATCACATTGTAGGATTTTTAAAAAATTTATTTGCAAATTATGGTGGAAAATAAGTATTTGGTCAATAACAAAATTTCATTTCTATACTTTGTTATATACCCTTTGTTGGTAATGATAGAGGTCAAACGTTTTCTGTAAGTCTAAACAAGGTTTTCACACGCTGTTGCTGGTATTTTGGCACATTCCGCCATGCAGATCTCCTCTAGAGCAGTCATGTTTTGGGGCTGTCGCTGGGCTACACGGATTTTCAACTCCCTCCAAAGATTTTCTATGGGGTTGAGATCTGGAGACTGGCTAGGCCACTCCAGGACCTTGAAATGCTTCTTACGTTGCCCGGGCGGTGTGTTTGGGATCATTGTCATGCTGAAAGACCCAGCCACGTTTCATCTTCAATGCCCTTGCTGATGGAAGGAGGTTTTCACTCAAAATCTCACGATACATGCCCCCATTCATTCTTTCTTTTACACGGATCAATCGTCCTGGTCCCTTTACAGAAAAACAGCCCCAAAGCATGATGTTTCCACCACCATGCTTCACAGTAGGTATGGTGTTCTTTGGATGCAACTTAGCATTCTTTCTCCTCCAAACACAACATGGTGAGTTTTTACCAAAAAGTTCTATTTTGGTTTCATCTGACATATGACATTCTCCCAATCCTCTTCATCCAAATGCTCTCTAGCAAACTTTAGACGGGCCTGGACATGTACTGGCTTAAGCAGGGGGACAAGTCTGGCACTGCAGGATTTGAGTCCCTGGCGGCGCAGTGTGTTACTGATGGTAGCCTTTGTTACTTTGGTCCCGGCTCTCTGCAGGTCATTCACTAGGCCCCCCCCCCCGTGTGGTTCTGGGATTTTTGATCACAGTTCTTGTGATCAATTTGACCCCACGGGGTGAGAGCTTGCGTGGAGCCCCAGATCGAGGTAGATTATCAGTGGTCTTGTATGTCTTTTATTTTCTAATAATTGCTCCCACAGTTTATTTCTTCACACCAAGCTGCTTACCTCTTGCAGATTCAGTCTTCCCAGCCTGGTGCAGGTCTACAATTTGTTTCTGGTGTCCTTTGACAGCTATTTAATCTTGGCCATGGTGGAGTTTGGAGTGACTGTTTGAGGTTGTGGACAGATGCTTTTATACTGATAACAAGTTCAAACAGAGGCCATTAATACAGGTAACGAGTGGAGGGCAGAGAAGCCTCTTAAAGAAGAAGTTACAGGTATTTGAGAGCCAGAAATCTTGCTTGTTTGTAGGTGACCCAATACTTATTTTACCGAGGAATTTACAAATAAATTCTTTAAAAATCATACAATGTGAATTTCTGGATTTTTTTTTCTCATTTTTGTCTCTCATAGTTGAGGTATACATATGATGAAAATTACAGGCCTCTCTCATCTTTAAGTGGGAGAACTTGCACAATTGGTGGCTGACTAAATACTTTTTTCCCCCAATGTATATGTATATATATTTGTATAAATAATAAAGAATATTATTTTTTTTTTGTACTATAGACTCCAATGCCCAAACCCAGACAGCGAACTCTACCAAAATCAACTACTACAAGAGTTTCTTTTGTGGATGTTACAGAGCTCGAAAAACAGGTAAAAGAAAAGTCTGCTCTTGTTTAATTAGTGATGTTTGCTAAGTCAAGCGTCGCTTCTATTGCTCAATTTAAGGCATTGATTAACCCTGAGTATTATCCTGTACCGTTTGTGCACTTCTGTACGTGGTGTTTTGATTATGTATTTTGCGTGTTTGTACTAATAATCAATCACAAGATGGAGCAGACTACAGCCTCTGATGAAGGTGATAATGAGGAGCCGTCATCATCTGTGACCCCTGCACCAAAGGTAAACGATGTGAAATGTACTGTTTAAATAAGGAATACACTAGGCATATGAAACGTCAGGAATACACAGTGTGACGCTGTGTTCCTCAGACCGTCATAGTGCTGGAAGCAGCAGTCAGTGAGGAAGAGGATGAAGAAGGGTCAGGTGATCACCGCCGGCTCTCAGTCGGATGAGTCTGAGATTTCTGAGGAGCTGCAAGAGCCACCGACAGGTGTGTCTGTTTAGAGTTACGGAAATTACAATCTTTTAAAGCATAAAACATAATTTAATATTGGTAATATTACACATTTCCAAATGAAACCAAAATATTCAGCCAGAAATAATGTTTTTGTTTTATTTGTTGGTATATGATTTGTCTATGCATGCCAGGCTATGATAATTTTGTTGAATTTTTATTGTTTTCCCTGCCTGATTGATTGTTGTGTGACGCATATCTTTTTTTTTTTTGGGATAAATAATGTGATGAATTGTGTATGAATTAAATATGACTGGCATTTTGCAATAACAGGAATTTGGTGGGTTTTAGCATTTTAATTAATTATTTAATCTATTATTAAAACAAGTTTAGTGCTAAAATAATGCTAAAATATATATTTTTTTATTTTATTATTTTATTTTAAACACCCTGATATCATTCCAAACCCACACGGTTCCTTTTTATGTGAAACACAAAAGTAAATTTTTTGGACAATAATCATGCTGCTCTTTTCTATAAAAAAAATGCAGATTAAAAAAAACAAGCATAAATAGGTTGGTTATTTGCTGTATATCTTGCATTCTTTCATTATTAAAGCTAATTTGCGTTTGCATATTAAACAATTTTTCAAGCTCTCCAGCATTTTGTCCCCAATTCAGATTCATTGCTTGGAAAAGAGCAGCTTGAACATAATTCAAAACGTCTCATTTTGTGTTTCACAGATGAAAGAAAGTCATATATGTTCGGGAAGACATGAAGGTGACCAAATATTGACTTCGTTTTTATAAAGGTTCAAGTTCAGTGTTCAAGTTAAACTCTAATTAGATTCAATATGACCACAAACTTCTAGTATTAAAAAAAAGTTTGTGTTTTTGTTTGTGTTATTGTGGGCAGGAAGGCCCCTGTGCTTTGGCCCCGAGTAGAACTTGTATTCAGTAGAGCCACATATTAATTTTGTGGCAAACCAATACTTAGTGCTGTGCGTTAGTATTCAGTTTTATATGAGGAAGCAGCTGTGCTATTGTTTTTCGAATCATTAATATTTAATTCGCTGCTGCCAATAATCGGATGTGTTTCCTGTTGACAACCAACAACATAAATGTTAATGTGTGTTGACCTTGGCCAAGAGGCAGTCTTTAAAGTGTTGATGTCTAACATCTCTCTCTCTTACCTGCTGCGAGCCACTTGAGACCAAAGTGAGAGATGGACGACAGGAAAATAAACAACCCAAACCATTCACGAACAACTTCCATATGAAATCAGACTAGGAGTGATCCATCTAATGATCTTCTAGTGCTTTACTTTCTGTATTATCAACTGATCATAATGCAGAAAATGCATCTGTGCAGATGTTCAGGGTGAAGATGGTGATAGCGATGACTGCATCGTTCATGCTCAGAGTTCGCAGCATAAAAAACAGGTGTGTTGTATCACTTTGCATCTGTCCAATGTTTACAATTTTTTTGTCATAAAATAAAAAATATAAATGAAACGAATGTTTGATCAAATAAATGCAGTCATGGTGAGCATAAGAGACTTCTTTCAAAAAAAAAAATTGATAATGGATGGAAAATGGTAAATTGTATATACATATGAAATGAAAATATACAATGAAAAATAATATGCATGTATTTTTCATTTTATATACATTATATTAATTTAATATAAACATTGTAATATACATCAGTATACACATTCAAAAGTTTGGGGTCAGTAAAGGAAATGATTACTTTTATTCGGCAAGGTGATAGTAAAGACTTATAATGTTACAAAAGATTTCTAATTTGAATAAATTTGTTAAATTAAAAACAAAACCTGTTAGTTTAAATTGTAATAATATTTCACAATATTACTTTTTTTCTGTATTTTTGATCAAATACATGCAGCCATGAAGAGCATAAGAAACATCTTTAAAAAACATTAAACATCTTACTGATCCCAAACTTTATTTAATAAGCATGTTTTTATCTGCACATAAGTGTTAACTTCCACTAACATGGAAACTAATGTTGCAGATATGATGAGAGATGTTTATAAGAAACTATTTTAATATAACCAAGTAATAATCACATTGAATATGTCTAATGTTCTTATTTTTTTTCTTATTTTCTGTATTCAACTATGTTTACAAACCACAGAGAGGAAGTTCGTATGACCAAATACCTTAATATTTGGTATCTCTGACCAAACTATGGAGTCTATAGTCTCAAAGAAAATTGACATCCTCAACAAAGGACAAAAATAAATCACTGGGTCTCAGGAGGATGTTGTATTTTTTGTTCCTTACTGATAAAAGGTAATTTTAATTTTTTTTGTGATTAATTTAGCCTACAACTTAGTGATGTGGATTCAGAGATTTAAGCGGTTAGCTTAGTGTTCTGTCCTAAGAGGATTGTAGGAAGCAACAGAGATCTAACGACTGCTGTCAGCACAAACTTAATGGCCTAAACACTCCAACAATGTGGACGGCATGTTTGACATATTAAATCAAATGATACACGGACAGACAACGCATCTCCAACCCCCATCATTATCAGAGAGCTATGCCCTGTAGGTTACATGTCTACATCAGATATAGTTTTTCCGGTGTCCATCATTTCAAACGGTGGGATATTCTTCACGGATGTCCTGTCAGAAGTAGAGAGTGATTGGAGTCCCTGAAGATGCACAGCGAGTCTCACCATGTCAGCTGGTGTGAGGTTGCATGTCAGTTGTGATAAGGTCATGCGATGCCTTGCTCCACCAGCCGTCCGAGTGCATTCGTGTGGAGATCGTTACTCTGAGTCTGAAGCCAGGCTCAAGAGTGGCGGAAGACAGTGGAATCGTCCGATTGTTCGTGGAGTACCGTTTCCTGGGACTGCCGTCAGTCGAGACCCCGCTGTCCCTGAAGAAACCTCTGCCTGGACACAGCGTCTCCTACAACTTCAGCAATGGTGAACCACGACATTCATACTAATCTCCATGCAATACCAGCCATTGTAATTGTTCCGATTTTTCTGCTTAATATCTATGGCAGCACATTGAATCTTATGGTAGAAAGTTGTGAAAATTGGTGCATCGATTAGGACGTTTCAGAACTTTCTTCTGACCAGTTTTAGGGTCTACACCTCAAACCTTCTAAAGCCACCATAGACTCAAAATTACACTTTTCTGCTTTGGTCTACAACAGTGGTTCCTGGTCCTGGAGAACCCCCCCACACAATGATAATGTGCCATATCACGCTAGGCCGGGACACACTAGACGATTTTCAAATCTTAAATGATTTTAAAACCATGGGAGACCACAGACACAAAGACAGTTCAACCAATTTTTAGCCTTATAATCCTCTGAACACACACACTAGACGATTCGACCAGATCACGAGACCACACACTTGTTGATTGTAGGGACGATTTCACAGTGACACGTGATCTCGCGGACACTCGCGAGATCAAACGTGACTAGAGAAGAAAAACAAATAGAGGACAATCAACGTTGTCAGCTAGCTTTCCTGGCACCCGTTCTGTTTCACAGTGAAAAACAAAGTATAAAAAATAATATGGGTGATGTTCTCTGCTTTCATGGCATGTTTGTGGCTGCCAAGTTTCAGCTATTGAAGCACACAACATCCGGTAGGTGACACTTGCTCGCTCTCATTGGCTATCGTGGGTATCATGGCAGAGGCAGCCCGATCAAGAGTCGTAAATATCAAACATGTTTGATATCTACGATTTGAGTTCGGGGACGCTTCGTCTCGATTGGGAGCAGATAAATAATCGTAATGACACCACACAATAGAGGATCTTTTGGACAAAAAGTTGTTTGGGACAAGCCGCGAATCGGGCCACACCCCCTGATCGTTCGGGGATGCAAATAGGCCTTAAAATCGTCTAGTGTGCGGCCAGCCTTATCTGACACACACATTTGATGTCTTGGAGTCTTTTCTAATGAGCTGATGAGCTGAATCAGATGTGTTTGATTAGGGAGACATCTAAAATGTGCAGTGTTGGGGGTTCTCCAGGACCAGAGTTGGGATCCACTGGACTACAACAGGGATGTCCAGTCCTTCTCCTGGAGGGCCACTATCCTGCAAAGTTCAGCTCCAATCCCAATCAAACACACCTGAACCAGCTAATCAAGGTCTTCTAGAAGCTTCCAACTCTGCTGGATATTGGCCCTCTAGGAGCAGGTTTTTCTTTGGGTTTAATGCCAAGCTCAAGAAAATGAGTGGTTTCAGTTTTTGACCAAATAGAAAACATGGGTGACTTGATCTAAAGCAGGGCTCTCCAATCCTGCTTCTAGAGAGCTACTGTACTGCATACTTCAGTTCCACCTTACTGTACTGCATACTTCAGTTCCACCTCTGCTCCAACACACTTGCCTGAATTGATCAAGTAGCCCTGAACACCTTGATTAGCTGGTTCAGGTATGCTTGATTGGGATTGGAGCTGAACTTTGCAGGACTGTAGCTCTCCAGAGCAGGACTGGAGACCCACTGATTTAAATTAATCACTCCATTTAGATTCATTGGGTAATCCAATGTTTTCCAACCCTGTTCCTGGAGGCACCCCAACACTACAGCATTTTTGATCTCTTCCTAATCAAACGCATCTAAATCAACTCATCAGATCATTAAGACCTAAAATGGAAGGGACAGATAAGGGAGACACCCAAAACGAGTAGTGTTGGTGGCCTGAAGGAACAGGGTTGAGATACACTAGGGTAATCCAAAGTACATTTATCAGCCACATTGACTGCCCACCGTTTTGAATTGTATACTCTTTAATACCTTGCTTGGCCACATAATTGGTTCTTGTAGCTGTATGATTTTACTAAACAATGGCAGTTAATTCTTTATCAGTAATTCATCAAATTAAAGAAAGAGAACATCATCTAAACAACATACAATGTTCTGACAGTGATCCATGTGGATAAGGAGAGTAACCAACCCAGACGGCAAACTCTAAGGGCAGTGCTGGAAGGCCGGAACAAACAACTAGAGCAGTGAGACACTTTCTGATCTATAATCAAGTTTCTTTGTGGCTCATTTATTTGTCATGTAAAGTATATTGTTGTAACATATACTACACTGTGTTATCTAACTCAAATAAGCAGCTGACTCGTTCATTGGCTGTGACAGTATAAAGTGCACGGTGGTGAGCGACCCTCCTGAAGAGGAGGAGCAGGATGAGGAATGTGAGGATGTGGGCGTGGCCTATCTGCGTATCCTCGATATAATGGAGAAGCGCACAAACATGAAGGACGTCAGCCTCAACAGTTAGTGTGTTTTAATTGCTATCACGAAATTATAGTCACAACAAACGTTTTCAGATTAGTGTGAATATTAGAGTAGTGCTTATTTATGTTATCTTAAATATTGGATTACTTGGTCATCTCCACAAATAGGATATTAAATAGGACCTGGAACACTCTGTTTTAAACAAGTTATCTGTGTTGATTGTCCACCTCAGATGGTCAAACTGTATACATTACATGAATTGGTTTATTTTAGGTGAATCTTATATGGGATTTGCCTTTTTCCTTCAACCCCGTTACCAGATTTTGGAGAACACTTTTACCCAGCCTTTTTTTTTTTTTTTTTTTTTTTTTTTTTTAAAGCCTAGACAATTAGATAAACATGAAAAAGTAAAGGAAATGCATAAGAAGATGCCAGAACATTGTAGGTTCGCAAGTAACAGGGTTGCAAATATTGCTCGGCAGGGTTTAGCTTGTTTGGGAAGAAAGTTTGTAAAACATTGATTGAATTTCAACTTTTTCATAGCTTTGTAATTTTTCATAAATTGAAGAACATTATTTATAAAAATATTTGTATTTTTAATGTAACTTTAGCAACAGGGTTGAATGGGTGAGCTTAATGAATACAATTTGTGTCAAAATTGAACGAATGTATGTGCACCACTGCAGAAAGGATCTAAATGATGTCACTTCCAGGCTGTCACAATTTAAGTTTTTTGTATTTTTTTATATCGGTAACAGGGTGGCATGCACATTTTTGCAAACACCTAAATTTAGAATTTTTGGTAATTGGTCAAACTAATACATTTTTAATTGAATGTGGATTAAACAGATGATCAATAGCCTATTATTACTGTGTGATATTAATTTTTGCAAATAGTCAAAGTCAAGACCACTGAGGTGGCACAGACATTTAATGTGTTTTTTTTTTTTCATTTCATGTTATATATTAGTTTATCTAACATATGTAGTAGTTCTTTCTCCAAAGAACATGATATTCATGCCTTTTTATATAATGAAAAAAACAATTTGTACCCTATTCATGGAAAGTGCCATCTGCTGACCATAAAAACTTTCTGTTTTTCTGTCTCTCACTGTAGTTGTGGACGTTCAGGACAGCAGTGACGTTATCGGCCATCTAGTTGTGACTGTCAAAGCTCTGGAGGCTCTAACATCCATCATGAAAGATCCAGAGCGTGATCGTCCACTAACTACACTTGCTTAATTTACCAAAACCAATGATTTACTTTTTCCAATCAGCAGTATTAAATGTCCCCTAAATAATTTTTGTATTTAATTAGATTCACCAAAACGAAGTGAAATGTAATCGGTTTGGTTTTAAACGCTACAGACTGCGACCACATATGAGAACAAAACAGACCTTTATGTAAACGCCATCACACGGCTTTGATCCCTTACGGTGTGAAATCATATCCTAATGTTTCTCTTTATGGCCTCCAGTGTTGCGTTTGATGGAGCGCTGATGTTTAGACCTTTAATAACTTTGCTTAATGAAAAGGCTGTTAAGCCTCATTAGGCAGTGCTGTGGCAGGCGGCGATATTTTATTGAAGGTGCGAAATGAAATCTAACTGGATTTAATGGGATTAAATCAAGCTCTTTAAAATGCTAATGCAGATTTTCACGCGTGTCGAGCTGTGGCGCTCGCGCAGACACTCCTTCTGTTTTGGTGTGTGCGATTGAGTGTGAAATGTTACTGTTATCTGCACTGCAGATCATTTGATATTTATGTATTGGTCTGCATAAGAGAGTACAATTCAGATTTAGTATCTTTTGTCGAGATATAGATGCTTTATTTTGAACGCACTGCAAACCTTTGTAGACAGTCTTATAAACTGATATTTGTGAATGTTTTATATTTATGAACATTTCAGAGTAATGTATTAAAGAGTTTTAGTGTTACTTCATTTTGTTTTCTGATTTTCTTAAAACCTCAGTTTTTTTACTTGAAGTTGAAACTGCATTTAGAATCCATTTGAATTTTATAGTGACTGACTTTCTTCTGCTGAACACAAAAGATATTATGAAGAACTTTGGACCCCATTGACTTTTATTGTATGGCACAACAAAACACAGGCATTTTTCAAAGTATTTTTATTTAATTATTTTTTGGTGTGTGAGTGTTTCACACAGTCATAGAGGTTTAGAACCATGTGTGGAGGAGTAAATGTTGACAAATTTTTCATTTTTGAGAGTTTGCTAAAACCAAGGGAGTTAATAAGTAGGAGTATAATATATAATATAAGTAATAATCAAGGAGTATGTCTTCCATTATTTTGAGCCAGTCACATTTACATTTAGTCAGTACAGGAGCTTTAGCCAAAGCGACTACAAAGTGAGGACAATAAAGGCAGTCAAAACTAACAAAAAAGAGCAACAATACAGTGGCTACGGAAAGTATTCAGACACCCTTAAAATTTTCACTCTTTGTTATACTGCAGCCATTCGCTAAAATCATTTAAGTAAATTTTTTTTCCTCAATGTACACAACCAGCACCCCATATTGACAGAAAAACACAGGACCATGTGATATTTTTTGGCAGATTTATTTAAAAAAAAAACGGAAATATCACATGGTCCTATGTATTCAGACCCTTTGCTCAGTATTTAGGAGAAGCACCCTTTTGATCTAATACAGCCATGAGTCTTTTTGGGAAAATGCAACAAGTTTTTCACACCTGGATTTGGGGATCCTTAGCCATTCCTCCTTGCAGATCCTCTCCAACTCTGTCAGGTTGGATGGTAAACGTTGGTGGACAGCCATTTAGGTCTCTCCAGAGATGCTCAATAGGGTTTAAGTCAGGGCTCTGGCTGGGACACTCAAGAACAGTCACAGAGTTGTTGTGAAGCCACACCTTCATTATTTTAGCTGTGTGCTTAGGGTCATTGTCTTGTTGGAAGGTAAACCTTCAGCCCAGTCTGAGGTCCTGAGCACTAACCGGCCAAGTACAGATATCCCTGTACTTGGCCGCATTCAACTTTCCCTCGATTGCAACCAGTCGTCCTGTCCTGCAGCTGAAAAACACCCCCACAGCATGGTGCTGCCACCACCATGCTTCACTGTTGTATTGGACAGGTGATGAGCAGTGCCCTTTTTTTCTCCACACATACCGCTTAGAATTTAAGGCCAAAAAGTTTTATCTTGGTCTAATCAGACCAGAGAATATTATTTCTCACCATCTTGGAGTACTTCAGGTGTTTTTTAACAAACTCAATGCGGGTTTTCATGTGTCTTGCACTGAGGAGAGGCTTCCGTCGGGCCACTCTGCCATAAAGCCCCGACTGGTGGAGGGCTGCAGTGATGGTTGACTTTCTACAACTTTCTCCCATCTCCCGAATGCATCTCTGGAGCTCAGCCACAATGACTTTGGGTTCTTCTTTACCTCTCTCACAAAGGCTCTTCTCCCCAGATAGCTCAGTTTGGCCGGACGGCCAGCTCTAGGAAGGGTTTGGGTCGTCCCAAACGTCTTCCATTTAAAAATTATGGAGGCCACTGTGCTCTTAGGAAACCTCAAGTGGAGCAGAATTTTTTTTTGTAACCTTGGCCAGATCTGGGCCTTGCCACAATTCTGTCTCTGAGCTTTTCAGGCAGTTCCTTTCACCTCATGATTCTCATTTGCTCTGACATGCACTGTAAGCTGTAAGGTCTTATATAGACAGGTGTGTGGCTTTCCTAATCAAGTCCAATCAGTATAATCAAACACAGCTGGACTCAAATGAAGGTGTAGAACCATCTCAAGGATGATCAGAAGAAATGGACAGAACCTGAGTTAAATATATGAGTGTCACAAGGAAAAGGGTCTGAATACTTAGGACATGTGAGATGTCAGTTTTTATTTTAATAAATCTGCAAAAATGTCAACAATTCTGTGTTTTTCGGTCAATATGGGGTGCTGTGTGTACATTAAGGAGGAAAAAAAAATTAACTTAAATGATTTGAGCAAATGGCTGCAATATAACAAAGAGTGAAAAATTAAGGGGGTCTGAATACTTTCCGTACCCACTGTATGTAAGTGCAAATGACAAGTCTCGGTTAGCCTAACGCAGTACACGTAGCAAGGTATTTATATATGTGGGTAAAAAACACATACACAAAGAAAATCAAGTAGATAGAATATAAAAAAATAGAAAGCTAGTGTTTTTTTAAAATAAAAAAAGAAGATAAATATAAAGTACAATTAAAATAGAATAGAAATTGTTAGAGTTAGAAAGTCAGATAAAGGTGGAACAGATGTGTTTTAGTCATTTCTTGAAGATGGCTAAAGACTCAGCTGCTGGGATTGATTTGGGCAGGTCATTCCACCAGGAAGGAACAGTTAATGAAAAAGTCTGTGAAATGATTTTTGTGCCTCTTTGAAATGGCACAAAATCTGTCGTTCACTTTTTTTTAATTATGGCTATACCTTTCACGATACTAAACGTTGCAAAGCAACTTTACAGAAAATTAAGTTCTACAATTATTTATTGAAATGTGCGGAAAAACTAAATAAAGACGTAAATTAAACAGGTGAATTGAACACTATTATTTGGTAGTTCTGTATGTTGTTTCAGGGTTGGCATTATCTGAGGTCCTTTGAGGGGTTGGCATCATCTCTTCTCGGGTGTTCGGTCATCTCAGATGAAGCTGTGTAAATCCTAGTTAGCCACGGACTGTGAATCCCAGCAGAAAAACAAGAAAAAGAAAACAATAGAGACATAATTAGCGTAGCTGCTGTTCCAGCCAAGCAAAATTTATTTGTTTAACCAAAACTAAAGAATAATTATGTGCATTTGATTAGATATAACTGCCGTAAAAGATTATGAGATGCATTATTTGAATGCTTGGCCAAGAGATGTGCTTTAATCTAGATTTAAACGAGAGAGTGTGTCTGAACCCCGAACAATATCAGGAAGGCTATTCCAGAGTTTACGAGCCAAATGCGAAAAAGCTCTACCTCCTTTAGAGGACTTTGCTATCCTAGGTACTACCAAAAGTCCAGAGTTTTGCGACTTTAGAGAGCGTGATGGATTGTAGTGTGGTAGAAGACTAGTTAGGTATGCAGGAGCTAACCCATTACGGGCCTTATAGGCAAGTAATAATATTATGTAACTGATACAGAAATTAATAGGTAGCCAGTGCAAAGACTGTAAAATTGGGGTAATATGATCATATTTTATTGACCTGGTAAGGACTCTAGCCACTCCATTTTGGACCACCTGTAGCTTGTTTACTGAAGATGCAAGACAACCACCTAGCAGAGCATTACAATAGTCCAGTCTAGAGGTAATGAATGCATGAACTAGCTTTTCTGCATCAGAAAACAGGTAACATGTTTCGTAGCTTGACAATGTTTCTAAGATGGAAAAATGCTGTTTTTGTAACATGGGAAAATATGATTTTCAAAAGACAAGTTGCTATCTAATAGAACACCCAGATTTTTGACTGTAGAGGAAATAACAGTACACCCGTCTAGTTGCAAATTGTAATCCAAGAGATTCCGTCTACTGTTTTTTTGGTCCAATAAGTAATATCTCTTTCTTATCCGAATTTAATAGGAGAAATTTATTGGTCATCCAATCTTTTACATTTTGAACACACTCTGTTAGCTTAGATAATTTAGAAGTTAAATCTGTTCTTGTTGAGATATATAGTTTAGTATCACCAGCATAACAGTGGAAACTAATCCTGTACTTTCTAATAATATTACCAAGGGGCAACATGTATATCGGAAATAGCAGAGGATCTAGGACAGATCCTTGTGGCACTTCAAATTTTTTACTGGTGATAATTGAGATGACTCCCTATTTAAATGAACAAGGTGGTAGCGATACAGGTAGGATCTAAACCATCTTAAAAACCTGCTCTTGAATACCTGTATAGTTTTGTAATCGATCTATGAGTATGTCATAATCTATAGTATCGAATGCAGCACTAAGATCGAGTAAAACTAGCAATGAGATACAGCCCTGGTCTGACGCAAGAAGCAAGTCATTTTTAATTTTAACAAGTGCAGTTTCTGTGCTATGGTGGGCCTGAAACCTGACTGAAATTCTTCATAGCGATCATTTTTTTGCAGGAAGGAGCACAAATGAGCAGACACAACTTTTTCTAAAATGTTAGACATAAAAGGAAGGTTTGAGATGGGTCTGTAATTTGCAAGTTCACTAGGATATAGTTGTGGTTTCTTAATAAGAAGCTTAATAAACGGCAGCTTGAATGGTTTTGGGACATGACCTAAACACAACGACGAGTTAATAATATTGAGAAACGGTTCTTCTGCTACAGGTAACAACTCTTCAGTAATTTAGTGGGTACAGGATCTAAAAGGCATGTTGTTGGTTTAGATGCAGTGATAAGTTTATTTAGCTCATTCTGTCCTATATTTGTAAAGCACTACAGTTTTACTTTGGGTGTGATGAATGAAGCTGAAGTATTATACGCTGTAGAATATACATTTGTTATTGTATTTCTAATGTTATCTATTTTATCAGTGAAGAAATCATTAAAGTCAGTATATTAACTGCTGTGAGGGACATTTAGAATCGGGGGGTGGGGGTGGCGTCTGGTTATTTGTTAAGCTAGCCACTGTGCTAAATAAAAACCTAAGATTGTTTTGGTTATTTTCTATGAGTATTTGTGGATATGCTCGGCCCTGGCAGCTTTTAGAGCCTTTCTATAGCTTAAAATAATGGACATAAGGTTTTTCCACGCAATTCTAAAAAAATGAAGTAATGAATTTTAAGTAAATGGGTGCAGAGCCAGTGGTGGTTTTGTAAGCAAACATCAATGCCTTGAATTTTATGCAAGCAGCTATTGGTAGCCAGTGCAAATTGATGAGCTCATTAAAGATTAATCTTGCAGCAGCATTTTGAATTAATTGTAGAGGTTTGATAGAACTGGCTGGAAGACCTGCCAAGAGAGCATTGCAATAGTCCAGCCTGGACAGAACAAGAACTTGAACAAGGAGTTGTGAAGCATGTTCCGAAAGAAAGTGCCTGATCTTCTTGATGTTGTATAAAGCAAATCTGCAGGACCGGGCAGTTTTAGCAATGTGGTCTGAGAAATTCAGCTTATCGTCAATCACAACTCCAAGGTTTCTAGCTGTTTTTGAAGGAGTTATGGTTGATGAGACTAACTGGATGGTGAAATTTTGATAAAACGATGGGTTTGATGGAACCACAAACAGTTCTGCCTTGGCAAGGTTGAGTTGAAGGTAATGGTCCTTCATCCAGAAAGAAATGTCTGCTAGACAAGCTGAGATGCGAAAAGCTATCGTCGGATCATCAGGATGGAAAGAGAGGTAGAGATGAGTGTGTCATCAGCATAGCAGTGGTATGAAAATCCATGTTTCTGAATGACAGAACCTAACCTAATCTATGCCATGTAGACAGAGAAGAGAAGCGGTCCAAGAACTGAGCCCTGAGGCACCCCAGTAGCTAGATGTTGCGACTTGGACAACTCACCTCTCCAAGATACCTTGAAAGACCTATATGAGAGGTAAGACTCAAACTACTGGAGTGCGGTTCCTGAGATGCCATTTTCCAATAGGGTTGACAGGAGAATCCCCTGAGTGTGGTACTAAAAACATGAACCAGTCAAACTTTGACCCCTAATAGAATGCAACAATCGGGTTCTGGAAGTAGAAATGCCATTCATGTTCTCCATAGGGAAAATTATTTTTAATGATAACAAATAAAACTTCAAAGACAGAACTACTGTGAGCGCAGAGGTTGTTAATTGATGGTATATGCATTTGTTGAGTCCACGATCTCAAAACACTTAAATATTTGAATATATTTAATATGCATATTTTGCATTAAACCTGAATATATTGTTTCTATCACCATCTTTACATGGATACTTTTATATTTCTTCATTGTTTTAATTTGATTGTTGTTTGCGCAGTCTTGTACCTTTGTCTTTTTGTCTGATTTTCAAATGCTTCACATAAAAGTTTGTACTGTTATGATTCTCGTATCTGGTTGGTTTGGTTCATGGCTTATAATGCTTTAATGAATACTTAAAAAAATCCCAGTTCAAAAAATGAATGGAAAATATACTTCCAGCACTGCAGCAAAAGTGGGCGGACACTAATGCGTGCTGTAGCTATTTGGGCATTATTAAGTAGCCTAGCATGGACGAGATGATATCAGCCAAAAAGAAAAAAAAAATGTTTCAGTGGTGGAACAAGTCCTCATGTTTTGATGAACGAAGACAAACTTTTTTATAATGTTGCTGCTCTGATCAATCATGTTCAATAAGAAGGAACATGTACTAAAAAGTCAATAAAGTCCATAGCTAACAAGCAAACTCATGCTAACCATGGAAAATAATTTGTATTTTTCTCCAGAAACATATTGGCAGAGGTTTTAGTGAGTTTGACAGAGCTTTCAGTATGGCTGAGCTACTGTACACCAGTATTGGATCTTGGATGGCTAATGATCTCTCTAACGGGGTTCATGTGTTCAGCCAAGCAGCATCATTAGCAGAGCACATGACTTGATCAATATCATCGGTCGATACCGAGCCCTGCCACCCAGTTCCGTCAACTTTCCCTCTCTTTCACGCGTTCCCTCTCGCCGCTATCATGCAAATGACCCTGCCACCTAAAAAGAGGACAAGAAAAGGTGTCCCACTGGGTCTCATTAGCCATTCAGAGTTAAGATCTGGGGCGGGTCGTGTTGTCATGTGAAGATGATTGGAGCGCAGCCCTTTGACAGCTGTGACAGGCGGGTGGGTGGCCTCCAGCCCCCCTTTCCACTCTTGGCCCATCTGTCAAATCACCGCTGAGCACTCTGGGATATGATACAGGGCCGCTCCTCAATTAGACGTGTTAGGACAAGAGGGAAGTGTCATTTTGGTGACATGGATAACCTGAGCCCACAAAGGCCACTTACCGCCGGCAGATACTAAATGAATCCAGAGTGGAGCGAGTCGCAGAAATATAAATTTAACTGTCTCTCGGAGGGCACCTTGCACTTACATTTTGTTAAACCTGAAGCTTTATAAGTGATATGACACGACAAAAGTGCTAACGTTGTGATAGGAACGGTGTTGAAGACTTTTAAACGGTGTTGAAGACTGAAGATTTAGCACTTAACTAAAGGAAAATACAGTTTCAGTCACAATTTAAAGTAGTTCAAATAGTTAAGTGATCCTTTTAGCTAACTAAAACAGAACATCCCCATTATGTTAGTATTTGGTTCCCATTTGGTTATTTTCTGGGAACCAAATAAAAGTTCTAGGAAGATTCTTAAGTTTGCGCGTTAGCCTTATTGATAGGTTTTACTTTTTAAAACCATGAAATAATGTTCTAAGAATGTTGCAGGGAGTTTTTTTTTTAGGCAACTTAAAAAAAAAATAACAATAAAAACTTTGCTGGTTGACCAATAACAGGCCTTAAAGATTTATGTTTTGGGAAAGTTCTAGAGACCAAAAAAACAAACAAAAAAAAAAAACAGTTACATTTCAAAATTCAGGCCATTATATGTTATACAAGTAATTCTACACTACAAGTACTTGAACTAATTGAACTGTCCAAACAAAACAAACTTTCCTGTGCTGTATATTAGAGAGAAAGGACCGTTTTAGAGAGCCCTTCGGATTAAATCAGTTCGTATATGATGAAAGTGAACAGTGTAGTGTTTGTCAGTGTACTTAAAATTTTAAGAGTCTATTTTTAAAACCTATATTTGCTAGTATAATATTAATGAAATAAAAGCCCACTTAATTGTACTTAGAGTACACTTTAATGACTGTTTCTTAACACACCTAAGTACACTTAAAAAAGGTGTTTTGCCATGTCAAATTTGTATATGGCTGAAGTTTTAGGTTAGTTTAATTTTAATCACTGTTCAACAAAAGCACACACTTCAGTAATTCATAATATAAATTTAAACGCTAAATATTTATTTAATTGCAGGTAACATGCAATGCATCTTCAACAGACATTTAGTTTTGCCCTTAAGCATAATCTTTTTAGTTATAAATTTGCTAAGTACTCATTTTAAAAGTATGCTAAAGTACTTATTTTCACAAGGGCACAGAAAGTGATTTGCAACCAAATCTTGTAACTGTTAACTGCTTATTCATCATGTGTATACTAGCCTACTTTTCTTTGTGTAAATAAGTTTTAGTCCTTATGTTACAATAGTTTTTAAGCAGTTAATGTCACTTTTACAACTTTTCAAAATTCACATTTGAGGTAATTACAGTCCATAATTGTGACAAATTTACTCTTAAATTTGAAAACTTTGGGGGGGGTGGGGGGGGGGGGGGGGGACAGAAATTTGAAAAATTCTTTCCCAGGTCAAACTTTATTTCGTTAATTATCAAGTATGTTTTGACTGTGATTGTTACATTTTCCCCGACATCGACGAAAGTCAATTTACTTGTCGCTGGTGTTTCGGTGCAGATGCATATATATAATACTATGGTGGTTTGACTGGCAGTTGCTTTTCCTGTCAGGACTTTTCTTAAACCTTTCATGAATTGCTAATGGTGTCATTTAAAGCTCAAACATGTGTCCAAATGGCCAGCGCTTTGCATGTCTGAGACAGACTGGTCACTGAGGCGTGATGTTTGCCCTCACCGCTGTCTCTCCAACTCCTCACCTTTGACTCGGCTCTGTATTTAGTGGAAGTGCTCTGGTTCGGGACGGCTGTATCGCCAGGCCTGTCGGCGGGTTTCATTACACTCACTCAAGCTCCTGCCCAGCAGCCCGTTCCAGCGCCGCAGGCCTGTCAACCGCATGATCAGGGGTGCATGAAGACAGGAGCCTCTATCACACTTCCTCTTTTTTAATATAGGCAGATTTCTCTTGCTGTAGTGGAAGTGTATTTAGATGAGCAAGAGGAGAGAGTTATAGAGAAAGAGGATGTTGTTTGGACCAGTTCCTAACTGGTTTTTGATGGGCAGTGCTGGTCTGTTACTGGCACAAGCTGGTTAGTGTTGCAGGCCAGCCAGGCTGACCAGTGTGCCATGCTGAATGACCAGCCGAAACCAGCATGAAAGTGACCAAAACACACCTGATCGTACTGGTCATCATGATTAAGCTCTTATAGCTGGTGACCAGCTTCAGTTCCAGTTAAAACTAGGTTCTAGGATCGATTTGTCAGGTTTGTTGGAAACAGGAATAAATCTATTATAATTTACTAGAACAATGTAAAACAATAAAAAAGTGCAGCAGCAGTACCATGGCACAGTGATGGTAGTAACACAGTAATAACAATTATTACTTTTTTTATTATTTGGCATAACTATGGTTCATGCCCAGAATTTTATGTAATTACTATCTTGCATGGCCAAAAACAATTAAATGGAATTAAAAATGGAAATACTGTGGTGCAATGATCTTATCTAATGGTAATAACATGATAATAACACAACTATTACCACGTTTTTGGCATTACTATGGTATATGCCTAAAATCCATGTAATTATTATCTTGCATGTTGAAAAAAAATCGTGTTTCTGTGGTATATCCCCAAAAATGCATCATTTAAATATAAATTCATTAAAATATGGTATCCAAATATTATAAAACCCAAATATGGTATTACAAAAATGTTCCAGAAATATGGTACATGCCCCATAAGTATTACCGTGGTAATTTAAAAAGGGTATTTCCATAATACACACTTAAAAAAACATGGTATTGCATTAGTGCAGTGTTCCCAACCCTGGTCCTGGAGGCACCCCAACACTGCACATTTTGCATGTCTCTAACACACACATTTCAGGTCTTGGAGTCTCTACATATGAGCTGATGACCTGAATCAGGTGTGTTTGATTAAGGAGACATGCAAAACGTGCAGTGCTGGGGTGCCTCCAGGACCAGGGTTGGGAACCACTGCATTAGTACATAAATAAAACATACGTGGCATGCCATGATGCATGCTAATGCCATGCAATGGTGCATACCCCAAACTTGAATATGAAAAAATGGTATTGCTATCAAAGATGCCCAAAATTTGGTACTTGCCGCTTAAATATATCACCCATAGTAGGCTAAGTCTTCAAAAACACATGGTATTTCATAATACATTCCTATTATTACCATCTGGTGTGTCTAAAAACTAGCATTACTATGGTATGTGCTCTAGACTGTAACTGAAGTGGATAAGATTCATGGAAGGTACAGATTCCAACACTAGGTGGCGTTATGGCACCATTCTTTCCTCATTCATTAAGAGATCCTGCCCTCCTCTCAGTCTTCTACACTGAATGCTTTTTAATGGCATTTTTGTCACAAGACATATTGTAATGTCGGCACCTCTTGCCCAGAGAACTCTCCCCAAAACCTGTTCCCTGCCCTGGTTTACCGTAATAATTAGCTGCACGAGGAGTGCCCCTTTGGTCAAGCCTTACGTGAGGACTGTGACATTCCTTCAGTTAAGAGACATGCACTCTCAGGTCATGTGTTCCTGACCTTGTGTTTTCATTGGCTCTCTATTAACAACGCTTTAATGTATGCGTGGCATGTCATCTCCGAAATTAAATGTTCAAATCAGCCCTGTCATGCTCCGTCTCACTGTTAATCGTCCACAGCGTTTAAGCTACTGTACCACTCTCAGCACTAACTCACTCCGCTGCTTGTATAATATTTGTGTTGAGACCACGTGATCCATACTTTAACCCACACCCACACACAAAACATCAAAACCCTTCACCAGCCTGTATTTAAGCTTATTGATTTAAACACAGACATAAAAAGACTCTTATCAAGAGCACTGTAAAAGCATTAGCATGTTATTGACTGGACTTGCACTGTCAAAGCCATTAAACTCATTGGACTGTGTTCCTAATCTGTTTTTCACTCAATGCTTTTCTCACATAGAAGCCATAGAGTTAACACCACAGACTGCGATACTGTTCAAGGCAAATTATTCACTAACAGCCTGAAAAGAAAGTAGTCCTAAGAGACCATTGGCAAAGAAGGTCTGAATGGATATACTGTATAAGCAGTGCTTTGTAAATTAAATGTTTTTATCCATTGCCTTTACATAAAAAAACATGCTAAATTAAAAACAAAATTAAATGAGCTTTTCATTCTTTTTCATTTGCAATTTATTCAGCTCTGTTATACAAATTTGGAACTTCAATACTCTGATCTGTATGATTTCATTTTTTATAGTGCTAAGCATTAAATAATCTTAAAACATGAAATGAACAAAGTTTACAACATACAATTGGCACTTTAGGGTACAAAGTAAGCCATTAAACTCAGTTTAATGTTGTATGTGTGTTTTCTTTAATTGTGTTTTTGGAAAATGTAGATCATCTAGTTTAAACTACATTTAAACTTCTTTTACTAAATCACAAACTAAATTAAAAATTAAGCAACCTTTTCACTTTCTATATTGATTTTATTTGAGATTCGCAAAATTTCAGCCTTGTTACCTGAATTTTAGCATATGAATGCCCTGATCTGTATGATATCATATTATATTATTTTCTAATGCTAAACATTAAATTAACATAAAACATTGAATGAATACCATTTATAAAATTAAGAATGAGCAACAGGGTTGTAGATTTAATATAAATGAAGTGATCACTTTTATAGGGGCAAATTAGTTAATTTTTAACCAAATGATGGTTTATAGTTAGTAGGTGCTGTAAATTAATAACACATATGTATTTTTGTAATTACGATAACAGGGTTGAATGGTTAAGC
This sequence comes from Sinocyclocheilus anophthalmus, assembly GCA_018155175.1. Lineage (NCBI taxonomy): Eukaryota > Metazoa > Chordata > Actinopteri > Cypriniformes > Cyprinidae > Sinocyclocheilus > Sinocyclocheilus anophthalmus. Next base: position 291,575 of record JADLZN010005370.1, read on the forward strand.
AATGAATTCAGTCTACATTACAATTTGAGTAAAAATGACAAAATGGAATTTAAATTTAAATTCCTTGTAGTGTTATAAACTAAACATTCAATTAGATATTTAATTTCTATATTTTCTATATTAATTTCTATATTTTTCAACCCTGTTACTAAAATTTGGAACATAAATACACTGATTGCTGTGATTTAATTATTTTCTAGCTTTAAACATTAAATAATCATAAAACATTAAATGATTAATGTATACAATAAAATAAATAAAAAAATAGAATTAAGAATGGGTGACAGAGTTGTGGGTAACAGGGTTGTGTATTTAACATAAATTAAGCTTTCACTCATTATAGGCTAGCTAATTTGGAACCAAATGTTGCTTTCTAGTTAATAAACATTAACAAATATTTGTTTCACGATTTTTCTTACAGTAGCTGAGTTGAATAGTTAAATTTGATAAATATAATCAACAATACAATTTGTGTAAAACTGACCAAATGCGAAGTGATTATTACTTTATTACTTATTATTATTATGTATATAAATTATCACCAATGAGAGTGCCCAAATATCACTTTATTTTCTGTCATAATTTCTTAAAATGTTCCGGTAACACTTCATTTTGATTGTCCCTTTTGAGCATTTTGTTGACAATCAGTAACTTTACACCTACATGTCAGCAAACTCTCATTAGAGTGTTAGTATACTGTCTGATTAGTATCTGCTAGCTATTTATTGTGATGGTGTCCCAACAGACATTCTACTGACTATAAGTAACTTTTCAATTAAATGTCAACTTATTCTAACCCTAACCCTACCAGTCTACTAATACTCTACTAACACTTTAAACGAGAGTTAGTAGACATGTAAGTGAAATGATACTTATAGTCAACAGAATGATCAAAAGGGACCATCTTAATAAAGTGAAACCAATGTTCCATTTTTAATAATGAAAAATCATGCAGTAACAGAGTTGAACAGAAAATGTGGGACAGCTAAAAATGACTTTTTGGGGGGATTAAAATAGAACTAATATTAAAATTATAATATTATGGAATGATTTTAATACAGCTGAGAATGTCGAGACCACTGAGACGGATCCACAGCCATATTTCACAGTCAGAATCTGGTTCTTTTCCACTGCAGGAATACTGCAGAAATTAGAGGTACAGTGCTATTTTACTCACGCATGCAAATCTACATGCACGTGTGTAATTCTCTGGCATCCGTGTTGATAAAGCATGTTTGAGTGATGCATTCATCAATGATCAAGAGCCATGGATCTGTACAGCTTTCATCGGGCTGGAGGTTACAGCTGTGTTAAAGCTCCTGGAGTCCCCACAGGTACAGCACACACACACACAGACGGACAGACAGATCAATCTTTATATTAATGATCTCTACAAGACAGATGAACCTGCCCCATCCACATTTAAATTACCTGCCTATTGTCTGCTGGCTGCTGCCGCCGCTGGCAATCATTTCTCAAACGCCACCAGGGTTGGTTTAACCTGAGATTAACACTTCAAGTGGCTGTGTGTGTGTGTGTGTGATATATGTACTGGAGATTTTGCTACAAACTGTGTTTATGAATGTGTAAAGGTGAATAATGTATTTTCATCAAATATATAAAATATTATAGAGGAAACCAGGCCTAGTTTTCACACTTTTTACTGCAGTGAATATTTTTTGGGGGGTCGGTTTATTTTTTAAAACTTTAAAAACTTTACATGCATAACTTTAAAAAAAAAACTTGCTTACAAATAAATTAATAATAAAAAAAATACAAATGTAATAATGATAAATGCCAATGTATGCATTGATAGTTATTTATTATGAGACTGGATTAATCACCAAAATTATGACTTTATGTGAAAACCCACAGTTTGAATTTAACTAAATATCTTCAGTCCAGTGGTTAATTGTTAATTTATGCAACAGGAAGAGACACTAATTTTATTCTCATTTCACAATCAAAACATATCATAGTTGTTTACACTGAATAATTTAATTAAAACATTCAAAAGGTCCGAAGGGCCACAGTGCTCCTCAACTATATCACTAGCTCTGTGAATGAATGACCGATAGTTAGCATTATTATAGCGCTCGTGACGGTTACTTGTGTGAATAAGAATGCCTTTTCACACCTTAAGAGAATAAGCAGAATAAATTAAGGAGTCGATTGCCTTTTGGGTTAGACATTAGACGTCTTTGCTTCGGGTGTGAAACGTTAGTGATTAATTTAAACTGAATGTGGACATGAATGTGTATGGCTTACTTTTGTTTAATGGTCCATCCTTCTAACCTAGAACATTCTCCAGGACATAAGACCTTGAGAAGATACAGCTGAATACAGTAGAGCTTTGCTGTATTCGAAAACATGGTTTAGCGTAATACTTTTTCTAGATATTTTTAGAGACTTTGGTGTATGAGTTATCTACAATATGTTTCCTATAACAGAGCTGAACTATTGAAATTCACAGGGTTGATGTAAGTCTAACAATGTAAGCTAATTTGGAACTAAATGTTGGTTTATAGTTGATAAACAAAAAATGAACAACAGACATGTGTTTACACATCTTCTTCAAACAGCAGGGTTGAAAAGTTTAACTCAATGAGCACAGTAAACACTACAGTTTGTGTGAAATTATTAATTCCACTTCCTGCCAATGAGAGAGTCCAAATATCACTTTATGGGTGTCACAATTATATGAAATGTTAGTAGGGAGAAATCGTGCAATTATAGGGTTACAAACAAAATGTAAAATTCTGTTTTGAAACATGTTTTGTTTGTTAGTATGGAATGTAACAGGGTTGAATATCAGTGCAAATACAACTAGTAACAACCTTATCTGGCAAAATTAGATTACAGATTACAGTCAAGGTTCGTCTGATTTATTTTTTGTCAAGAACAATATTTTATAAACATTTTCCCCCTGTAACAGAGCTGAACTATTGAGATTTACAGGGTTGACATCAGTACAACTAGTAAAGACTGTAAGAGAAAGTTACCCCTTTTTGAAGCATGCGGCCAGAAAGACTTTGATAAATTCAAATTCCAAAAATGTAAAATGGGGAAAGCTAGAGCATAATGGTGTTGAACAAAGACAAATCATACATATCATTCCAACACACCACATTAGTATTATTATTTTTATTCCATATTAATATGATATATATATATATTTATCATTACTATTACAGTCAGCATTGTTGTGCAATTTAGCCATTTTATTTCACACAATAAAGAATGAACAAATCTAGCGAAATTTTACAGATAGTACGAGTGGAAGCTGGAGGAAATGCAAAATGGCATAGAAAGTAACAGTATGACATTTATCTTTCAGTAAAAGCAACATTTAGGTATTTTTTGTCTATATAATTAAAATGTAACTGTATTTAAGCATAAAAACATATATATTTTTTATATTAGAGGTTGTTTCGCATTAAACAGAGTTATCAAATGTTACAAATGATGCCATACTATTAATTATATCAGTCAAATGCAACAATTTCCTGATAATTACCCATGTAATATTAAATATCAGCACTGTCATCTAACTGATACCTCGCAGAGTCTCATGCTGTCTGCTGACCTCTGACCCCTGAGACCCCAGCAAGCATCTGTGTGTGTATTTGTGTTCTCAGCACATTCCAGGAGTCCAGTAGCACCAGCCTTACATTTCTAGCGACTAGGAGGCAAATGAGCTTCAGGTTTGCTGGAGGTGCTGTAGGTTCAGCCTTCAATTTGTCACTGTGTTTGTCTGCGCTGACAGCTTTATGTGATCAGGGCGATTCTGGGACGGGTGTCAGGTAGGTAGTGTATATGACAGCTTAACTGAGTAAATACAGTGATCTGTCTGCCAGCTGCCAAACACACTCGAAATCTACTGCCATCCACCGCGCCGGATGATGGAGGATTGAGCGGCAGTGCTGAAATATTTCTCAGAACAGTCTGTATGCTTGTCCAGACAGAAACCCGCTCTTAAAACAAACCGTTTGAATGTGTTTGTCTTGTCTTACAGGTTCTGTTTCCTTCCCGTTTGTACAGAAGTAGCTACATGTGAAGTATGCTAGCAGACTTGTGTTATTCAGTTCAGCTAGGTGTGCGATGACATTGGTGTTTGGAACAGGGTCACATTACACTTGAAATCATATATATATATATATATATACTATGTAATGCTTGGGGTGAGGTACTTTAATATGTGTTTTGCAATTCTTTTGATGCTAAAAACTTTTCTTTATGATAATTTGTCACTGGGGTTGAAACCCTTTCTTGAATTGTCTTGTATTTCTCAATTCATATGTCACTTCTGTGTTTTGTGTAGAGATTTATTCACTGCCAAGAGCATGAAACCATCTTTTTTCCCCCCAAGAAACGTTTAGAAACCGCAAATGTGTTTCCTATTGCACTTATATCATGATAATAATTTATACACATTGCTTGTCTGTGCAGTTCATGGTAATGAAATGTTAATGAAAATCTATAAGAATGTGTTTTTTTTGTTTAGGTTGCTGTAATATAAAAATATTTATATCTCATACGGCATGGATTTATAAACCATGAAGCAGTATTTGCAAGAATGTTTTAATGAAATGTAGCACTTAACCTCCTAATTAAAATTAATAGCAAAGTAAAATGTATTTTTCTTTATTTAATAAATGTACAGGTCTCATTGGATGTATAGCAGATAATATTGTGCTGTAGATAGGTGTTTGTTTTGGTTAGCCGTGGCAGCTAAGGTAGATCGGCAGACTATATCCTTGGCTGGAATGATTGATTGAACCTTTTGTTTCCATTTACCCTTGAGGGCAGAGAGTCAGTATGTCCATTATTTATGGCTGTCTTAGTGTGGTGGGCTGCCCGCTTGGCCCTTGTGTTCTTCCTGCCTTTATGACATAAACCTCTACTGAGAGAATGTTACAACAGAGAGAAAATATAGCAACAGAATCAATCAAACGTAACCTGGTCAGAGGTTGACTACACACCTCACCTTTGGAACTACATGGGAATTCGCTTTTTTTTTTTTATTATTAACACTCTAAAGAGATTGTAATTATTGAAATTGATGATAGCAAATGACTGCGACATATAACAGTACCATTTCTCTGTTTGTACTGTTACTTTTTAAAGCAATCATATGTATATAATCTTAGACATAGGACTGGAATATGTTACATTGCTTCTTGTAAATTTTGCGACACGTAAATGATATGTCCAGTGAGTGGAGCTAAAAACACATTCAGTTTTATACTAAACAGATGAGAATGATTCTAGCCATGTTTTCTTACTTTAGTTGTTGTATTGCGGCAGTTCGAAAATAAATGGCATGTCTGTGAAGGGCAGGAGCTGATGTGGGTGCGGGCTGGTTTGTTAAAAAGTAACAGAGCGTGCCTACACTAAACTAAATCATAGTGTAAACATGAAATAAAAATGCATTTGAAAGCAATGTCACACCATTTCTTCTACAAGTCTTCAACTTGTCTAATTTGATTTGTGTTTCACAGACCCATACCAAAGTGCATAAAGTCCAGGTGCGCCACCGACAATTTTTACTACAGTGAACCGAAAAAGCCAATCACATACATACCTACAACTGATTATATAACAATGCAAATGTCGACATGTATTAGTTTACAAATCATACACTATGACATTTTTTTTTGAGGTCATAGCATAGTATTGTGCAGGGGAAACTTGTGAAAATATGATTTGTTAATCAATAACCTGCCCCTGTAATCATAATTTTGAGCAGTGAATTTTATGTGTAGGTACATTTTTGCAAACAGGTATGTTTTTTTCAACAAACTATGGTTCCCCTTCAGGAACTCGAACAGTCGAACCTTCAATTTGGAGTCTAGTTAGTGTGGTCTGTCCCATTTTAGATCTGTGTCAGTTGAACCGCTCAGTCATGCGATTGAAGTTCAGGATGCTTATACTCAAACAAGTCGTGTTTCAGATCAGGGCCGAGGACTGGTTTGTCACGATCGATCTAAAAGATGCATACTTCCACATCTCCATCCTTCCCAATCACAGGAAGTTCCTGAGGTTTGCTTTAGGGGGCAAAGCGTACCAATATCGTGTTCTTCCTGTCCCGACGGGCAATGCCTACATGCCATTAGACATGTTGAGGTAACCTTGTTCTTGTCTCAGAAGTCCAGGCTGGGAGCTCACTTGTTGTCCGCGTAATTGGCTAGCGATGGACGCAGCCCTCATAACGATCATGGGAGCGGTCATGAGTGGCCGCTCAGCCCGCGGTCTGTGGAGCGGCTGCCATCTCATGTGGCACTTCAACTGCCTGGAGATGCTGGCCGTGTTTCTAGCATTGAGACACTTTCTCCCAGACCTAAGAGATCGCCATGTGTTGGTGCGCACCGACAACACAGAGCACTGGTCTCTTATATCAACCACCAGGGTCTGCGTTCATGCCCCTTGTACAAGCTGGCGCACCAGATCCTTGTTTGGTCCCAGGGCAAACTTCTCTCGCTGAGTGCAGTTTACATTCCTGGGCATCTCAATATGGTAGCAGACATCCTGTCGAGGCAGGGGCCTAGGCCCGGGGAATGTATGCTTCACCCCAGGGTGGTGAAGCAGATATGGAGAGTTTTTGGTCAGGCTCAGGTGGAACTGTTTGCGACTCTTATGACATCGCACTGTCCCCTCTGGTTCTCTCTGACTCATTCAGCTCCACTGGGGCTGGATGCAATGGTACAGACGTGGCAGAGGCTTCATCTGTACTCCTTTCCCCTGATCGCTCTGCCCCGATTGCTCTGCTGAGTTCTGGAGTTAACTGCCCAGTTGGTACAGTGCTGGAGTTCCTGCAGGCCCGTTTCTCCGCAGGGTTGAACCACTCCACCCTGAAGGTCTATGTGGCGGCCATTGTGGCCTACCATGCCCCGCTCTGTGGCCAGTCAGTGGGCAGACACCCCCCAGTTACACGTTTCCTCCATGGTGCGCTGAGTCTGAGGCCTCCGGTACGATCTTGTGTCCCCACATGGGACCTGGCTGTGGTGCTACAGGCTCTCTGTAGGCCTCCCTTCGAGCCTATTGATGAGATCTCTGATCGCCATCTCACTATAAAGACTACCTTTCTTCTGGCGATATCTTCTCTCAAGAGAGTCGGGGATCTGCAGGCCCTCTCAGTGGCCCCTTCCTACCTAGACTTTGCACCCGGTCTGGCTAAAGCTTTCCTCTACCCTTGAGCGGGTTATGTTCCTAAGGTACCCTCCTCTACACCACGGCCTGTCGTACTCCAGACCTTCTGTCCTCCTCCTCCCCCCTCTGGAACACACCATCATACACTAATTGTATGTGTCCAGTGCTTACGTCCACAGATCTGCCCTGTGGAGGAGGGCGGACCAGCTGTTTGTGTGCTACGGTCCCCCTAAGAGAGGTCTTCCTGCTACGAAACAGACCTTCAGCCGGTGGATAGTGGATGCCATCTCCTTCTGTTATGAGTCCTCTGATCTCCCCTCGCCTTTGGGAGTCAAGGCTCACTCTACCAGAAGTGTGGTGGCCTCCAAGGCCTTGTTAGCAGGTGTTTATGCAGGACATCTGCAACGCTGCGGGTTCGTCCACGCCCCTAACGTTCGTCAGGTTCTATGACCTAGATATGCGAGCCACTCCGGGCTCTTCTGTTCTCTCACCCTAGCTGTGCTCTTCCACACTAGGCAGGGATTTGTAAGTCTGGCGGCGTGGGCATACTCGTTCCCATAGCATTTCGACACAGCTCGAGTTCCTGAAGGGGAATGTCTCCAGGTTACGCAGTAACCCTAGTTCCCCGCGTCTCAGTGCCATGCTTCCGGCATCCCTGCGAGCACTTGCTTCATTCCTCGCAGCTGACAGTTCCACCACACGTGCTTTTATAGCTGCCTGGTCGCTACGTCTTGCCCATCCATTGGACTGATTACACACGTGATTCAGAGCATGGTAAAGCTGAATGCATTCCCATAGCATTTCGACGCAGCGTCTCTTTCCCTCTGGGAACTAGGCTAACATGCATAACTTGGAGACGTTTTTTTTCATCACAGTCTAGAAAAATGTATTTAAAGTTTGTGAGTAAGCACAAATGTATTCTTACACTTCAGACTCTGTAGATCTGTTTTGAGCTTCATTTGTGTGCAAAGTCAGGTTTGATGGTTGTTGCTCATTTGTTTTAGGCACTTGTCTGACAGACACACGTGTTAATTGAGAGTGAGTGTTTGAGTCATCAGATGAACTCAGTCTCTCATGCGCAGGAAGTGCACGCGGCAGGGATTTTTGTGGCGCTATGCGCATGTCTGCTGCGTGAGGTTGTCTCGTCACTCTGACAGTTTTGACAGTTCTCCTGCCGAGAAGTTTATGCCAGGAACGTCAAACTAATATTGTGACATGATTGGCACTCCACAAATACAAACAAGCTTATGTGATGATATTCTCTGTAATTGATGTGTGCAAAGAAACAAAGATAAACTATTTGAGTTGTCAGCCATAATAAGGCTGTTTATAATGGACTGTTGCCTCTTCAGAAATTAGATATACCTAGTACAATACAACTATGGAGTTTATTTGCGAGCCTTTTGTGGAATATGAAACCTTATGAAACAACCCTGTAAAATTACCCTGGATAGGGGGCGCTATTTACTTCAATTTTGACGTGAACACTTAGTTTCAACTAAACCTTTCAAAGTATACTCCATATAATGGAGTCTATGCACGCGCACTAGTTTCATCTTTGACCAACTTTTGCGTCATCACATGTATTTTCATTTCAGAGTACAAAAGTAAACGATTTTGAATTTATTTGACCATTTAAAAACGGATTTAACATTTCAAACATATAGAATGTTTAAAATTGTACAGACATTAGCATAACATGTATTTTCGATATTTACAGAGCGAGTTTGTAAATGTTTGAACAACACTGATCAAACTCTCACTGATGAGTTGCGAAGCCCACTGAACACGGGCCTGTCCGGTCCTCATCCTCATGACATGTGAATGAAGCAGCAGGAGGGCCGAGTGATATTCATCTGTCCTGACCTCTGTGTCTGCCGGTTGACCTCTGCCGTGACACTCTCAAACACAATACATCTGCACTGTCCACTCATGACAGCTCAACACTGATGACTCCTCAGGACCGCTGGAGATGCCAGCGCGCTCGGAAACAGGCTTTTGTCGCTGATGGAGATTGATACTCTGTGACTCTCTTGTTTTGTTGGCCAGCCGGATGGTTTCCTCAATAGCAGTCTACATATCATTTGTATTGTGGGGAGTTTAATTAAGCAATTCAAGCATCGCAGTGATTTTACCATGGTTAAGGGCTGTTCACTCCTTATGTATCCAGTCAGATTTCGGCACTGCCGAATGTATAATAAACCAAAGTAACATGTATTAAAGATGCATAATTTCTTATTGCATATTTATAAAAAAAATTGTGTATTGTTTATTTTATTAATAATAATGAAAGACTTCAAGAAGTAATTAATAACAATAGGCTTATATTTTAACATATAATTAATAGTATAAGTCTACTCATTCAATCAAGACATAGGAAAATCCTGAAAGTATGGAATTTAGATTAACTGTTTTAATATTATGTTATAATTTTGTATTATAATTATAACTTAATCACACTATAATTAATCAATTATGCTTAAACACACCACATTAACACATGAAACAATCACAGGTGCAAGTCTATCAGCATTTCATTATGTATTTTTGGATGCAGCACATCCCAGTCAGAACTAGCCATGTGTTTTATACATTTATATTTGTTATTGATAGTTCATATTTACTATATTTACAAATATTCAAAGTAAAAGAGCAATGTCGTGCATTGCCTATATACACAATGGACAATATTTATTGACATGAGTAACTTTGTTAAAAAAATGTTTTTTTATTATTATTATCATCATCATTCTAATTTAATTACACCACAATCGATAGATTTAGAATTATTTAATGTGTAAACACTACAGTGCTACATTAAGCAAGCATACAGTAGGTTTGTGTTCATTAGCATTTTAAAATGCTTTTTTGTTTTTTGGGATGCGGCTCATTCCAGGTCAGAATGTGTTATATAAATTCATATTTGTTATTGATAGCGCATATTTAATCACTATTAGAGGTTACTATTGGTTTCCATGGCAGTATCTAATGACAATAAACTTTCGGAATCTCACATTGTCCTTCTTTGTGCTTCTTCCTCTATAAAGGCTCTATAAACTTCATTCACTCAACAGCATTAACGCTTGTTGGACTGAACCCTGAACAGATTTTCTTTCCTAAGTACCAAAGGACAAGAAGAGAGCTCTTCTATAGGCAGCATATGGCAAAGTGTGAGGCCAACAGTTGGTTCAGTGAAGATCTACAGAAGCGGACAAAGAGACGTCCACTGCTCACTGGCATTTTAAACAGGGGGCAGGAACAAGATGTTTTACTGCGCCAGTCTGTTGATGATCGACCACTGAGAGCCACTTTTGTCTGCGCCTCCTTCAGCATTCAGAGGCATGTTTCTAAATGTTTCACACCTCATGTAATGCTTTGAATGTGTCCGGCACACTTTGACACTGATGGAGCGTTGCTGAGTTTAGAGCGTCTGCTGTTGGTGGGGATTCTTGTAATGCTATACTATTAAAGTCAACACGAAAACAATGTAAAACATCAAAACGTCAATGTGAACTAAAAAAAAAGTATAATTTTTTTAAACATCATTTTTAAATCTTGGTTAATATATTATATATTATAGTAAATATATTGTAGTTCATTGTTATTTCATGTTCACCCATGTGAAATAAAAACGTTTGGACTGAATGTGCACTTGTAATGTACTTCGAATCTTTAAAAAATCATATTTTTTATGTACTTGCAATTATATGTACTTGTCATGCTTTAAAGACGTACACTTATTTTGACGTGTTGACTAACATATTTAAAGCACATGTAAAGTGTTGATATACAAATTGCACCTTCATCATTAACATGTAATTACATATTTATATACACACTAACGCACAAGTTTCAATAAATGACATTAAAATATATTTTAGTTTATCATAAATGTTTTTAGTACGTTTGACAGTATACTTTAACCATATTCAAAGACAATGGAAGCAAATTATGAAATTAAATAGAAAGCGAGTTAAAAAGCACTCTAAAATTCAGCTAACTGCATTTAATATAAATTCAAGCTCTAACAGTTTTTTATTTGAGTGCAATTAACATGAAATTAAGTGTCCAGAAACATTCAGTTCACACCTATAAAGCATATTCTTTTACAGTATATTATTTCTGCATTAAGTACTCTTTTAAAATAATGCTAACGTGTGCGTCTTTGTCACAAAGGCATTCATTGCATTAACTAATGTAAAGCCCTTTATATAGACGTTAGCTCGATTATGTTGTTTTGATGTTTGGCACCAGAGTGACATTTTGGTGACGCTCACCAAACGAGAAATACAAGTGAAAATGGCTTGTGAATTTACATTCACAAATATTCAAGATAAAAAGCTGTTGCCATAAAGACTTGATTTATTTGAATGGCCGTTCTCTGAACCCTAACCTGGAGTCACAAAGTTGCATTTTTGTCTACACTAGAAGACAGGTATTGTCATCTGTCCATAAACACAATGTCTAAAGAGACCAGTGATGACAGAGGACATCTTAAGACCAATCCAGCCTCTGTTTTGTGTGAGCATGAGCGCGCGTTACTCGAAGCCTGTCAGCAGCCTTATTGCGATGGTTCAAACATGTTTGGATGCGACCTGTGGTTCAAAGAAGGGTCACATACTACAAAACGTTAAATGTTGAGGTTAAAATGCTGAGGTTTAAAACATCTGTTGACGAATCCTCCATTGAACAGGTTTAGCAAGTCTAAAATTTAACACTTCTAGTTTTCACGTTTTAGTTAGTTTGCAATAATACCCTTAGTTTGCAATAATAAATAGTATCTTATCAATTATATTTTCGTATTGTATGAAATGTAAAGAACTTCTCCTATTTCAAGTGATCTTACTATCAAACTCTAATCCGATCTCATGGCAAATTTGACATATTTTACGAGATGTCTAATTCATAGGAATTTTTGGTAAAATTGTACGTATTTTATGAGTTCCCCAATTCGTATGAATTCGTACGAATGATCTACCCCTAACCCAGCCCCTTAACCTGCCCATCACTGGGGTCTAGACAAATCGTACAAAATCGTACGAGTGAGGCTGTACAAATTTAGCCACTGTGTAAAATATGCACGAATTGGTCGTGAGATAACGTTGCAAACTTGCAACATTGGTAGGAAATATTGCAAACATAGGTAGGCTATTCTATTTACGTCTACACATGAAAGTGGCGGAATTGAAATCCGAGATACAGGTCTCGACCCTTGCGACAGACTTTTGTCTTTGTTTGGTCTAGTGACAGCACCTTTCACTCTGGCCCACTTGCCCCATGAAGTCTTGTGTGTGTGACCTTTGACCCCTGACCCTGGTTGACACCTCCACACCCACCCAGGAAATGACCTCACACTGACCTGCCAACATAAAGCTCTGAATTACCCGAGTTAAAGATGGCCGTCATCAGCGCAGGCGAGCGATCTGGAGGAGCAGCGGCGGGGGGCTATGTGGGCTTATTTAAGATGGGCTATTACATGATAATGGGCATTTGAACTAAACGATGAAGGGCTTTAGGGCAGGCAGGGGGCAGGAGATGAGAGCTGAGGCAGAGAAGCACTGGTGGGCCACATTTGATAAATGAAGGAGGAATCAACACCCATCTGCTCCACCTTCTCTAGTGCATCACGCTAGCACATTCGCTTTTTATATTTCCTGCTCCATCCCTCCCTTTTGCTGTGTCCATCACAAACTACACCTTTTCTTTGACTTAAAAAGGTGCATGTTATTATTGTTAAAATACTTTTTTTTTTACCAGTATATTCAGAGCATTGCTGTTTAAGTATCTGACCAGATATGCAGAGCAACAGTGACTCAACCAATGGCGTAAGTTTGGGGCGGGGTGATCTGTTTGACTGACCAACGGGAGACAAGAGGAGTGGTGAGGAAACAATCTTTATTCTACAATTCTTTTTGGTGACGCTAATAGCGAAGAAAGGGCGACACTTTGTCCTAAACTGTCTTTGAGCTTGTTTGACTTTTATTATTGAACATTAGAATATCATGCGACCTAAACCTCAAAACCTCACAATGTTGCAATTTTGCCGAGTTAGGTTATTATACAGTATTATCACCAGAGTTGCAAAATAATACATTTAAATAAAAGTGTCGCCACAGTATTTTTACAACAGTAATACTGACAAAAAGACAAGTTGTATAACCATCGTTTGTCATAGCTTGGTTGCAAAATAAAGATGAGTGCAAGATCTAAATGTAGCAAATTTGTGGTTATTAAAGCTGCAGTCCGTAACTTTTGGCGCTCTAGCGGTTAATAAACAGAACTGCGTGCGTCTTGCGGAAGAACATTGTAGCCAGAGCTACCTCTCTCTGTTCATGTCTATGGCGAATCACGCAGGTACTGGGCTACTCCGCAGCGGTACCTACCAGAACCAGTCTAAAATAGTCCAAATATAAACACTTATTATAGGTGTACCGTAGTGATTCAGGACAAGCCAAAAACACGGTTTGGAAAATGGATTCATGGTGTACTCGCTTATTATATAAATTTTGTAGACAAAAAGGTTACGGACTGCAGCTTTAAATAAGAAGAACTAAAGAAGAGATCAACCAACTCATGACGAGAACAGACAACGAACAGAAGAAAACACAGGGCTTATATACACTGACACAAACCAATCAACCAGGTGCAGGCACTAATCAAATCAATGAGTAACTGAGGGAACAAATTAGTGGCGGAAAAATAGGAACAAAGGAAACTAGGTCAAACAAGGAAAACTACAACAAAACTAAAACAGAACAGAACATACATGTGACACTGTTCTGTCAAACACAATGTGTCAAGAAAATCTTTAGAGTAGCTGATTGGTTCTTCTAAGCCGTCAACACAACCAGTCGATCTCTCTTTCCTGTCTCTTCTCTTATTTACATCCACCTGACCTGGGGTGCGTTTCCCAAAAGCAAGTATGGTTGCGAGTTCCGTCGTTATCAAGGTAGTTCAATGGAACTTACCACCATAGTTAGCTAATGATGCTTTTGGGAAACACACCCCTGGTCCAGCTCAGTACTGCACACCATGAGAATTGTCCTAGCCCTCCTCCTCCCCAGCGCCACCTGTCTTGATCTGAGAATTTTTGAGTTGTCATTATTAAAAATACTGATGCAACCAAACCATTTATATAATTTTACAAATTTTAAGCCCACATGAAATCTTAAAGTGAACAATTAATCTGTGCAAGTTAATCTACTGAAGAAAAGTTTGTCTTGAATATTTGCATCTGCTCTGGAATGGCATTCCTTTCTTAGATGACGTAAGTTTGATGGCTTGGTCTGGGTTTCCTTAACCATGCCCCTCCAACCCATAGTTTGCCATGAGCGAGAAATGAGAGGAGGAGCACTAAAATAAAACCCCACCCTCTATTCCATTTTCCATTTCAGTTGGAGATACGTTGCAATACTGAAGTTGGCAGCAACTTCCGGTATTTTAATTATGGGAAGTATCAACTTTGCGAAAAGTTAAGTTAATTTTATACAACAAAAGAGAGAGAGAAATGTTTTCTAAACTTTGAAACGTCAATATAATGTCTAATGTATAATGTCAAACCCAGACCAAACTGCAGTGTTTATTTTGGTTGTAGAATAACGAATTTGGTATTGGATTTCTTTGGCTAAAAAAACGGAATCAGAATTCCCGCATGAGTTTGGAGCACATGCTAACCACTAGGCTACAGTTCCAGCAAGCCTGACTTATGAATACATTTCATAGTAATAGCTTGGGAGAAGATGAACAATTAATCTAAATATGTTTAAACAGCAAAAATTTGACCCTCTCATGATCTACGCTTTACAGACCGGCGTCCCGTGCAGTTTGCGTCCAGCCAATCGCACAACCCACGTGCAACATCTGTGAGCCACATCAGCGAGCCGTGTGTCATGGCCAGGTACACAATATGTCATGGGACTGCAGATGGAATTTTATCGGTTTCGGTGAGCACGGTTTGACTTTAACCAAAGTGGACATGTGTGTGGAAACAATAATGTTAGGAGCTCTTAATTTCCCCTGGAAAAGCCATCAATTATTCATGCTGATGCAGTTGGCGCTACGGCTGGCGTCTTCGCTCCGTGAACCGCTTTTAATTACAACCTACAAGACTGTTACAGTTAATTTCAAGGCAAGCATATTGTCTCTTGGAGGCTGGTGAACGGGTCATAAATTATCCTGAAGGTGAAGGAGAACTCGAGGGAAACAGTTATGAAAATTTCATCAATCTTGGCCGCACACCACAGCTGGTCCTGTCAGCGGCCGGATTGTGGAGGAGCAGCGCTGGGTGGAGGGTCAGAGCTGGGGAGCGGCGAGGGCCGAGGGGGGCCTGTCACATCCTGCTACTGCTCTCTGTCACAGAGCGAACACACACACTGGCTATTATTGTAGCGCTGGGCAGAGAGCCACACAGGCAATCTTCAGCCTGTCCTACTCTATTAATTTACTTAAAGCGTGCTCTGTGGTCGAGACCTCTTCCTTTCATTAGCTTGAGTGAATGAGTGTGTGTGTGTGTGTGTGTGCCCCCACCTACCCGGTGTGTTGTGTGTGGACTCATTACCAGCTTTAGTACTCACTTTGTGCCATATCATACTTCAGCACAAAGCTTCTGTGTGAGATTATAACATGTTGTTGTCGGTGGGTTAAAAAGGTTTTGAGGCTCATGTCAAAGCGAACAACGGTGAGAGAGATTCTAATGGAGATCTTTATATCTATCGTAAGCTCTGAGATCAGCTACAAACGGAGACAGGAATGGTACATCTATGACTTTTTTGACACTTTTGTCATGATGCTAACAGTGGAGAGAAAAGGAAAACATTGGGATCAAGGAACGTTGCAAGCCAGACTCAAACATGCCTTGCCCAAATGAACACCACACTAACATATCAGACCACGGTTCTAGCAACATGTTACATAGAGAAAGCACCACACTTTTTTGCTTTTTCGGTAATTTCCTTGATCTATTTTTATTCATTCTTATTTTGTTGTTTTTTTTATTTAAAGCTTTTTTTAGCTTATATCACCTATTCTATCTATCAAGCCCCCTAGCTATCTATGATCTATCTATCTATTATTTATCTATCTATCTATCTATCTATCTATCTATCTATCCATCTACTAATTATCATCTTTCTTGGAATTGTTTGTTCTATCATTATTTCTTCTGTTCTTCTGTTGTTATTTCATTCTTCGTTTTTTCTTTTGTTAATTTCTTCTCTTTTGTTGTTTTATATATTTGTTGTTTATTTTGTTTGCAATGAAAGTTTTGTTCTTTTTTTAATTCATATTTGCTTATATTCATTCTGTCAGTATATTGTTAGTTCTTACATTAATTATTTAGTTTGTTCGTTCTGTTGTTTTGTTCATTTGTGTTTCATTTGTTTTAGATTGATTGATTGTTTTCTCATGTCTTCATTCATTTGTCTTTAATTCTTCTGTTTCTTTTCTTTATTACGTTTGTTATTACATTTGTTAACAATACTATGCTAACAATGAAAATACTTTTAAAGCATTTTTAATCTTTTTGTATATTAATCTTAATATTAATTTCAACGTTTTTAAGAACTAAATTGTATTAATATTAAAGAGAAAAAATAAACTAACATTTTTCTATCATTAACAAAGATTAATATGTACTGTAACCTTTTTTAAAATCTTTTTAATAAATAATGTAAACTCAGTTACAGTTAATGATAGATAATGCATTAAATAACATTAACCTTTTTGTAAAGTGTTACCGTCATTTCTTTTATAATTTGTTTGTTCATTCAGTTGTCCATATTTTTGTTCATATTACATGTATTATTACTTCTTATGTTTGGTTTTTTATTATTCTTCTTTCATTTGTTCTTTATTAATTAGTTCTTTGATGTTTTGTTTATTGAATCATCTTTCGTTGGTTGGTTCATAAATTCTTCCTTTCATGTGTAAGTTTTCTTCCCCCCCCCCCCCCCCCCCCCCGCCACCCCTCTCTGCCGACAGCTGGTGGAAACCCATCCGCAGTCATACATCAGTGCTCGTCCTCTCGCTGCAGCCACAGACGGACACTGAGGTGTGCGAGCGGCTCGTCTCCTCAGGTGTGAACACCATCTTCCATCCCTCAATCTGTCAATTAGTGCGGCTGCAGATCAGAGGAGAGGGAGTGTAGGCCTTTGATAGTGGGCAGAACGGCCCGTCACACAAGAGAACGGGGCGGAACAGAGCTGACAAGGCTAGTTTTTACTCTTTTGTGAGGGATTTTTTGAACGTTTTAGGATAAGATTGTGGGTAGTGAATATCTTTGAGTTTGTTTTAATTTTTAAGCTAACCTGATGGCCTAATTACAGTATGTAACCTGTTTCAGACTTCCTGTTTGTCCCGTCATAGTCTAACATGGTGAAGTGTCTCTCAGTAAAAGCTGTCTATAAGACACCCATGTGTTATGTATGATTTGGCGAATGACCTTCTGTGTTCGGGGCTCCGTCTGGGTCTTAGCAAAAGCCGTCTCCTCCATAAGACTGGCACATTTTGGCACCTCGGACAGACGCATAAACAGATGCAGTCTCTGTTAGTAATGACAGGTGATTATATGTGGCAGCAGTGCCAAGGCAATTAAACGGCGGGCTGATGGCACCATTTGGCGCGCTGTTATCCCAGCGTTAAGGCTAATTGTGGCAGCACTTTCACTCCTGCCAGGACACTGCTTCGAACATCATTAATTTTACACCAATACATGTCGTCTGGAGATGAATGCTGGCTCTCTGAGGGCTCTTCAATTCAGGGTGGGATCAGACACGGTGAAGTAATTACCCAGCGTTTCAAGATTATAATCAGTCAAACTGTTCTCTGTGGCGATGTTCTTCTTCACGTTTTGTTTCTCTCTGAGGCCTCTGCTCAAATTTGCAATGCAGTTTGAAAATATTGGAAAACAATTGAGTTTTGAGGCATTAATCATGCAGGGTGAAAGTGAAAAGTCAGTGTTAAGCTCAAATTTATTCCAAACAGTGTCTCAATAATATCTAATCGTCAAGAAGTCATTACACATTAGGAAATGAAGACCTTCAACCTTCATCCGGACAGACAGTCGCCCAGAAACGCCATGTGTCACATGTGATCCAATTGGATCTATATTCATTAATAGTATATATATATTAGGGCTGTCATCGTTAACGCGTTAACACATGCGATTAATTTTACAATCCTTAACGCGTTAAAATAATTTAACGCAATTAACGCAAAATTACTGAAGCACAATTTCTATTCTAACCCTTTAACCAATTTTGCTATTCTGCTTGCGATTAGATCATTTTAAGCCACTAAACTCTGGGAAAGGTTTCAGTCCAATGATACAGTAAGCGAATGCATTCAAACAATCTGTCCAAAACAGTGCTAATATAAAGGACACCAGGCTGATTACATCAGAGATTGCAGAGAGAACAGAGACTCGCTTTGCGTTTTCAGTGAATTATTCAATCCAGCGTGTTTGGCTTTTAAACACGAGCTCTGTCATATTCTGTGATTGACTCTGAAGAGCGCGAGCCCTCACACGTCTCGCTGTGTGAAGAACAGACTGAACGGATTGTCAACACATACCACCGCTGTATGGCCAGATGGGATGCAAACTACGGTTTCTCGACTGGATAACCAGTCTCGATGGTAAAGTTTTGATGGATGAAGACTGCAATCAAGGTAAAGACGATTAGGGTGGTGTACAGGAGTCATACAGTAAGCACGCATGAGTTTGTTATATTAATGCATGTATGAGTGCTCTTCGCACATTGTATTTATGCACAGGCACAGAAATTTCCATACATTCACATTATTTCCACATACATTCACGATAATGTTTTGATTTCTCATGTTTATGTTGCTGTGTTTAGTTACACTGAATGGATCCGTGTACTGTAGTAGATATACGTTTAGTTATTCTGAATGGATCCGTGTACTGTAGTATATATGCAGTCAGCAGGCGGTTGGTTTAGTTTTTTTTTTGGCATCTCCATGTAGTCCTGCTCGGTATCGCAACTTGGCTTCTCTAAAAAGTAAAAAAAAAAAAGCTCTTTGCTGTTGCACTGTAAACATACTATAAAATTCTGATTTTTTTCTTTCATATGTGCTTATATGGGCTCCTTATCATTTGGTTCTTTGGTGTCCTTTTGGAGTTTCTAAGTGTCATTTTTTGGAAAGACATCTAAATTTATCTTGAAGAAAGCTTGCAGAAAATATAGATTTTTTTAGAATCACCCTTCAATATGTATATAGCAAATGATGACAAAATAAACCTTTGAAACAAGATAAATGGTCTATGCTTAAGTTCATGAAGTGTGCGATTAATCGCGATTAATCACAGAAAAAAAGAAAAAGGGTCTTGCGGGATAAATTAGAGTTAAAAAAGGTAATCGATGACAGTCCTAATATATTAATTATATTTATATATATATATAATATACAGTGGGTGAGAAACAAAAAGTATTTAGCAGACACCAATTTGGCAAGTTCTCCCACTTAAAAAGATGAGAGGGCCTGTAATTTTCATCATAGGTATAACTCAACTATGAGAGAAAAAATGAGAAAAAAAAAATCCAGAAAGTCACATTGTAGTATTTTTAAAGAATTTATTTGCAAATTTTGGTGGAAAATAAGTATTTGGTCAATTAAAAATTTTTATCTCAATACTTTGTTATATACCCTTGTTGGCAATGACAGAGGTCAAACGTTTTCTTCACAAGGTTTTCACACACTGTTGTATTTTGGCCCATTCCTCCATGCAGTTCTCCTCTAGAGCAGTACTGTTTTGGGGCTGTCGCTGGGAAACACGGATTTTCAACTCCCTCCAAAAATTTTCTATGGGGTTGAGATCTGGAGACTGGATAGGCCACTCCAGGACCTTGAAATGCTTCTTACGAAGCCACACCTTCGTTGCCCGGGCGGTGTGTTTGGGATCATTGATCATGCGAAGAACCAAGCCCATCGTTTCATCTTCAATGCCCTTGCTGATAGAAGGAGGGTTTCACTCAAAACTCTCAACGATAATGGCACCATTCATTCTTTCGTTTACACGGATAAGTCGTCCTGGTCCCTTTGCAGAAAATCAGCCCCAAAGCATGATGTTTCCACCTCCATGCTTCACAGTAGGTATGGTGTTATTTGGATGCAACTCAGCATTCTTTCTCCTCCAAACACGCAAGTTGAGTTTTGACCAAAAAGCTCTATTTTGGTTTCATCTGACCATATTACATTCTCCCAATCCTCTTCTGGATCATCCAAAGGCTCTCTAGCAAACTTCAGACGGGACTGGACATGTACTGGCTTAAGCAGGGAAACACGTCTAGCACTGCAGGATTTGAGTCCCTGCGGCGCAGTGTGTTACTGATGGTAGATATGTTTAATTTGGTCCACGCTTCTGCAGGTCATTCACTAGGTTCCCCAGTGTGGTTTCTGGGATTTCGGCTACACAGTTACTTCCACACGTCGCATTCACCACTTGACCCAACGGGGTGAGATCTTGCGTGGAGCCCCAGATCGAGTTAGATTATCAGTGGTCTTGTATGTCTTTTATTTTCTAATAATTGCTCCCACAGTTTATTTCTTCACACCAAGCTGCTTACCTGTTGCAGATTCAGTCTTCCCAGTCTGGTGCAGGTCTACAGTTTTGTTTCTGGTGTTCTTTGACAGCTTTTTGGTCTTGGCCATGGTGGAGTTGGAGTGTGACTGTTTGAGGTTGTGAACAGATGTCTTTTATACTGATAACGAATTCAAACACATTAATACAGGTAACGAGTGGAGGAAAGAGGAGCCTCTTAAAGAAGAAGTTACAGGTCCCGACGCTGAGACCCCGCCAGAAACATCCTGCTCCCCTCGCAGCACGAGTAGGTGACCAAATACTTATTTCATGCAATAAAATGTAAATTAATTATTTAAAAATCATACAATGTGTTTTTCTGGATTTTTTTCTCATTTTGTCTCTCATAGTTGAAGTATACATATGATGAAAATTACAGGCCTCTCTCATCTTTTTAAGTGGCAGAACTTGCACAATTGGTGTCTGACTAAATACTTTTTTCCCCCCCAATGTATAGAGAATACACATATTCTGTAATAGTGTAATAAAATTAATTTTTTCATGTATGATTTATATTAGAATACATTGTAATTTCTAGCATTTTAATATTCTGTTGTATATACTTTATATAGTTTTTTTAGTGTGCTTGTGTTGATTAACATACTAAAGCACATGTAAAGTACTTGTTTATAATTTTAACTGTAGTGTTTTATATAATATTACATTCAAAGTTTATATTTTTTAAATGTACTAAATTGCAACTTGTCATTATAAACGTGTAATCACAAACATATTTGAATACATGGCATAAAAGTTTCAATAGACATTACATTAAAGTATATTTCAGTTTTGCTATAAATCCTTTTTTAATGTCCTACATTTGGCAGCACACTTTAACCATATTTCATATGAAATCTAAAGATGTACTTAAGTGCGTCACAAAAACACTCTAAACTGAAGCTAACTGCATTTAATATGCATTTTATCTATAATATTAAGTGTTTAATATTAAGCAATTAAGTGTCTGAAAACATTAC
Source organism: Sinocyclocheilus anophthalmus (assembly GCA_018155175.1). Lineage (NCBI taxonomy): Eukaryota > Metazoa > Chordata > Actinopteri > Cypriniformes > Cyprinidae > Sinocyclocheilus > Sinocyclocheilus anophthalmus. The sequence goes on from JADLZN010005370.1 coordinate 313,298, forward strand.
ATCCAGTTCACCATTCAGCCAACTCTGGACAGCAACCAATATGCTTACAGAAGTGGGACCATTCGACCCAGAGACTGGCCTTGCCTTGCAGTGTTGAAAGCCTAAGCCTGGCAAGCGCTGTCCAAATGATCTATACTTATTGCTGGATCTGGTGCTGCTTTGTCCGGTGAACAACCACGACTTCTCCTGTCACAAATTATTGGAACATTGGCATCAGAAAACTGCACGCCAGTGGTTTGAAGTCATTACTCTCAGATAAGGACTCCTTAAGGATCTTGACAGTGGTGATGGATGTCCAAGTAGCAACATCCTGCTACGGGGGGCCTCAGGGCTCAGTTTCTGACCACTTATTCTATGTCGGATGGCATAATACGGTTATCTCATCAGAAACATGGCTTTTCATATCACTGCTATTCTGATGACACTCGACTCTACCTCTCCTTCCATCCTGATGATCCGACGATAGCTGCTCGAATCTCAGCTTGTCTAACAGACATTTCATGCTGGATGACGGACCATCACCTTCAACCCAACCTGGCTAAGACAGAACTGCTTGTGGTTTCTACAAATCCATCACTTTATCAAAATTTCACCATACAGTTAGGCTCATAAACCACAACTCCATCAAAAACAGCTAGAAACCTTGGAGTAATGATTGATGATCAGCTGACTTTCTCAAACCACATTTTTAAATCCTGCCCCGGTCCTGCGATTTGCTTTAATACGCAACATTAGGAGATAAGGCCCTTCTTTCAAGACATGAAACACAACTCCTTGTTAAGCTTATTGTTCTGTCCACGCGGGACTAGTGCAACGCTCTTTGGCAGGTCTTCAGCCACTCTATACTCAAACCATATACAATAATCTCCCAAAAGACGTGCAAGATTATATTTAATGAGCCGACAAAGAAACAGCATCGATGTCACACATCGGTTCATACAATTGCACTGGCTACCAGTAGCCGCTCGCATTAAATTCAAGGCATTAATGTTTGCCCTCAAAACCACCACTGACTCTGCACCCATTTACCTAAATTCATCACTTCAGACGCATGTGCCCTCTAGAAGCTTGCGTTCTGCAAGTGAACCGCGTATTATTGTGCCATCTCAAAGAGACACAAAATCACTTTCACAGACTTTTACATTAACTGTTCCCTCATGGTGGAATGACCTGCCCAAATCAATCAGAGCAGCTGAGTCCTTTAACCCGCTTCAAGAAACGACTAAAGACACATCTGTTCCATTTTTATTTGACCCTCTAACTCTAGCCCTTTCTATTCTATTTTAATTCTACTTTATCTATATTTATCTTCTTTTTTTATAAAAACAAAACAAAAAAAACAAACAACCACTAGTTCTATTGTTTTTTATTTATCTATTGTTTTTTCTTGTGGTGGGTAATATTATCCAGCGATATATGATATATATATATATAATAATATGATATAACTATATATATATAATACCCCCTTGCTAGTGTTGTGTACTGTGTTAGGCTAACCGAGGCTTGTCATTTGCACTTATATATTGTTGCTCTTTTGTTAGTTTTGACTGCTTTTATTGTCCTCATTTGTAAGTTGCTTTGGATAAAAGCGTCAGCTAAATGACTAAATGTAAATGTAAATGTTGTTCACACTTAAGTATATTCCTCCATATACTTATATATTTATAAGTAAATACTTCTGTAAAGTATGCTAAAGTGAACTGCTTTTTCAAAAGCTAGTTAGCTACAACTAGCAGTAAGAATGTCAATGCATTAGAGAAAATATCGAACCAAGTGGTGTTCATTTGAACACATTTTTACACATTTTCTTATGTAAACGATACATTTTAAATCATAAAACGATAGATATGTTGTTCAAAATTAAGTATTTAAAAACTGTGCAAGAAAGTGCAAAACTGTGCAACTGCAGCATGCCAATAGTTAAGGTGTTGAACTTCACCTATGGCTATTCTGCCAGAACACCTGAACGAATTTGTTACTTCATACATCCATTTTTTTTAAACAGATAATGATAGAAATTTAGATCTAATGCATTGAAAATCGTACAATTTTTAGGAGTGACTTAAGTGTCCAAATATTTGTAGATCACAGACTGAATAGTCAGCTGTTGAAATGTAATCATGCAGGCCTAAATATACATGACTGAACTGATTTATTTAAAAGAGCTCAAGCTGGCGTTGTAGTGCAGTTGTAGTAGTTATCTTCAGTCCGCTTTGCCAGATTACAGTAAAGCATCTCCGCCGGTGAAATGAGCTCTCGAGCCCGTCAGCACCAAATGTTTAAATGGCTCTTGCACGGGCCGCTGACCTGCCCAACACATGATATCATTGGCCGTCACAGAATGCAGCACGCTGTTATTCTTTAATTACTGAGGTCTTAGCTGTGAACAGCCTCCGCTAACGACTTTTAATCAACCAGGATTTGACACAGAATGATGGTCCAGTGTGGAATTTCACAGCCGTGTACTCGCAACCCCTCACAGGCAGATTTTATCCAGAGCTTTAGACTACATGTGTCGGCGGAATTCAATTTGGATCGGAAACAATAATGCGATTAGGAAGCTATGTGACTCGGGGCGTTTAACTATGGCTACTTTTGGCCCCATGGACGTAGAAACTCCTTTGAAACATACTCTCACTTGTTTTGTTTTTCTGCTAGCCGTATATATAAATGTATCACAGGAGAATCCTGTCATTTTTGTATTTTTTCTGGCCTTACAAATGTCTAAAATGTGTGCTGATGTGTCGAAGTGGAAATGAAATGAATGAAACAAAATGGCTTGCTAATGCTAATTTCCTTGCTAGCATTATAAATGTCTTTTATTGATTAATCAAAGGTTTTTCACCAGCAAAAACTTTCAGTTCTTCACTATAGAGTAAGTGTCATATAAATGTGAATGAATTGTGTTTATTGCAGCACAGCGCTGGTTGTGTCTGCATTGGCAGAGGAGCAGGGTGTCAGATGGACTGTAATTAGGAGTCAGTGAACAGACTGTTCTCTCGCTGGGCTCGGTGCATTTGATGCTGTCGGGACACAGTGCTGTCAGTTTGGCCAAATCCAACAAATTTTAAATATTGGGTCAAAGACACTTCCTGTGAGTTTCCTTAATCTGCCTGCACATTCATGCCAAAGTCATTAACACACTTTAACAGTTCCAAATGAGCATATGATTTTAGGGAAATATGGCATGTTTGCATAGCATGAATATCTGATGTTTTGAGGCACAGTTTGGGGGCAATTATAACATGCTACATTTCTTCAATCACAAGTGATGACACTAATTCACACACACTCAGTGGAATGTTATTAATTTTTCAACAAAATTATATATAATATTTTGATATATATATCCTGCTTTTAATTTTTGATGGCTTTGAAATTGTTTCTATTTGATCTCAGCTAAGGTTGTTGGTTAACCAAGATTTAACCAACTGATAATTACCAATATTTTATCATGATTGTGTGGTAGTAAAAACTATTCAGTAATATCAATTGTACTGTAGGTTAATATAATGGTACATCATATTTTTTTTATAAATGAAAATTCTAAAATATTTCAGCGTAGTCCAGAATTCACTTTTGGATCCTTATTGTTGTAAATAACATTTCAATAACTTTGGTCACATATCATTTTAATTGCATTTAATTCAAGTACAATATAGCCCTACAGTTATAGTAAAAATTGCCATGGCTGATCTATTTGTCATGGACATAACAAACTCATAATACACCATTAATGCATTTACAGTACATACATAATAGAGTTGGCTTAGAGTCAAAAGCAATACAAAGCAGCTGAACAATTGTAGTGTATTGGGTAATCCTTTTGTGGTTAAAATATAATTTACAGGGCTGTAAGATCTTTCACCATTGACAATCACATTTGTTTTTATACATCCAGTGTTAAAGGTCTCATCTTCAAAATATGTATGTCTCATGCAATCAGATGGAAAAATGCACTTGGTGCTTGACATAATAAAATTACATAAAATTACAATATGCCATAATTCTCTATAACTCTGTAGACATTACAGTCATTAATACTGAAAATCACTGCACTAAATATAGACCTGACTGTACTGTCATACAGTCGATTTCTTAAATCGGTCTAGACATATTTCATTCTTCATGTGAGTCTTTCACGTCACAGAAGCCAACTGATCGCCATTTACATTTCTCTACGTCCCACGTTTGATATGAAACACTCAAACTGATGTGCCTGAACTGCTGTCATACATCGGGCCCATCTTCATGTGTAAAGATAATATGACAGCTGTTTCAGAGGATAAAATGAAGGTGGCTATTAAAGGGTGTTAAACAGTGAGAGATTTCATGATGGAGGCATTTAAACTTCCTCAATCCTCTTATATCTGAGACACTCAAAGAAAAAGAGGGTCTGTCAAAGAAAGCAAGATATATGGTTGCTGTTGAATGCTCCGTATGAAAAAAAACCCTGTGATTTTGACCTTTTTTCAGTTTCTTTGTAGTTGATTTGTTAGAACAGTTCGCCAACAATTGAAAATGTTGTCATCATTTAGTCACCCTCATATAGTTCCAAACCTGTTCTTTGGAACACAAAAGCATAATTTGGAAAAACAAAATTACACCAATCTTACAACAGTATTATAGTATGTTCCTTTATAGTAATTGTATGGCTTCTGAAGACTTGGACTATAGTTCATATGGACTAACTGTTTTTTTCCCTACGAGAGCAATTGACATCCAACACCTTTCCATAACGCTGGTTAATGTGTTAATACAGAAGTGCAGCAGGGGCCGTAAACACTGTAATTATAGTGAAGTTAATTAGCGAACGTTAAGGAGCCCCACTGGAGAGGGACATAATAGAGTAATGAAATGGCTCCCCATTACCTTACCTGATGATTTTGAGCCTTTATACACATCTGCACAGTGTAATTAAATCTAGATCCAACAGCACAATAAGCGTAATGTAAAATCTGAATACTGCTTTAAAAGTTCAACAAGGACAACTACTAATGAACTCTTTTATGAAATGAAACTAAACCGAAGAAACTCTCAAATCTGATTGGATGACCTGTGTTTGAAATGTCCAATACCAACAGGACTAACAAAGAGCAAAGTAATTTCAATCACATAATGGGTAAATTATTACGGCTTAGTGTGTCAGAGCATTAACCACTAGGCCAAAACTCTGACTACTTATTTGCTTTGGTTTACTTGACATAGCATTCAAGGTTTTTTCAAGGGGAAAGGTGCCTAAGACATCAACTAATCACCGGCATGCCTCTGGGTTCAATGCTTGGCCCTTTTCTATTTTCAATACACACAACTTCACTTGGCCCAAACATAAAGGCAAATGGTTTCTCCTATTTGTGAAGATCATAATCACCTCTGCCTGTCAGTCCAGCATGATAACAATGGTTGATATGACATTAGTTTTTCAGACTCATAGGTTTTCATATTTTTCAAATAACCCATGAACCAAACCAACCAGCCCAGAGATGAATCACATCATGAAATATTATGAAAGACATAGTATTATAAAAATGACACTGACACATATGGCTTCTACAGAAGCATATATCATCACTTCCACAATCTTAGGTTTATACTTTATAGCTAAAAATTAATTTCTCCGTGGAGAATCTGAATGAAATTTTTACTTCCGCAACCCTACTGGTGCGCTCTGTTACTGTCAGAGTTCTCCGTATTCTGCTTTCGCAGGATAACCCTTTGGACCTTTTGATATTACACATGTCTGGAGTTTGCAAAACACAAGCCTTTACGCTTTTATTGAAATGATGACTATTACATCCATTCAACTGAGGTCAGACACTCACCATTATTGAATGAGGTTTGATTCTTCCCCAATGAGAATCCAATGGCATTGATCACTCTGTAATATGAGCTCATTAGCAAACTGACTCAGGATCACTGTGTTTGGGAAACGAAGAAGCTGCTCATCTTGACCTTAGCTAATGTCTCCAATCGATTAACTCAGACTGGGAAAATAAGTCGCCGAGAGGTGAACACTGCTTTGTCTGAAACATGATTACAGTACTTTGGCCTCTTGGTTTTTAGCATTAGAGTAGAGTAACTTAATTAGCGCTTACTGATAGTATTAATAATGACTTGGGGCGACTGATTTACATTGATTCTTGTTGCGCGTGTTTCAAGAGCCGTATGGCACCACACACTTGATGTGTTTAAATTATATGAAAGTGCATGCTAAATTACTGTACTTGGAGATGATGGGAGGTAATATTGTTAATGACTTGGGTAAAAGATTCTATTAGATTCTTTAGGCATTTCAATTGAGTGTTATAGAGCCTAGTCAAGTATGTCTACTGCTGAATCTAGAGTAGGTACCTCAAAATATAGCTGTTTTTTTCTGAAGGTAAATGGTTTTGTAATCATTAAGGTGATCATTAGAGTAAGCGTAGTTGTTATGGTTCTTTGGCTTCAGTTTGAATTGTGAAATTGGGGAGAGGGGTAGGGTAAGCTGTGCCACTCCCTAAATCTAACAAACTGTGCACAATGTTTGCCATATGGCCATATTTTTTAGAAACAGACCATTATAAACATCTGCCTGTGATTGGTAAAAAAATAAAAATAAATACAAAATGGTAGCTTTGGTGTAAAGCGTGTTAGCATTGCAAAATCAAATATCTAGAATAGTAAACCATTTCTCAGCAAATAAATGAGTTGATAGAAGACATCTTGAAATAATTAGAGTTAGAGCATTTTGCCTAAGAGACAACTTGAATAAAAACATAATAGTAAAAAATCCTCTAAACCGTCCATGTAGCAATTATAAAAACCATCTTTTTTCTTCTTGAACCTCAGCTGTATACTCTAAACGACTGTTGACACCATGAAGCAGCATCTAATATAAATGGTTAATGGGTTGTGATGACCAACTACATGGTTGAAAGACCATGTAATCTCTCTTCAATTACCGAAAAGCACACACAGCTTTCTCTCTCTCTCTTTTCCAGCTGACACTGAAGGGCTGTGATGTGTAAAAATGAAGATCTGTGGTAGAGAGGCTCTTGGAGGCACTAGGCATCTGTCTGCTTATTTGTGTTTTAGCACCATGTGTCAGTTTAAACCCCTCCAACACACAACAAACACACCTCTCAGATACTTCAGCTTAATTAGTGCTAAGGCAAGTATCATTATTGCTCAAACCTCTGACCTTTAGTATTAGGCTTTGGCATGCAACTCATGTTGCACCATTTGTGCTTGGATATGATAGTTAAAATCATGCAGCTTGTTGTGGAGAGGTGTGCCATTACTTTTCTAAGTGGTCTTAATTACAATTTTGCCTGACAGATGGTAAAATGGGTGAAAGAAATCGTATAGACTCGATGTATTAGACTGTGGAAAAGAAGTGCACTTAAATGTATTGAATGTGCACTTGTAGCACAAAGTGAATACACTTCAGTATGTATTTCTTTCTTTCTCAACTTACTTTTGATATTATTCTCCTGGTCTTTGTTTGAAACATTAAGGGAATATCTGCAAGAAGTAAAAAAGCTCCCATTGTCTAAAATTAGGCCCCCAAGCTTAAGAAAAAAGAACATCGATGCTTCAGGCCTGTTTTGATAAGGACTATCAGTTTTTGACTTGCTTTTCATATTGATTTGATTAAAGGGATTATATAGTTTAATGAGTTTTCTGCTTGAGTGCTCTGAGAGATGAGGAATCCACTCACTGTCTTTCACTCTCTTCAGTTGATAGGATTGAACATTTCAAGCACACTTCACTCCAACATGTATCTCCTTCAAACAGACTAGAACACACACACACACAACACACACACCACACACACACACACACACAACCACACACACACCCCCACACACACACAAACACACACAAAAAAAAAAATACAATATTTTTATTAAAAGTAATAAAAAATGTAAATCACAGATACAACTAATTAGGTAATCTTCGACTATTATTGTTTTTTTTTCGTAAGTGGTTTTCTTCACTGGCTTTTTACACATTGTTTTTTTCCCCTTAATAACCAATTTTTGTCCATTCTGATTCTTAATTTTTACCAAACTCATGGCTGCTGATGCCTAAATTTTATTGAATTTCTGCCAAAGTGCAATGCTTGTAATAGTTCGTTAAAGGCTAACGTTAATTACTTGAGTAGCCTACAGGTCTGCTCATTTCGGAAAATCATATATGTACTATATATAGATATATATATATATATATATATATATATATATAAAAATATATATATATATAAATATAATATATTATTTTACATACAAAACTTATGCTTATATTTGTATTAGACATTTTTAAATTCTGTAAAAACTTCAATGAATTTAAAACTGAAATACATTTTTTAAATGATGGTGGGCTGCATTTGACTTCGTGACGGGCCCGCGGTTGAGAACCCTGGTTTATATCGGCCACCCCATCCCGCCCCATTTATCTGTCCGCTTGTTCATCCATCCATCCATATTTATCTGTCCATCCGTCCATATCCATGTGTTCGTCCATCTACATCTATCTATCTGTCCGCCATCTGTCCATCTATCTATCTATCTATCTATATATCTATCTATCTATCTATCTATCTATCTATCTATCTATCTATCTATCTATCTATCTATCTATCTATCTATCTATCTATCTATCTATCCATCCATCTACACCTACATCAATCTGTCTGTTCATCCATCCTTCTGTCTTTCTATCATTCTATCTGTTGTTCTATTTACAAGTCTTTTTTGTCAACTAGGTTTAATTGAAAGACAGGGATATTGAAGATGGATTTGCAATCTTACACATTCCGTCTCTATTACATGTACAAAGACACGAGTCTTTTTTAACAACATATTAAACCGATGGTAATATAAAGAACAGCTTTTTACCTTTTCATCATTTTGGACATCGTTATATGTCATTGACCCTTTAAGTCTGTTCTGTCTTATTGATTAAGGTCAAGCGGATAAACAAGCTCTAATTGCTTATAAAGAGATTTCTAAAGTCATGCGTGAAGGTTGCATATTTTGCATCTGTCTAAATACAGCACACTGTACTCTGCCTGACCCATCCAGGGCTGATTCTGTTTTTACTGTACCTCCCGTGGGCCAGCAGAAGCAAGCAGACTGACTAATGCTTTTATTAGCTTTCAGACCACCAGCACAAATGATGACCGATCTAATCTCATCAGCTCGTTTAAGAGTATGAGAAATGAGACGTTTGCAGGTATATACAAAGTCCTAATGTCAGTGTTCCAGGCCTTACGTCGCCTCTGGGCTTTTCCCGCCCTGGAAAGAATGATGTGAATATTATTCCTCTCTGAGTGGCATTAGAAGCCCACATCGTTTCTCCGACAACTTTATGAAAGCGGAAGGGGTCGTGACTCATATTCAGCGATGATTGACAATTATGGCCACATAATTCTCCTCCTGTCAGTTGTGCACGCCGGCCCCCTTTCTCTCCATCGGAGTGACACGTCCCTTAGATAGAGGAGGATAAATATGTCATAAATCAAGCCAAAGGCTTACGGGCCCCCACTGGGATAATCTGCCATGATGCACCAGTCTAGTATTCATCATTAGATTGGGAACTAGAAAAAGGTCATGGTACCAGGTAATTTCCTCTCCCTCTTCTCTCTCTCTCGCTCAAGCCGCGGACACACGGCGCGCGAAACGCCCGCTCATCTCAGCCAATAAGAGTGCATTAAGATGAGATCTCCGTATCATTTCCCCCTGCCCCCTACCATATTCACAGATAACCGCATTTCACATCGCTTGTTCCTTTTTTTCATCCGCTTCCCTTTGTGTCTGTCAGCCGTTGATTTATTAGCATCTCCTAGCGCCGTGCCGCTAGCTTAAGTTCGGTTAGCATCGGCGGTCCTGTCAGCTGTTGAGTTAATTACCGCTCTTAATGAAGGACTGCTGCTTGGGTGGACATGACATTTGAGGCGTGTCGTCAGAGGAAAACAAACAAACGGAAAAATTTCATTAGCGCTAAGTGACAGCTTCTTTGTTTTTTTCCTAGCCGCTCAGACCGAAGCGCACTCTTATGCATATAATGAACCGCTCCGGTGATTTTTATTATTTATTTATTTTTTGAGTACTACCAGGCTCGCTTCTTAAGAGTCAAACAGTAATGATAAGAAAGCGACTCGCGCCGCGCGTGTTACGGCAAACACATCAATTATTCATCTTTGTTAGCCTTATTATCTTTCCGGCGCCGACGGTAAGCGCCATGCCATATTTGACGGGGGATAATGATCAATGCTTCTTGAAGAGCAGGAATGAAGTAAGGTGTGTGACAGCGCTGATTATATTTACACGGCTCTTCCCTAAATATAGTCGCGCTGCGGTCCTGCTAGCGCTGGTGTTGAGACATCGGTTCACGAGGTGACAGCAGTGCTAGCGTAATGAGAGAGCTGTTGTATTCAGGGCTCGTGGGAAGGCCTATAAGCTTCGTGTGGGTTTGTTAAGTACACAGAAACAATGAAACCAGAAGAATATCCGTAGAAGAGAACTCTCCACAGGTGACAACATTAATTCAATTAACATCGATTAATGGTTATCTTGCAAGGGTAAAATTGTACGGCAAGGAAAATCCACTTCTAGCGTACTAAAATCACAGCCTCTTGTGGTTTATTGGTTTTATGAAAAAGCAGCAATATTAGTATGACAAAAATCCCCAATGGACCCTTTTCACATTTCTGGGGGCCTCAGAAGCAGAAGTCATCATAGTTGGGTAAATTTCTATAGTGGTGAATGGAAATTACAATAAATACAATTTTGTGTTTCCATTTGCTCCAATAGCAAAAGAATCACAGTACACAGCAGCGTTTCTATAACTTTCCAAAAGTGGAAAGATATATCGAATGATTGATTCTGTTGGTCAGAAGAGAGAAAGGACTCAAATTTGCCTTCACTTTCTCAGCCGTTCTTTTAGGAACACGTCACAGCAGCGATAAATGGTTTTCAGTACAAGGTAATAAAACACAAAGTATAGAGTAATATATATATACTTTTTAAGATCATAAAAACTGGGGGAATTCCTCATCACAGTCTGTTAAAAAGGTCAATGATCAGTAAATTAAAATTCAATGAATTACATCAGTTAGAGTGAATAAAGAATATTTCCAACAAGAAATATAGTTCATTAGCAGAAATATAGTTCACTGCAGGCTGTGTACATTTGATAGTCTACAGTCAGATCAATCAATCAATCAATCAATCAATCAATCAATCAATCAATCAATCAATCAATCATCAATCAACCAATCAATAAATAAATAGAATTGGTGAATCTTAAAATAAAATTAAATAAAATGTGCACTATCCACAAAAATGACATCTGTTAACAATTAATAAAGAATTTTTCCAGCAAGTAATATAGTTAATTAGCCTAACTGTTGGCTGTTTACAGTTGATACTTTAGAGTTAGAACAATCTATTAAATAAAATAAAAATTAAAAACATTGAAGAGAATTGGTGAATTTGGAACAAAAAGTGTTTTTACCAATATTTTAATAAATAAAATAAAATAAAATAAAAGTTTGTTATGAATTACCAAGGCTTCTTGGAAATGAAACTGAAATGACCTCTTCTGCCAATTAGCCTAAATGGCACAGCGCCTAGCAGATATATCTGTCTGCCACTCATTTATAGTCATTCTAGTGATTTTAAGAAAGGAAATGTAATGCTAACCTCATTACAGTCTCTGAAAGTTATGTTTACAGAAAGTACCAAGTGTGTTACTCAAAGGCTTATTTGAACTCGACAAGTTTTAATTTTCTCTCTTATTTTCTGGGTCTTACGCCAGTCGACAGACTTCATAGATGTCCGTTTGTTTTGCCTCGTTCTCCCGCCGTTCATTTCCCCATTTCCGTAATTCTTTTATTTTTCGATTTTCTTTATTTCTTGTCTGGCTAAATCACATCACCCCTCCCCTCCCTCCGCTTTGATAAATAATTTGTGCCGATGCACAGAGCCGTCAGTCATGTGGGCTAGCGTGGCGTGGGCTCTGCCGTGATGCGATAACCGCTCGCATCTCTTGGCTGTGGCATGGAGATTTATTAAGCCGCGATAAGTGAAGAGCTAGCCATCATGCTCAGCCAAATAGACTCCCCTATGCGTTTATTCTTATTGCGACGAGAGATGCAAAATGTCTCCCCAGAGGGCCCGACGGCTGCCAAAGAGGCCTGGCAGGCTGTACGTGTCATTACTTTCTATTAGATAAAGAAGGAAATGCGGCTTGCTGGGACTTGGGTGATGATGGCAGTCGTTTGTATGAGTGACAGAGCATCACTCACCGGCAGACCCGGAGACGACTGCCAGGCGCTGCGTCCTGTCTTGTGCTGTCATATTTTTCTCCCCTGTTTAAGATGTTTTTGTCTTTGCAGAGTTTTGAAGTCATTAAGGAGCTGCGAGCTCTCGGGCTGTTGTTGAATCAGAGGATGTCAGAGGAACTGGCTTCAGGACAGACCGCTGAGGCCTCAGCAAATGCAATATTACACACTGAGTTCTAATAAGCACATGATAAATGGAGAATTATACTACCTATATTCAGACAATCAATCTGACACATGCATAACATTTTCTAATAATAGTTTCACAAAAGATACCAAGGATAGTTTTGGTTCTTGAAATCTGAGATAAAAGACACAAATGTTCAAGATATCGTTTCAATCTTAATATTCAGTGCGTATTAGTCTCATTAGTATTCGTTGGTATTCATACATAAAGTATACAAGCACAACTAAAATTAAATTAAAACAAAATACCGTAAAAAAATAATAAAAAATGTTTCACTTACAACATTAATATACTGTATATATATTATATATTATGCGATTTTATTTCAGCTATAGTTTTCTCATTGTTGTTATTTAACAAGTACTGACACAACAAAACTAACTCAACTAAAAACTAATAAATACAAAAAATACAAAACCTACAACCTACTAAAAATCATAAAATATCAAATAAAATAATACTAAATTAAAATATGCAGTGAGCTAAGGGATTTAATTAATAAAACAATGTTTTATAAGTGTGTCAATTTAGTGGTTACCATTTATGTCCCAAAGATAAGGCTAAAAGTAAAAATAGTCAAACATGCTTTCAAAAATGGATATGTGCATAATGAACTGGAATAGGATAAAATATGTTAACATCTGAAAGAAATGTACACACTAATGTTTTTTTTTGTATAGGCTTGCGATTTGTAACTAAAGTTCTAAATAGTTTTTTAAACTATTAGGTGTTGTTTGGATCAATTTAATGTGTATTTTGATTGCATGCACCATCAGAGACCCCCACAGTGATTGGACAAGGTCTTTTAAGACTATACTTTCCTATTTCACCTTCTCCTAATATGTGCAGTTGTTTCTGCTCATCCACCCTGAGCATGTCAAATCCCTTCTCATCAAATATTCACACCACCAACGTCTGTAATGATTTCCTGTCGCTTTGTATCTTTTGCATCCTGTGATTTCCCTTCCTTCTCCTCTGCGTCACATTCGACTGAGGTCAGCTAGCGTGATACACAGATGGGTTTTAGATGGTAAAGATGATGTTCTCAAAGTGTTGTATAGATGCAGCGATTGAGTATATGCATATTAGGTGGATGAAATGATTGATTTTAACAAGCCAATGAATTTGCGGCAGCTGTACGTAACATTTTTGACTAGCCAAATGTCAACTGCTGAGTAACATGTCATTTATTTAAGCCATAAAATATGTTTCATTCCATAAAATAAGTCGAATGAACTACGCAAAAAGCATTTAATATGTCTCAGCATGTTTTTCAAAAATCAAACATATTTTCACCCCTCATGCACGTTATCACATCCGTCAAAAGCTTAGGCTGACTGTCGGTTGGAATATTATAACTAAAAACATCAACATTCACTCATGGGCATCAATCACTTTACTGAATACTAGTTGCCACTAAGAAAGAAATAATTTTAATCTTACAATCCATCTGTTTTCAAATCCAGGTTAAATGAATAGCACAACGTCAATGTCTGTCAAGAAGTAACATGCACAAGAGGTCCAGGGAGTGCATACATTTCCTGAATAACCCATACTATCGGATGTTTTGAGTACTTCATCGCTTTCTGAAAAGATGGAGAAAATGGCGGCTAGAAAGGCTTCAAAATGCTGTCTGTCAGAGACGTAACATACCTAATACATAATGCATGTGAGTCTAAATTTGTTTTTCACTCACTGAAACTGACAGGTGATTTTTATAAAATGTAGTTTCATCTCAATCTTCTCAGTTGTTTACAGCAATTATGAACGTTTAATTTTGTTTAATTTTCCAATATGTTGACTAACATGTTTCATTCTCAAAGATTTGTGGAATTTCATCTCCAGATCACACGTCTACGCCTCAACACATTTGTGTCCGTTCAGTGGGTAATGACTCAGACTTTGTTGACCCTTCTTGATTTGGTTCATCGCCCTCTCTTCCTATGGCGATGTGCCTCAGGGTATGTTCAGTCTTATGTCTGTTAAAAACCGATAAATGTGTCCACACATCAACACCTGTAATCCAACTCCAACACTCTGTCTGGTTTATTGGCAGGTGATTGAAGCTGTGTCAGGTCATAATTCAACCAGGCTAAGATCCAGAGCCATTCCCACTGCTTTCGCCTGACAAAGCTGTAGTTTAGTGTGATTTGGCTCATTGTAAAAGTCAATGGTCCACTACTTGGTTTTAAAGGTTCAGTGAGTTCTCAGTTATTTCAGCTGTCAGTATTTCAGAGCTGCAGATGTTAATGGCACTCAGCACGGTTGGCGTTTAATAGTCGTGGCACATTTTTGCTTGTCTCAAAGAATACGCATGACTCTACCTGTTCAGTCATTTGTTTGCTTCAGTTTCATGGAAAATCAGTGACTTTGCATATATTTCCAATTGTGGGAATAACTAACTAGTAACTTGTAAGCTTTGATGCTATGCTAATTCACTGCTAGCAATGTGTTCAAGCAAATGAGCAAATAAAGAAATAAATACACACACAGTGCTTCATTCATGATATAAAAAGAAAGAACTTTATAATTCATAAAAAACTGTTTCCAATATTGGCAAAAGTATACAGATACAATACCGATATTCATACTAATACTATAAAATTGAACTATCAACCCATATTAATATATTCATTGATATGGTTAATTAAGATATAGGTGTGGGGGAAAAAACAAGTCTATTTTAATGAATAAAACTAAACCTTTTTTTTTTTAAGTATGGTAGCGGTGAAGATATAAGCATCTGCCGATATTAGTGTTTTTCGGACAATTTTGAAAACAGAAAATTGGTAGTAAAATTAGTATCGGGCATTATTCTGATTAGGCCAATACTGGAAGCAAATAATTTGTATAATATGATTATCGTTATCAATATCGGTAATGGTTAAGCCATTATTTGAAACAGTATTTATCAGATTAAGCAGATTATCGGCATCTGCCTGCTCAGGCTGCTACTGTAATTGTAACTGTAACTGTATTGATATAATTAAGACAATATTGGAAGCAGAACATTTATATTGCTATGATTATCTGAATCTGTCTAATTAGACCAAAGCTTAAAGCAGATATTTTACATCTTATATTTATTAATATTTGTCTGACTAGGCCGTAATTAGTTTGTATTGGTATGATGATCAATAATATTTTTTTCCCCTAATTTAAATAGTACTCTCTTTCTGTGCCAGTTTTTGAAAGTATAAAACAGTTAATCCGTCAATATTAATACATCATTAGTTGATATTGTTGTAGGGCCCACAGTAATAGAACTCAAGCAGTACATTTTAACTGTCTGATCCAAACAGAAATATCATAGTCAATTAAACATGAGATAAAAAAATAACATCTGGTCCCATTGTGACATGGTAGTCCTTTTTATTTATTAATGTTAGCTTTATCTGGCTAAACTATTTCCTAGGTCTATGAGTAAGGATCTTCAAATTAATAAAGATTTGTGGAGGTTGTTGCTTTTAGAAGAGCATGATGGGATAGACTAAGCAAGACTCGCTCTCTGTGTCCATCTTTTGCGAACGTCTAGTTATTTGTGCAATCGGTTGAGTACAGTCTGCCAAACTGCATTTGTGCTTTATAATAATAATATTCATTAATATGAATGTGTCTGGAGATGGCCATGGTTCTCTGACACATTTCTGACCGTCCCTGAGAGATGATTTTTACTATACCATCTTCTCACATTTATTACCCTCTGTCGAGCGCTTTCAAACAGTCCTGAATCATGAGCAGCGGTGTACTTTGATGCCACTAGAGAAAGCCATAGATGGATTTGAAAGGAATCTATTTGGCACTTCAGCTCTTTTGTCAGTCTTTTCCTTAAGAAAAAAAGAGAGAATGGGATCTCTTTGTATTTCCCCTCTCTTGTTCTCCAGCCTCGGTTTTTCGCTCTTCCACCTCCCTTTGCTTTGTCCAGGGGAATCATTACTGTTTTGCTGAATATTTCATACACTTCAATACCTCTCTTCTCATTCACCTGACAAACACCCTCCCTCACCTGCCCCCGAGTTCAGGAAATAAATAAATCACACCCGCGGTGGATACACCCTGAATTCAGCACGTCAGTCTAAGTACCACCATCTCCTTCAGAGTTCACCGAAGCGAAGTGGATTACATTTGTTTTCTCAGATGATAATGTATCAACAGAGATATTGTAATTCTTTAGCATATAGAATTTTGCCTGGATACATTGGTTTACTTTACCCTCAGAAATCAGCTGTGTTCTTTCTTCCTTTCCTTTCCTTTCCTTTCCTTTCAAACCAAACCAAACCAAACCAATCAAAAACAAACCAAACCAAACCAAACCAAACAACACTAAAACAAACCAAAGTTTTCCTTTCCTTTCCTTTCGAAAAACTAACATATGCTGGTTAGGTATGTTTTGAAGCATAGTTTGAGCTGATTTAAGCTGGTCCATAGTTGGTCTTGAGCTGGTATAAGCTGGTCATGTGCTTATAACCAGCTCAGGACCAGCTTAAACCATCTCATGACCAAATAAGGACCACTTTAGTCAGCTTCCATGCTTCAAAACACACCTACCCAGCATATGCTAGTTTTTTTCAACAGGGTTTCCTTTTCTTTACTTTAGCATTTAAACATTTTTTCCCTGTTTCTCTTCCAAACTTTTTCCCTTTTATTCCTATCCCCTCCCCTCCAACATAAACACAACTTTTTCAAATCTTTCCCAGAGTAAACCAAAAGGAATCCTTTTACGTTTGATCAAACAGAATATATGTGATCAGCCAGAGTGTGAATACTTAATACAGAGAATCTAGTAAAAGGGTATTCAGGGCTTTCCAACTGAATGTCTTCATATTTAATTTACGTGTGTAGAGATGGTGTTTCTACAGCTGTAGGTCTGGCTAAAGCATCGCCTTAGGGCTGTGTGCTCCTCTTAAAGTCTGTAGAGATTTCTCATCTCCTATCCTGATCTTCAGGCTGATGCTTTTGTTTAGGTGCCCTCGGTTGTACATGTGTACTTCTGTGTTTGAGGTAAACGTCAATACACATGAACAAACTTTGACTCAGAACACAAGGAAATGCTTAAGCCTTTTGTCAGCAGTGACTTTTCTCAGCTCTCTATTGTAGTTCTCATGTCTAACACTGCTTTTAGTTTCATACCAAGATAGCGAACGCATTTTGACTGTTTGTGTGTTAACGTATTTGTGAGTAAAAATCCTCAAGACATTGTGATTGGGTGTGTAGAATGGGGAATTTGGCTCAAAGAACAAAACCAGTCTAAACTGCAATCACACCAAGTCTCTCTCTCCAGATGAAAGTGTATTTACTCTCTGTTCTAACCTATCCTAACACTAGTGAAGTATGGAGTGCCACAAGGCTCTATCTTCAGCTTTGACCTGTCAGTCAAACTCTTAGCTATACTGACGTCCTGGGCCAAGGGAGGCAATCAGTTATTTTAAACGGTCTTTCAGATGTCTAAACCACAGAAAATCTGTCTCTCTACGACGCTGCAGAAATATTCATTCTATAGTCTTTTATCTGAAGCAATTATCTGAATTGTGACTTTAAAATGATACAACATATAATGTATATTGTTTAAAGCTGAGGTGTTGTTACAAAATGTTCTCTTATCTCAGCATAATACTCAACTGTAAGCAAGCTATTCGTACATGATTTTCCTGATTCTCATGATTTAAAATATTCCTGTCTTGCTTTCTGAAAAAAAAAAAATAAATATATATATCGAAATCAAGTTTCGCATTAAGAGAAGAAAAATGAACTTCAAAGTGTAAAAACAAGGTATTTTTTCTTACTCCATTGGCAGTATTTATTTATTTATTTACAAAACATCTTCAAATGTTTTGGAAAGTAAATGTATCTTGGTTCAAGAATGTTTAGATATTTGTACTGGAGAACAAGAGAAAGAAAGGTTATACTGTATATATATACGCATGTTTTTCATGTTTATTATGCATTATACTGTATATTGTAAACAATGTCATGCCATTAGACACAGATGCAGGTGTGTGTGTGTTGTGTGCAGAAATGATGATGTGTTAGTCAGAGCTGAGCTCACCAGCTCCCTGCGCTGCCGGTCTGGTGTTTCATTAGATAGTGTGTGTGAGCTGGCAAAGTGAAAGAACCAGGAATGATTTTCCAGCGGTCATCGCACCTCACTCTTAGCCCAGTGAGGGACACATGTGGTGGGTCACTGGGAGAGATGTGGCCTTCTCGTCCTGGTGCTATTTAAACAGGCTGGTGAAAGGAGTGACCGCCAGCTTTCAGATTTGATTCACTTTACTGATGACTCTAATGATCATATTCCTCAAATAGACCAATGAAGTATATATTTGCTTCTCGCAAATGCATATGAAATCTGATCTGTGGTTTACAGAATAAAGAATACTGTATATAACAAAAGCATAAGAAAAGTTTCCAAGATGCGACCCTCATATTAGAAAAATAAATAAAGCACTGTTATTTTTAATAAAAATCAACCCCTGGGACAAAAAAGTGTCAAAGTTGAAGTTACACCCATTTATGTCCGATCAGTCAAGAGAGTTGTTTGATAAAGATTTGCAATGAAACCCATGGAATCTGCAATGTCACTGTGAATAACTGACTAAAACATGATTTCAAGCCATTTAATCATTTTGGATGTGGATTTAACCGTTTGACCCCATATCCCATGCACTGTTTGCTTTCCTCTATTTTAAACGATCATCTGTTCATCCGTGTAAGATATGTTTATACCAAACCCCAGATCCCAACAACTGTATATTTTCTTTCAATATAACACATACCGCGTCCATCCCAAAGTCAGGGTGAGCTGCACTCCAGGGAATTCTTAGAGGTCGACATTTTAATACTGGTAATTGCGTTCCAATCTTCCTGTGAATCCACCTGTAAAATTGTATTAGCCATGCAATTTCCCATGGTCCTGTGGGGGAGCGGCCCAGTGCGGAAGTCCTATTCTGGATGTTTGATTATTTAATCAGTGAGTGATCTTAGGTCTCACACATTTCTCAAGGTCATGGGAGTTTCCTCAAAGACTTGTGTGTGAATCTTACAGGGCTCTGAGGATGATGATGATGATGAGGAGGTGGTGGGGGTTGTTTTAAGTGGGCCCTGGTGCATTATGGTTCATGAATAGAGATATGGATAGACAATATTGGATGACTTGGGGATTGGAGAGTTTTATAAATGAAAAAAAAAATCATTTTAATTATTGTAGAAAACAAAATGTTATATTTTATGGTAATGTCAGGTATGCAAGAATTTTACAGTATTATATGTGCTGTTAAATCAATTTTTAACTCCTAAATACTTTTGACTAATATATTACTGTTAAAGTATACATGCATTGTCTTGTTAAATATACACTTTCACCTAGGTTTCTTTAAAAGATTATAAAATTACATGTATTGTCTGTTTTAACCTTAAAAGGGGCAGAACAATAAAGAGACATCATAAAATGTATTTATTGCTATTTTCCATCTTATTGGGACTCCAATAATACAATTTCATGATTTTTTTTTCAAACCTTGACTCTTATTTTTTTTATTTTAATGTTTGCATGCCCCAGGATATGTCGCCCCTTTGGGGGGTATAAATTTACTGAAAACAGAACACTTGTTTATCAATGCTTATTACAACATGGTTGTAATTCCTGAACACTTTGGAATACAGACCTACAGTTGGTCTCTTTTTAAAGAAGACACATAGCAGTTTATTGCTGAAGTGAAAGCATTTCAAAAGAAATTATAAAAAAGTTATAGAAGTTTAAGTTAGCAGTAAAGATAATGTAGTATACTAATTTGTTATTTTATATGAAATAAATACTTTATAAAATATGTTGCACATTAAAATGCTATAAATCAAAGCCATATGTCTAACCAAGTTATGTTCCAAATTTGAAGTTGATATCACAAAAATTGTGGTTCCTGTGAGAGTTTGTTTGGGCGCCATACCAGAAAAAACTTTTTAATTTGTTTTGTGTCACAAATCAATCATTTTCTGTCACAATATCACTTCTATTACAAACCAGTCACCAAATATGGAGCATTGACTGTCAGACCTTTCCAACGATATGTGTTGTGTCAAGATTACAAAAATATGATATTTTCTAAAACGCAAGCCACAAAATTATCTTGATTTATACCCCTAAAAGGGCAATGTATCCCCTGAGATACAAACATTTAGGGACAGATTACAAAAAAATTTAAGTATTTAATTCATAAAATTTCAATGTAAACCTAACCCAACAGATTTTAATGTGAACATGTGAACTAGATCAACTTTTATCGGAGGGTGAGTGGATTTCCCACTACAGATTTAAAGTGCACGGACAAATCCATGCAGATTTAAATGCTGCCCATGAGATAAACAAAGAATTTATAAAAAAAGTCAATAACTGTAGCTACAGTGGGTACGGAAAGTATTCAGACCCCTAAATTTTTCACTCTTTGTTATATTGCAGCCATTTTGCTAAAATCATTTAAGTTAATTTTTTTTTCCTCATTTATGTACACACAAGCACCCCCTATTGACAGAAAAACACAGAATTGTTGACATTTTTGCAGATTTATTAAAAAAGAAAAACTGAAATATAACATGGTCCTAAGTATTCAGACACTTTGCTCAGTATTTAGTAGAAGCACCCTTTTGATCTAATACAGCAATGAGTCTTTTTGGGAAAGATGCAACAAGTTGGATTTGGGGATCCTCTGCCATTCCTCTTTGCAGATCCTCTCCAGTTCTGTCAGTTTGGATGGTAAATGTTGGTGGACAGCCCTTTTTAGGTCTCTCCAGAGATGCTCAATTGGGTTTAATAAGTCAGGGCTCTGGCTGGGCCATTAAAGAACAGTCACAGAGTTGTTGTGAAAACACTCCTTCGTTATTTTAGCTGGTGTTAGGGTATTGTCTTGTGGAAGGTCACCCCTTCGCCAGTCTGGGTCCTGACACTCTGAAAGGTTTTCTCGTCGATATACCCTGTCTTTGGCCGCTTCATCGTTCCTCGATCGCTGGCCACCAGTCGTCCTGTCCCATGCACTGAAAACACCCCCCAGCATGATGCCTGCCCACCATGCGTCCTGTTGGACTGTATGCAGGTGATGACATTGCCTGGTTTTCCTCCCACACATACCGCTTAGAATTAAGGCCAACAAGTTCTCTCTTGGGGTCTCAACAGCCAGAGACTATTATTTTCTCACATCTTGGAGTCCTCCGTGCGGGTTTTCATGTGTCTTGCACTGAGGAGAGAGGCTTCCGTCGGGCCACTCTGCCATAAAGCCCCGAGTGGTGGTGGGCTGCAGTGATGGTTGACTTTCTATAGCTTTCTCCCATCTCCCGACTGCATCTCTGGAGCTCAGCCACAGTGATCTTTGGGTTCTTTTTTACCTCTCTCACCAAGGTTCTTCTCCTCCGATAGCTCAGTTTGGCCAGATGGCTAGCTCTAGGAAGTGTTCTGGTCGTCCCAAACGTCTTCCATTTAAGGATTATGAGGCCACTGTGCTCTTAGGAACCTTAAGTGCAGCAGAATTTTTTTTTAAACCTTGGCCAGATCTGTGCCTTTCCACAATTCTATCTCTGAGCTCTTCAGGCAGTTCCTTATACCTCATGATTCTCATTTGCTCTGACAAACACTGTGAGCTGTAAGGTCTTATATAAACAGATGTGTGGCTTTCCTAATCAAGTCCAATCAGTATATCAAACATATCTGGACTCAAATGAAGGTGTAGAACCATCTCAAGGATGTTCAGAAGAAATGGACAGCACCTGAGTTTAAATATATGAGTGTCACAGCAAAGGTTCTGAATATTTAGGACCATGTGATATTTCATTTTTTCATTTTTTCTTTTTTAATAAATCTTCAAAAATGGCAACAATTCTGTGTTTTTCTGTAATATGGTGTGCTGTGTGTACATTAATGGGGAAAAAAATGTACTTAAATGATTTTTTAGCAAATGGCTGCAATATAACAAGAGTGAAAAATTTAAGGGGGTCTGAATACTTTCCGTACCCACTGTAAATATTCACAACAAACACCCTTTCAAGATGAAACCAAGAAATAAGACCTACGCTTTTACTGTTTCTCCCCACAGCTTTTCAAATGTTTGTATCCCCCAGGATACGTTGCCCCTTAATATATACTTTATATTTGCACAATTTTTACTGTATGTTATAATTACATTACTTCATCAAAATAAGAATCTTCAAACAAACGTTAGATGAGTTTGATAGATAGCTTTTTGTTTAGTTTAGCTCTATTGCCTACAAATTTTATCATATTCATCATGTTTTCCTAACATTTTTAAAATGTAAACACTTACATTAAAGGAGAATTGGCTTACATGTAACATAACAGAACAAGTTATAGATAGATAGATAGTAGATAATAGATAGATAACAAGATAGGATAATAGATAGAATGATATAACAGATAGATAATAGATAGATAGAATATAGATAGATATCATAGATAGATAGATAGATAGACAGAGATAGATAGTTAGATAGATGGATAGATAGACAGATAGTAAGATAGATAGATAGATAGATAGACAGAGATAGATAGTTAGATAGATAGATAGATAGATAGACAGATGATATAGATGGATGGATGGATGGATAGATAGATAGATAGATAGATAGACATAGATAGATAGATAGATTAGATAGATAGATAGATAGATCGCCGACATAGATAATATATATATGATGGAGGATGATAAGCAGAGATGCATAGCCAGAGATAGATAGCTAATAATAGAAACAGATAGATAGAGATAGATAATGGAAGATCGACGATATGAGAAATAATAGATAGATAGATAGATAGATAGATAGATAGATAGATAGATAGATAGACGTGTCAAAACATAAATCATCAAAACCTTGTGGGAAGGATCTGAAGTGAAAAGGTTGATGAACAAAACATGATGAACATAATATAATCTTGAGGTAATAGAGCTACACAACACAAAACTATCTGTCAAACTCATATAAAGTTTGTTTGAAGATTGACTTTGAGGATTGAAGATTTATCACTGTATTACTCATTCACTCACACATCTCTGGCTTTGGCCGGCGGCCATCATGTTGAAACTAACGCTGCCATGTTAGATGACTGCCAGCGCATTTTCTCAGATGCAGGTGAAGTTGTGTCTTATTAGTTTGCACAGCGGGTCTAAATTTTGGTCTAGAATGATGGTATGGTAGAGCAGTGAGAACATTCAGGGCAGTTGTTTTCAGGGTTATGCTACTGCGCTGGTGTACGATCACGCATCACGCTCCTATCAGCTGATCAAAACATGATCTGTGTACAAAATGAAGACTATGACATCTATTCACTTATAATCTGTCAAGGGCAAAGCTAAGACCAAGATTATTACACTTTTGGAAAGAAATGTGAGCGTTTTTATCCTCTTGAGCTTTGAGGGCTGTTGTCAGGATGTTGTTAAGGTGTTCTGAGAGGTTGTTAGCAAGCTATGCACTTGCTAGCATGTGGTTAGCATACTACGAGGTTGCTAGCATGTTTTAAGGGGTGGTTAGCATGCTGTGTGTCCTGATAGCACATGTACATCACATGTACGAGTTTACATTATTTTTTAGAGCAATTACTAATCTGCAAGACGTTTCCTGTCGGATTTTAATGTCTTTATGATGTTTATGAATTAGAATACATGTAAAAGAAGACCATTAGACAGCTGCAGCTCATCCAGAACGCTGCTGCCAGGATTCTGACTGGAACCAGAAAATCTGAGCATATCACACCAGTCCTCAGGTCCTTACACTGGCTTCCAGTTACATTTAGGATTGATTTTAAAGTACTTTCACTTGTTTATAAATCACTCAGTGGACCTAAATACATTGCAGATATGTTCACTGAATATAAACCTAACAGACCACTCAGATCATTAGGATCGAGTCAGTTTAGAAATACCAAGGGTTCACACAAAACAAGGGGAGTCTGCATTCAGCCATTATGCCGCCCGCAGTTGGAATCAGCTTCCAGAACAGATCAGACGTGCTAAAACATTAGCCACATTTAAATCTACAGTATGTCTATGCTTAACGTCTGAGTGGTTATTAGCGTGCTGTGCAGTTGCTAGCATGTTTTGAGTTGTTATTAGCATAATATGTGGTTGTTAGCATCTCTGATTGATTGCTAGGTGTTTAATTCCACTTCCTAGGTAATGACTTTCAAGAAACTAAACTGTCTGTTCAGTCACAAATTTCGCCCCAACTGTAACACCGGACATCACTCAAGAGCCCACATACCACAAGAATGCCACTATATCTTTAGCAAAAATATGCCCAGAGAAATATAGTATAAAATGACTGTAGAGTGGAACGTAAACACTCTGCCCCCTCTCCATTTGCTTTAATACTTACTCAAGAAAACAATCTATTACCATAATTGTTCTGTAACTCCTGTGACAAGGCCTTGTGGGAACAGGGTGAGGGATTTTCACACTGAATGGAGAGAGACCTCAGTCTGTCCTCCTTCTCCCCCAAATCCAGAAGAGGGTCTTTTGTGTGGCGTGAAAGCATTTCCCTCAGAACGCAAGCATGAAATCAGCACGGCCTCCCAATCTGTGCCGTCTGTCCTCTAGATACACACAAACAAACACAAAAGGGTTAACATTTAACATACACTCAGATAGTTTATATACATCTATATAATATATTATATAAATCTTAGATATGGTTTAAATACAGAAACTAAATTTGACCTGATCACCAATACCTTTTTTTTCAGTTTAATTACAGATGCAGATCTACAAACAGCATGACAAACGAAATGCACAACCCTCAAGTTTCTATGATATTCTGGTTTCTAGTTTTATCGTATTTCATCATTTAGAAACGTAATAGGACGGCTTTCCTCAACAAGCCATACGTTTTGAGGTATAATTCATATCTGTAAGCTACGGGTTATGTTACATGCTAGAGATGAAGGGTTTGTTAAATTATGAGGAATAGTAATTGTGACGCTTGGCATAGCGAACAGTACTATGATCTCCATCTATGACCTAATGGCCCGAAGCAGAGGAAATATATAGCAGAAAATGTAAACGTTTTAACTGGGATCTCTTGGCTGCCTGCAGATGGCGCTCTAAAGCAGAGCATTTCATCTGTGTGACAGCATGTCAATCCTGAAGCAGCAACCAGACAACTTCAAGAAAAACAAGTCATCTCAAGTGTAGCTTGACAAAAATGATTTTATTTTCTATCTGTCAATCAATGTGACCCAAGAAGAAAACATGATGTCCATTGAGATTAAGGCACTGGACATCCATTATATATTTAAAATAATGTTTGATGACACAAATCTGTGCTTTTTATGGTTCTCGTTGATTATTAATATATTGTAAGGAACTAATGTTGTTTTTAATTCTCATTTATTTAAAATATCTATTGAAAAAGAGTGAAAACGAGAAAGAATAAATTCGTTATGACAACCGTGATTCCATTTTAATATTCAAAATATATGCCTTTGTACAATATTTCAAGTAGGTACATTTTCATTTCATTTACAAAACCATTTCAAATATGTATTTTGTCTTTTACCCTATTTAAAATATTCAGACAAAACATGACATATAAAATGCAATGTGACAAACAATAACAGCTTTTTAAAATCCAAGGCATTTGGGAAAACAACAACAACAATAAAATGAATAACTGTCAAATCACTTCTTAAAGATAAGCATATATTATGGTATGATATTATTGCGAATCCTTAAAACAGATGTGCTAAAATAAGACAAAGGATGTGGATGCAACACTAACACAAATCATAATTCATGCGAACAAAGCCGAGAGTGTATGTCTTAGAGGACTTTTAAAATTCCCATATAGGCACTATTTCCTCCATGAATTATTATAACTCTCAGTGACTAATTCTGTAATCGTACAATCTATTCATTATTAGTTTTAAATAGGTTACGTCTGAATCCAACCTCAGTGTAAGACTGTTACTCAAAGACAAACTGGGCCTACGGATAAAAACACAGGATTTATCGAATGATTCTAACAAATTAAACACAATGAAATGTATGTTTACAAGTCAGCAATATAAAATATATTCTAATATAATCTCATATTAATTGAAGAGCTAATAGACAGCTTTAATCTATTATAAATTCAGGGCATCCCTTATGCAGAAATTGGATATTTCTCTGATTCATCATAAGTGTTACGCGGAGAAAAATATTTTAAAAATGTGAACCAGTCTTTAAATGTGTGGTTTGTTTCATAGGCTGTGAGTCCTCTGCTCGCCGTGCTTCATGTGTGTGTGGCTGTTTGAGGTGGTTTGGTGCTTAAGTCCGAGATAATGGCTGGTTAAAGCCATCTGATGGGCTGAAAAAGCCATTTTGGTCCAGTTTTGAACATGGAGAGGATTCCTGACTGTTTGAGCGTCACAGCTCCTCTGAATCCACGAGGACTTTTTGGGACTGTCCGGCGTCGTTGCCGTTTCAGCCAAAGACCAGATCTTTGGTTTCTGAGGCGGACTGGCATTATTTAAGGGCTCTTGTGCTGCCGGACTCTTTTTGATTTGGTCCTCGTCTCCCTCATCCGAGTTTGTGTCTCTTCTGTCTTTCATAATATCGTTCATAAAACTCTTTTCAGCTCCCGCGTCGTCATATTCCTCAGAATCCGAAACTTTAGACACTGATTTTTCATCGTCCAGATAATCACAATCCTGCTTGTCTTCGATGTTTTCCGTGTCTATGTTCTCCAGGTCTATTTCCTCGTCCTCGTCCCTCTTGTCTCCGTCCTCGTTGTCGCTCGCATACACATTTCCTTCCTCGTCGGTGCTCGTTTTGGGAACCCAAGTCATTTTGTTATCTTTTTTCAGTCTTCTGCGGGCGTTGGCGAACCAGGTGGACACCTGGGTGAGGGTCATCTTGGTGATGATGGCCAGCATGATTTTTTCTCCTTTGGTGGGGTACGGGTTTTTCCGGTGTTCGCTGAGCCAGGCCTTCAGGGTGCTGGTGCTCTCGCGGGTGGCGTTCTTGGGTCGGGACGGATCACCAAACTGATACTGGTGACCGTACGGGTAGAAGGATGCGTGAGGAAACCCTGCATGCTGAATCCCAGGACTGTCTTTAAACTCGTACTGGGAGCCCTTAAACAGAAGAAAAGCAAGTATATATATGAGCACATGTGCTTCTGAGAGAATCTGAGAGAATAAAGATTTAAAGAATAAAGAATTATTGTATAAAGATATTAATAAAACAAGGAAAAATACAAATAAAACCATATTTCATAAAAAAATAGAATTGTCCAGTGTTTGTATAAATGGAAATATACAGTTTTTATTCTTTTTTAAATTGTATTATTATTTGTTTGCTTACCAAAATGGACCCTTAAAAATAACTTTTGCTATTTTAACTTGACGCAGTAAGGTTTATGGAATAATAATTTTGACTTGAATACATCAGTCTAAACATTTAAAAGTAAAACATTTTTAATTCCTCAAGAGTTCTTGAATTGCTTTTGAAGATTAAAGAAAAAACGGTAAACAATTGCATGATAGAATTTCCAGGTACAATAAAATGTGTTTAAATAAATTTTTTTAAATTTGCATAAATACAAAGTAAACGTAATTTGTGGATCTTAACACACGTTTTCACATTTCAATAATAAGACTAAATATGCCATAGCAACATTTTCCGATTTAGAGAGATCCCAATTGACTTAAAAATAACCCTTCGTGAGTTGAACTTGCAGTTCTTTGGAGGAAAAAAAAAACATTAGCTATTCTTCATTACAGATTCTTTCGCGTATTTGGTTGCGCCTGTAAATAGACGTGAAATAAAAAACTAGAGAAACGAAAAAGTTATTTTCGGTACTTATTCTTAAATAAACGTAGCCTACATTTTATTTTTAAGTTGTGCAGTTAACAGCATAAATGCGAACGATATTTTCAAACTTTCCAAATGCTTGTAAATCCAAATGATTATTATTGCACATTCCTCGACTCGAAGATGTATTGTACTTGAACTCACCAGCTGATTGAGTACGGAGAGATCGCTGGAGTAGGGCAGGAACGCGCTGTACCCCTGCGCGCTGGCGAACGGAGCTCCGTACATGCTGGAGAGGACGCTGGAGAGCGAGGCTGACGCGCTGAGCTCCGCGCCGACGCGCCGCTCCGTGGAGTACAGCGGTCTGATGTACTTATAGCCCAGCTGCGGGAGAGACATGCTGCTGCCAAAGGTCCGAGCGACGGAAAACAATCACAGATCTCGCCTTTGACACGGAGCACTGAGAGGAAACTCGCGGAGAGCCTCGCTGAGAGTTAAAGCCGCTCTCCGCTCTGAGGTGCACTGAGGTCACATTCAGATTGAGTGAGATTGCTCACAGCACTCGTGTGATTGACATTTCTAGTGTCTCTCAGGCCCCTCCCATCTCCGAAAACTCTCTCTCTCTCTCTTTCACACACACACACACACACAATGTCAGTCGTCGTCCGATAATTTTAAGACTTTATTTCCTATCGTTTAATCATATCGAACTGTATTCTTCTCACACAGCTGAATAGCCTATTATAACCCTTTTCCATAACAGAAACAAGACTGCGCATGAGAGAGAAATAAACTTATATTTGCGTAACAATTATCAAATCGTCGTACAAGCAATTTGACTAAATTATTATGACAATAAAATGTATAATAATGGAACATATTACGGCAATATGGGTATTAGAAACAGTAAAATAATAAAACCAAGAGCTTTTGTTATTTGTCATAATAATAAAAAAATAACAATATTTCTGCAAACTGCGGTCTTCTGTTAACACTAAGAGAAAATCAGAGAAACAAGAGATACACTATTGAAATTCCAGGAAAAGATTAAATAAATCCCGAAGAGACATATCGATGCTTTATTGTCCTCAGAAAACAGCATGTAGAGTATGATTGCATCTCCATCGGTTTATTACGCACACATCACAAATCTGATTTCACAGAATCCAATCCGCTTTATAAAAGAGTGTTTATCCGGCGAAGCAGATGATAATATCGCTATTCATCGACATGTGCTGACATTAACACAGCATGCAAGAACAAAGACGAAATAGCAGTGCTCACGATGGGTTTAAGATTTAAAACTAAGAGAAATGAGAAACAAAAATCGAGAGAGTGAAAAACCTGACGGATCTTTCTCGTTCGTTTATTTTCATACCATTTTCACTAGCCTTGAAAAACAAACTACGCATGGCGTTGCACTTTATAAGTTTAGAGTAAAACAGTAAAATACACAAACAATTGCAAATGTTTCTAATCTGTAAAATTATGATAAAATGATTTCAATACTTTCAAATAAATAATAATAAAAAAGACCCATATCGATTTTGCATTATGGTGGATCAATAACGAGCAGTAAAATAATTGTAATAACACGATACTGGTTTTACCAAAGCTCTTAAAACAAGATCTATAAAAGATACCCAGTCCAGGAGAGCTAATAGCGATCTTCCTTTCACCAACATCAAGGACCTAGATGATTAACAACTGGTCTTTGAGAAATGTTGATTTGGCCGTTCCTCAAGCTGATGCACTAAAGAAACCTTTGGAAAAGCGCAATGAAAACCACAACTCTCAGGCCTTTATTAACTTGCTCCAGACGCGCTCCTGATTTGGGGATGTCAGCAACGACTTGCACGCTGGAGCGAGCTGGTCGGGTGGTAACGAAAAACGAAATGGTCTTTGCAAATTATCTGAACGTCCTAGCCTCCCATCTTTTGCACCTGCTTTATTTTAGCATGCAAATGGCCGCAGTCTTGAGGAATCAATTCTGGCAGTCACATGGATGACTTCACAGCCAGTTATTTTAAAGTTCCCATGAAATCAAAATTAAAGTTGTTTGGGTGTTAGTATCAATATGTTAGTCTTAAGGTTATCTATAAGGCAGTGTGCTCCAAAACAGTGGCAAAATTCGCATTTAGAAGATATAAGCATTCAAAGCTTGCAGTTCGTCACTTCCGCCAAAACGGCGCAACGATTTTTCTGACGTCACATCGTACTTCATCTTCTCATCAAATCTTCTGACCAATCAAACGCTCTCTAGAATGCGAAGCCCCGCCCCCTGCACTATAAATAGACGCTGATCCGTCGCTTGTTCACAGTGTAGTATTTCCTGTGCGGTGAATGGCTCGAAGTGCACAATGTAGGTGATAGGGAACGATTCAGACAGTGTAAATATGCTTTCGATCGGTGCAAATGAGGACTGGTTTCAGTAGTTTCACGCAAACCGCGGCAGCGCACACAGTCTGATCCGGACTTTGGCTCCGGTCCACGCGATCGCACGGAGCGGATCATATGCGCGAGTCGGCATAAATTAAAAACTTTTACAAGTACACAGCCTCAGCATGATTATTACCACTATTTTGTTTTACGAGTTTCAAATTGAATCTAAGGGGTAATTTATTAGACTGTGGCTGTCAAATGCGGCTTTACAGAGCTCAACGGCTCTGGCCCGAGCAGATATAAACTAAACGCTATTGGCTATTTTAAAAAGGGGGCGGAGCTGCTCGATTTGTCCCGCCCTCTCTTCTTGTTTCAGTTGAATTTACGTCACCACATAGAATAGGGTGACTATACGTGCCATTTTCCCAGGACGCGTCATGGCCAGGATTTCTATATTGCCTAAAATATCTAGGTTTGCGTGTGCAGACCGATCGGTGTAATACATCAAAATACCATACAGACGGTTCCTTATGCTTTCAAAATGCTCTCGAGGTATTTTGATGTCATACACCGATCGGTCTGCACACGCAAACAAAGCCAAAACCTAGATATTTTAGGCAATATAGAAATCCTGGCCAGGACGCGTCCTGGGAAAATGGCACGTATGGTCACCCTAACATAGAATAATGCTGCATGTTTCAAGGCACTTCAGGGGACCTTTAAGTAATAGATACATTGCGCAAAGCCACCCTGAAGAGACAGCAAAAACCCATCGCCCCTTCATAGCCTACTAACAGGAGCGTCGCGCGGCCTGGGACAGGGTCACAGGTTAACGTAATGCACGCTCGCGCAGTTTGTTTTCCTGCGAAGTTTAGATAAGTAGCTGACCAATGAAGCTTGTAATTACAATATTCCAAAAACTGGTCCCGGATCAGTATATAAATCTCTCCATCCAATTACAAGATGTAATATTTCTGCACTCAAGCTGGTAATGAGCTCTAATGCCTGTGCTGGAGTTAATCCCCCTCGGATGCAGCACAGATCAGATGTTGCCTCTGTAATTAGACTGGCAGAAAATCATTATTTCATGTTCAAATAGAAAATGAGGTTGGTGGGGAAGTTAATGTCTCTCTGCTCTGTCAAGCATGGACAAGAATTTAATGATTTAATTACAGTTGTAAGCTCTTTAGATCAGACTTAAATGGAGCCGAGGGTTTTTTTGTACACTCTTTTTTTCTTCGCCACAGTTGTGTAAAAGGCTACGGCGACTCAAAGCCTTTGACACGCGCTCAGAGAGAGCGGAGATCTTTGTGAGCGCGTCTTATGGCCATATTAATTGCCTCGCTTCCTTGTTTAACAACTTAAGTAACACCTCTTTCTTCACCCATGATGACAATTACAGGAAATATATTTCAAGAATAGTGGTTGAAAATCTAAATGGTTTTCCTTATTCCGCGAAACACAGATGTTTAGCAGAATGTCCAAGCTGCTCTTTTCCACACAATAAAGGTGAATGGAGACCAGTGGCTATCAAACTCCAAAAAGGAAAAAGAAGAGTACAATGCAACTTGCGCAAAACGTCTCTGAAAAAACAGAAAAAATGAAGTAGTATTTGTAGTTAAGGTGTTTTTTTTTTACTTTTTTTTTTTTTCTTTTTTTTTTAGGTAATACCTCAAACCGAAACAAGGAAAATAATTTCATTAATTGAAACAAAGCTGAAATAATATATGTATGTATAAAATGTAAATTGAAATGAGAAATGTTGTCTTATGCAACTAACTGATATAACAAGTTTAAGTAGGCCTACTACAATTATTAAAACTTGAAATAACTGAAAATAAATTAAAATAAATATTAGAAACATGGATAAAAATGAGATGAACTAAAATGAGAACTAAAAATGTAATAATAAAAAGCCTAATTTAAAATATTTATATATACTACATAAATAATATTTTAAAAACTTTGGTTATGTGTTGACAATTTTAACCTGCTTTCAGGTCTGTTTGAGATGATTAAAAGTGAATAACGACTTAAATTGTGGTCCTTTTGGATGATCTCACTATGATGTGATAGTAGTATGAAAATAAACTGCACAGATATTATTGAAAGATTATTTAAAAATGACTAAATGAAATAGATAGCAAATGTGGACTTCTGCATGTTTCAGGGCATATCTCTCAACCAAAGTTGACAATCAAAAGTCAGAGATCACAGCCTTGACTCAATATTAAACTTTTAAGACCACATTATCTGTGTGTTAAACACTCTGTGCTCTTACAGTATCAACAGTCTGGTTTATGTTTGGTTGCATTCCTCTTAATTTGAAACAAAGCTAATACTTAAACGAAAGGTAACTGAGAACACTATCTTCTGAGCAATAAACCAAGCAACCTTCAAGCAATAAAAGAAGACCCATTTCCAGGTTTTGTCAGTGTGTTTTCTTCCCCACATGATTAGATGGAGGCCCTGTGTGACTTCACTGCCAGTGTATAATGCTGGCATTGTCCACAGTCCGGTGCGAATATGCAAGAATAGATTTTAGTATTCAGAGGCGTTATGTGTCACTCAACATGACAGACCCCCCCGTCTCTGCTCCATAATCAGAATGAGCCCGCGTTTTCCCTCCCTACCAGCAGCTTGCATAGCAAAATGTGTTTTAAAGGATTTAATCCTTCATGAGTTAACACTCTGTTAGTGTCTATGTATGTTGATAGTGTTTACTAGGGCAAGCATCACTACATTGCTTATATTTCAGGTATACCTACTATATTAGGTAACACTTTATTTTAAGGTGTTCTTGTTACACGTTACATGTACTTACTATTATAATAACAATAACTTATGCATAATTACATGCAAGTAACCCGAAACCAAACCCTAATCCTAAGCCTAACCATATAGTAAGTACATGTAGTTAATTAATATTACCCAGTACTTAACTGTATAATTACACTGTAACAAGGACACCTTAAAATATTGTGTAACCCTACATTATTCTACTACATTTATTCATTTATTTATTTAGACTGTGCAGTAGTGTTCTTGTTGCCTGTTGAGTGTGTGTGCATGTGAAAGTGTGTGTTTGTCATAGTAAACTAGTTGTGGGAGAGTGTGTGGTTTTAGGACACTAGTGAGATTCGCTCTGGCAAACAGGTAAATCCCACAGCATGCTGTTACAATCATGTGTTTGTCTGCGTTTCTCTGAAGCTACACGTTCCTGAGAGATGTGGTTTCCATGTTATGATTTCTGCTTGTATTATACTGGAGTTTTTTAATGTCATAGGGATTTTAATACAAATACATACATGCATTAAGCTATATTTTTACATTTTCTGAAGAGAATGTTAATTTACATGTTATGTTTACCACGCAAAACTCACTGCCATGAAACTATCCGCCTTATTTTGCAATGCGGACGTAAGATTTTTTCTGTACATATGCAAGACTTCTGCTTCATTCGCTGCTGTAGGTAAATAACTATAACAAAGTGCAGTAAACAACAAAACTATTTGTGCAAGAAACCAGTGTACTTGTGATTATGATAATGAATTAAACTAATAACATATAACAAATCCCACTTTGCTGTATCAAGCAGAATAACTGGCTGCTTTTGTACAGAAGAAATAACTGGAAGTGAATGTAATCCGAAGTCTTGCACTTTCCAGTTACAAACAGCTGTGCACAACCTTACGTCAAAAATAAGGTGGATATGGTGGGATTTTTAAGTGGTTGCCAGTACATTGCTAAGTAATTCCCAAGGTGTTCCAGGCGGTCGGTATAAGTGAAAAGACGCTGAAGAAATTAAAAGACAATCAGAAATCTTTCTATGATACTCTTGACTTTAGATGTGGCTCAAGTCCGTCCTTCAGTGTAAGTCTTTGGCAATTAGTTACTTTTTAATGGAGTAACACAATATTGTAATGCATTACTTTTAAAAGTAACTTTCCCCAACACTGGTAGTAACTTTGTGTAGTAACATCCATAGTTTGAGCTATTTTGGTTCAACAATATAGAACTGTTGTTAATGAGGTCACTATAGGTAAAAACAAACAAACCTTTAGTTTGAAATCAAATTTATGTCATAGTATTGCTGTAAATAATGAAAATAGCCCTACTTCACTATTTTTGTTCTCCATTGTTTTCCTTTATTTACAGATTATTTACTAGATACTAGTACTACTCCGCACATCCACACTCTTTAAAAAAAAACACCACTTTCATTCTCGACAAACTAAAAGACATAGAATGAAATTTGCACATGGAATGAAATGTATATAGATTGCACAGCTTATTAGCTTGCTTTTTTGGAAATGAACCTTTACAAAAAAATAAATAAACTGACTTTAGAGGAATTGCAGTATGTGAAATTGAAAAGTGTTTGCGTACATTTATTTTTACACACCTGCAAATGTTTCTTGTTTAATACTTAGGGTTAGCAGTTTGTTTAAATCACCAACCCAAATAGGAGCAAGAGTGAGAGTAATACTTGCTTTAGCAAATCCACCAAATACACTGTCATTTGAATATTAAACCATTACGATCACTAATCACCGCAGACTGCCACACCAGTCCAGCCCTTTCAAAGCACCCAACACAATACGACATCCACCTCAATAGACACCGAACACGCATTGTAATGTAAAACATGCCGGGGAGGAAAAAGGCAATTATTATTTTAAGAGAATGATTACAATCTGAAATGAAAGGACCTCGGTGGTCTGTTATTTCTACGAGGGGAAGATTCATCTTTTCCAATCTATGGATAGGATAATCAAGACTGTCCCTCACACCTGGTCTTCCCATGTGTGTGTGGCCATGATGGAGAGAGTAGAGTAATTAATGACTCTCACCCCACGGCTGACAGTAATGGATTGGCTGCTATCAGGGCTGGCCATCCGTTAGTTCGTGGGAAAATATCACAGTGTCGTACTTTGATGGGATCGAGAGAGTCTTCATCAAATAGGGTTTTCAAGAGAAGTTATCTGGAGTCAGACTGATGGTGAGGGCTCCTCGGGGCAGGTTATGTTGGTCAGAGAGTCCTTAACAGCTAATTTCATCTGTAAATGCCTTTGTGTGTTGTGTGTTACAGTTCCATTTTATATAGGTTCAATACAAGTTAGGCTCCATGTACAGCATATGTGACATGCTGTCGAAAATAACTTCAGCTCATCTCTCGATTTGTAAAAAGAAAACATTGTGTTTACAGTAAAACCCTTACAATGGGGCCAGTACACCAAGGTAAATGTTAAAATACTTAGACATGCATGTTAACATCAGGCTACTGTAATCTTCATTATAACCAATATTATATCAACTCCTGACATCTAAAAAGCCAATAAACTTGGTAATTTTTGCATTAAAACACATAAATGGAACAATTAATGTGAGCATTTCAATTAAAATAAAAGCTTTACATTTCTGCTTTTAAAGCTTCCATGATTGCCCCATAGACTTCCATTATAGGTGCAGTGTTTGCAAACCAATGGTCGAGTCAAATTATATTTTTGTGGTAAATGACAGGATGCTAGTGATTTTGTTGATAGAGCTCAAGTTTTATTGAACCTGGAACATTCCTTTGACTCATATTCAGAATATATATTATTCGAAATCTGATATATAATAATATCAACTTGCAGACCTCACGCACCACAAGGCTCACTAAATCGATTATTAATGTTAAATTATGCTTGAAAACTCAAGAATTTTTCCATTTGACTCTGATATAGACTATACATCTTCTCTCAAACTCTCATAAACACATACACAGTGAGGCGGAAGTATTAGCATAAATACATTAGATTATGAATAAGTGTGAGCACACCATTCTCCCTCAATAATGATTAATATTCATTGACGTTGCAGTCTTCAGATCAGGCTCACTACCCAACAATCCACAACTATTAATATTTAAATGCTCTGCATGAGGGTGTCTATGGGTGTGATGCGAGAGATCTTGATAAGTTTCTCCTGAGAGCTGCACTTGAGCGGATCCATTCTACCCGCCAGTGTCATCTGCAAAATCCAATTTAACACAAAGCAGTCTTATTTACAGAGAAGCCAAAGATAAACATACCTGAATGACTTTTGTCCAAAACCATTATGCTCATAAATTTAGCATCCAAACCCCTTTTCTCGCTTTCTTACTTCTTGAGAATTCGTTTTTGTGAGTGTTTGGAGCCCTGCCCTCGATTCAAATGTTGATTCACCAGTTGAGGCCTACTGGAACGTTTGTACCAACACACAAGTTCAACATGCTATCCAGCACTCTGTGAACCACAGAATATATCATCATTGAAGTCAGACATCAACCTCAGTTTCAAAACCTAGTGACCCAGTGGGAAGGTTCTTGGTTCTGGAAGGTTCTTATTGGCAGAAATGTGTCTAAGATACCTTCTTTTGACCATTCTTGAGGGAGTAAAGGCATGCATCCTTCATGGAAAAAGCAATCCCAGAATACATAGACAATTTCATTGAGCTCAGTGGAAAAAAACAAACAAAAAAACAGCAAGATTGTTGACAAAGTCAGGAAGAATGTTAATTACAATGCTCCAAAAACTATAGTTCTGCATCAGTCGCTTATGAAGTTCCATTTTAGTTAGGATTCTGCCTTAAGCCTAATTCGTTTTTTTTTATAAAGTGATGAGTCATGTGGCCAAGTATGGTGACCCATACTCAGAATTAGTGCTCTGCATTTATCCCATCCAAAGTGCACACACACAGCAGTGAACACACACACACACACACACACACAGAGCAGTGGGCAGCCATTTTTAAGCTGCGGCACCCAGGGAGCAGTTGGGGTTCAGTGCCTTGCTCAAGGGCACCTCAGTCGTGGTATTGAAGGTGGAAGAGAGTGCTGTACATTCACTCCCCTACAATCCCTGCCGGTACGAGACTCAAACCCGCAACCTTTGGGTTACGAGTCTGACTCTCAAACCATTAGGCCACGACTTCCCCTTATGTGTACGTGAGGGCCCGCGTAAAGTGCACATGATGCAAAGGCTTATCTACAGAATAGTAGATATAGAATAGTACGCGCACCACCTGATTTTTAGAACCCTGCATGCTTTGTATGCCGAGGTCATACACATGCGTATTGACTTGGTTTTGCACTAATCAGTTGTTCCACAAGGTGGCAGCACTGGCCCGGCCGTAGTCTCACAGTAGAAAACTAAAATAAAGAGAGGAACAACAACAAGATACTGGAGACTGCAACACCAACAGATGCCTGCATTGACAAGCATTTGTGTCAGATGATTTATGAAAAAGCCGCAACTTTTAAAAGAGTACAAACACAATTGTATTTGTCATAATTTCTTGTGGAGAAAAACAGCGTAGATGCTGGACAAAGATGAAGCTTTCTAGAGTGCATGTGTCGACCGCCTGCATTCATGCATGCTATCAAATGGAGTATGCTTTGAAAGGGTAAGCGTTTAACTGTACACATACTCTAGTATATGCAGAAAAAATTAAGTATACTTTGGGTTTTAGATAGCAATTGCCTATGTAGGTACTTAGAAAGCTTGCTAGGCTGTGGAACAGAGCACCTCTTTACTCTCGCTATGAGCTGATTAGCTGATTTCTTTTTGTATGCTAACAGAATGCCAGCAATGCCTCCCCTGTCATGTAGAGTCTAGCTAACAGGCTCCATAAGAATCTCATAATGTTTTACGCGCACGATGGACAAATGGCCACAATTACCATTTTACACTTCACTTCATGACGATTGGTCCGTAGATCCGACTAGCTCTAGCTACTGATATGGATTCGCCTGCCCCCTTCCCCAGTGCATTTACATACAAATTGAGGATTTTATATTTATTTATTCTTACTAATCAGCCCCATGGCAGGAATCACGCAGTGGTGCTCCATCAGTGTTTAAATACATCTCTGTGACATTTGTCCCCTGCTTTAGCATGATAGGGCCGAGCGGGTGGATAATGTAGCCGTGATTACTTTTTCCATTGAGAGGACAAACGCTTTCATTTTTCCTGTCATCTTGAATAAGTGTTAAAGAGGGTTTAGGGCCTTCACTGTGTGCTCAGTATGCAAAAGGAGTGGAACGCGGAGATGGGTGTATTAAATAACCATTAGCAGCCAGGCTCGGATCCATTATGACAACCCGCCTCTTGAATGCATCACAGTGATTTGGGTTGAGAGGAATCCACGCTTGGGGCTTGCAGTCCACTTTCTTTCTTTTTTTTGGTGCAGCGTTAATGTATCATCGCTTAAACAGCCAGCATTGGTATGGTAATTTTGTGCGGCGCAGATAAGGGTGAGCTTGTGATAACTGGGGTCTCAGTTTTACGGAGATGGGCAGTCAGAGGGGAATCTAAATCTGTGGGAGATCTGTGCATCTGTGTCTTTGTAATTTGATGTGTGGTTTTTTGGATTGATTGATCAGTAGTTTGTAATGCAAGGTCACCATCTTACTTTAGCTAAGGTGTTTGGTTATGAATAGAGGATTTAAACACACTATTACTTCATTCTGCATATGCAGTTTAGACGAAAACCCCATACTGCAGTAATATTTATGATATTCTAGCATTATATTTAAAACAAATATTTCAATCTGTGATAAATAAATAAATAAACAAATAAAATGTATTCTATACGAATTTATAATTGATCCGATTTATTAGTATTTCAATTATTATATGAATTATTTTTTAAAAATGGCAAACATTTACTATAAGCAAACTGGTGCACAACTCATATTTATTCTGATAACAGAGGCCACAATGGTATTCACCAACCACCCAAGCACATGTACCAGGATCTTGGTAGGACCTCTCTGAAAATACGCATCATCTGGAAAGTGCATCTGGTCATCTGGTGTTCCTGTGTCTTAAATGGTACAGCATGATGGTAGCAAGGTCAAGGTTAGGGGTTCAATTCCCAGAGAATTGCATGGACTGATATATATCCTGATAGTATTTGTTTTGGATAAAAGTGTCAATTTCAATCACCAACATTTTCGACCCCAAACATTGCAAAAAAACTAACAAACAAACAAAAAACATCTGATGAATGTTGTACTAACTACAAAAATAAAAATAAAAATTTTAATAACAGTGAAAATTAAAATTTAACTAACAAGGTTGTGCAACAGTCAAAATTTAAATCTGAAATGAGTTAATTAACATGACGCAGAAGTAGACTTAAAATTAACTGAAGAAATTCATCAAATTGTAAAGTTTTTAACTAGAAAAGCAAAGCTTGTCAAGACAAAAGCTTGTTTGAAAGTTTTGAAGTCTTTGAAGTGTGTAACTTGGAAAGCTTAAGTTTTAAAAGTAGCTTCCTTAATACTGATGAAGAGACAAAAGAAGAGAACAAAGACGCTATAGAACTGCATCAAGATCACAACCAGTTAAATGAGCAGTCACTCCAGGAATGTGAGGTGGGCTTGTCAGAGCCAGGTGCTTTGGTCTTAGGGTCAACTGAGAACAGCAAACAATGTTTGTGTTTTTAACACATCACAGAGAGACCTCCTTGACCCAACTTCCCTCCATTTCTGAAAGGAAACAGCTCTCAAATACATTGATGTGTAAAACTGCAAATAAGGAAAAGCAGTGGCATCTTGTAATTTGCTGTCACTGTTTTTTCCTTTTATTTTTGTATGTCTTCTCAATAAATTCTGCAAGAATTCCAAAGTAGCTGTCAACTCTTAATTGCAATTATGAAATCATCACCTGTATTAGAGTAGACAAACTCTATTGCAGTAGTAGATAATGCAGCCACTTTAGACAGTAATCTCTATTACTGCTTTCAAGCTATAATTTATTTCCGTTTGTTGCAGACATGGAAACTGAAATTATATTAATGCATATCTTATATCCTGGAATGCAATGCACTTTTCAGAGAAGGTTAGAACCAATAATTAAATTATATAAGGATCAAGATCAGCGGTTCCATTTACACCTATTAATTTTACATATCTTTTTACCACTGGCTTTACAACTTATTATGGCCACGAATCATCCACTTCAAGCAATTCATTCCAATGGGAGCCGAGCTACATGCTCGCTGAAAGAATTGTGGGATTGACAATGGATCAGAGAAAGCATTGAGAGTATTCAAAGCATTCAAAAGTTGAGAAAATGCTCAACTTTTTGCAAATATCAGGAATGATATTGAATGGTCAGTGATTATGCCATCTAAACCTAGCCTTTCTTAAGTGATTCAGTCTGAAGTTGTCTGTTGGCATATGTAGATTGCACCTGGTCTTAAGATCAAATGCCTACCAAATTTGTAATGCCTTTCACTTGTCCACTGATCTGGGGGGTTTCTAATTTCATGAACTACACACATCACTTGCTATGGCAGTGTTTAACTACATATTAATGGTTTAGTGCTTGTGTATATGTAGGCTTTTCCATGTTTCCATTAAAGAGTTATTCTCTTTCAAAGATATTAATTTTCAACAAATCTGGAAAAAAAATAGGGTGCCACAGGGCTCGGTACGTGGTCCCCTTCTCTTGTCACATATGTGTACTCTTATCACTGATACACAGCTCCAGCTGTTGTTCTAGTATCAGGAAGAGCTACACATGAGATGATCACATGTGTGCCTAATCACCATTAAAAAAAATAAATGTTTGAATGATCAGATCACAAACTCATTGCACCACATTTACATCTGTATTTAGCACTGTACATTTATCATGTTACCTGAGATAGATTTTGGTACCATGAATAAACACACACTTGGTTTAGCGTGTTAAGAGATAGCTGTAGTGCTCCAAACATTTGCTGCTTCAACTAACCAATTCCACATTCATTTGCAACAATTGCCAATCTAATCCAATTCCTATAATCTAAGCTATCCTAAACTAGAAAACCGATCTCTGATCTGTGTGAAAGGCCTGTCTCTAGCAGCACCCTCATTTGTAGGGCCAAATGTGAGGATCTGTGCCTATTGAGAGTCAAGGCGGTCTAATCCTATTAAGAGAGATAGAGAAGGGAAGAGATCCTTTTGAAAATGGCAGCAAAAAGAGCAGCATAGAAGTCTACTACCATCACATTTCTGCTGGGTTTAAATACAGCAGAGAAATCTTACTTTATAAGAAGAATAAGAATTCATACTTCACTGTGCTTAACCAGTACAGAAATTTGGTTTAAAATATTGCATCATGAAACCACAGTCATAAAATAATACGCCCTCCTAGAGAATTTGAGTGAATATATTCACTGTGCTATAGCTACCATTTCAAAAAAACAAAGGCTTAATTGAATTCAAAGGAGATTTACTCTTGGCCTCCCGCAGTTTAGTTGAACC
This sequence comes from Sinocyclocheilus anophthalmus, assembly GCA_018155175.1. Lineage (NCBI taxonomy): Eukaryota > Metazoa > Chordata > Actinopteri > Cypriniformes > Cyprinidae > Sinocyclocheilus > Sinocyclocheilus anophthalmus. The sequence goes on from JADLZN010005370.1 coordinate 355,264, forward strand.
TCAGTGGTGCTACGGTAACCCAAACCTGAGCAGTCCCCCGGACCAGATGCCCATGTGGCCGGATCTCAGCCGCCCCTGTTGGCCTGGAAAAGGTAAAATCTTCAAAGGCGTTGGTTAGACTCCTTCATTATGGCTCCAGAAGGAGTCTCAGATAGAGCTAATCATCAAATGAACTTCTATTATATGACCTCCTGAAGTGCACCCCCATTGGTTAAACTCAAGGTATGCTGCAACGTCTAGAATATCAGCAACTTTCAAACATTTTTGTTACAAACTATTTTTCGACAGCATGCTAATGCTGAACAAAAGCTTGAATGCAGTCAAGTATGGAGGTAGATGGACGACTAAAAAGAGGTGGTGCGTATAAACGATTTTAACACAGTGGCATCCTGCCCATTTCCTTGGTCTACTTACCGCACAAAGACCTGCCTCTCAGTTCAATAGTTTATTATTTAAATCCTGTGAGGATTTGTTATTGCAGTTTTATTATGTTACTGCAGAGAGACAGTAGCTGACCATGTGTGCATGGCAGTGTCTGTCACTGTTACTGTGTAATTCTGCTTGAAGTATTTCCACTCGGATCAAATATTCTGGATGAACTGGATGCAAATTATGAATTTTACATTTTTAGTGCTCTTGTGGTAGCACATTACTTTAGATTAGTGATACTCAATTGTTTTGCTGGCATTTGTAATTCAACAAACTCTGGGTATCATAAATTCATAGTGTAGAGGTCAGTATTAAATATTCAGTGAATTGAATTTCATTTAGTCTTAAACAGTAATTTTTACATATTATTATTGAACATATTTTTTCTTTTTAACTAGGTTTAATATTTCTTGTGAATATGTGCAAGTTTGGATTAAATATGTTTATGTGCTTTGATCCTAGTATCCTATAACCTGTGTGACAGTGTTATTATTGGTAGACAAGACTTATAAACTAAATGTTTAACAGTCGTTTAATTCAGCGCCAATGACTCTTCTAGGTTTTCAGTCACCGAACAGGATGTAATTCATATGCCTGGTAAAACCACACACAGATGAGTCTTGTCACTTCCTCTCAGCAGTCTCACTCAAGTAGGAATCCGTCTAACTCTCTGCGGTCCCAGGTTGGACAAATTAAAGCTGATTAGCGAGATGTCGGGTTCGTGTTTTCGCCCTTAAGCTAAAGAGTCGCTATGACAGCGATACCTCTTCCCTTATCAACAGCGTTTCTTTCTGTTGTTCAAACCACCTCCTCTGGTCAGCGTGGGCACGGCGGGAAAGACTGAGACTAACAGAGCCGTCCTTTGAATCGGTCCTGTCTCGCCAGCGGCAGTGCACATAAATTGCATTTTGGAGCACAGGTGCCCACACTGAGTGTGTATCGATGGCCTGTTACCCAGGGTGCTCAAATTGAAGTGGGAGGGTTGTGATTAGAGAACGGCTCTTTTGTTGCTCCTTAAAAAGACAACAAGGGGGAGGTAACACAGTGCCGGGCCTTAGCCTAAGGCTCAGAACAGCATGGCGGCATAAACTAGCAGGAGATTATGAAGATGGAGAGGCGTGACTGCGGAGGGGCGGGATTAAATCAAGATGGTCTCCTGTGAGCTAACAGCCCATGGCGAAATCTCGCGGCTAACATGCTCAACTTCATGCACTCTGTAATTACCCACACTGTCTGTCTTATGGGCTCAGTTTGTTCCCAATGAAAAGTTGAAAGTGTCTCCTGGCACTGTGCTTTGTTGCACTGATTCGAAACACAAAGAGTTGGAGGAGAAGTGTGCATGGGGCGCAGGTAGTTCTCAGCTGTGCTGTACTAATCACTCTACATTTGACCCCGGGCTAAATCAGCAAGCTGATCCATTCATCAAAGTTCCAACCGAGATGAGAGCAGCCCAGCACTACGGGACGTCCCAACATGTGACAGCTGAGGCTTCCTAACAGTGTTCCTCAAAGAAAGCCCTTTCTCCTGAACATACAGTTGACCAGATTCACACACCTAGACACATACTAGGTCATTCTTTTATAGGCAACCTCAATTGTTATGCTCAAACCTTGTTGTCCCCAAAGTGGTGGGGGTCAGGATTTACATGAACGCACCCAACCAGATCATGCTGTCCGCCTACTCGGGTTAAAGTACATGCTCTCCTATTGGCTGAGAGTCCAATAGGTACCCCCACTCCATCTAGTTCCCATTACTGGTCTCAAAAAGAGACTTAACCCAATGTTGGGTCCTTCACCAACACAAGTAACCCAAGACCCCCTGCATAGGGTACAAGATGCATACAAACACCCTCAGGGTTCCTCATTTGGATGGTTCTCAGGGGGGTTCTTGCTCCAGTGGCTCATACCCACCCACAGAGGGTCAGAAAAGGGCTTCACTCTTCTACCCAGAATATATGCTGTCCTACCACCTCTACAGCATCATCTGCTGCTACCATTAGCCTAATGACTACAGGAGAGCTACAGAGTAGACTGTGACTAATTCTGCTCAACCATTCAGCTGTGGGTGCAAATGGTCATTTTTACATCCATATGGGTCGACATCTGTTGATTTTTTTGAATACATATTTTAAACAAAGGGGAAAGGCCTCAATGGAACCATAACAAGTTAAACGATCAAGTAATACCATTAAATGCTTAAGTATTTTGACAATTATTCTAGAACCTGCAAGAATTTGAGAGGTTCAGGAAGGCTTTGGGTCAGTAGATACTAAACAATTTCAGATTCCTAGTCCAGTTCCTAAGAAATGCAAGTGAAAGAGAACACATTTGAGAAATAGATATGTTTGACTTCTTAATTGTTGGTCAAGCTAATAAAGAGCAATCTCAAATAAGGTTAAAACTCAAAACACAATGTCCCATTCAAACTCACATTTACTCCCTTTAGCAGGAGAGAATTATCATATTAAATGGTTTGAAAGACATCAACATTCTTAGAGCAAGTCCTTCATTGAAATGGTGACTCTGAAATGGAAGGATGCATTCATCTGGTTTGTAACGCCTTTTGAAGTTGCTTTTCAGGCCATTAGCCCATTTCCTATTCACCAAGAGCCCGCATGATTCCCATTTTGGCACAACAAAGGCTGTTAATGAGTTAACGCCTCTGGTCCATTCTCTGTTTTCATACAGGCTGCTCCGAGGGGCCCGTAGGCTGGGCCTCCATTGGCTGTCTGTCTTTTTATTGGCTATCATAACAACTCCCAGCTGTGGGAGGGGAAGCTCAGGGTTTGAAGTTAACACAGACTGAGAGAGGTCATGCCAAAGTTGAGAGGTCAATGCATTGTTGTGCTGCCAGTGAGAAGTGTATTTAAGAGCCCATAAACAGTATTCAGCTCATTTGGCTAAGTAGCCGTCCCCACTAGTCTTTTGTGCAGGAGCATTCAGGTAGCCAATTACACCCAGAGCTCCTCAATAGAGTTAATTTTTAGTCTGCTTTGTGGTTAAGAGTCGCTTGATAGGCAAAATGGGCCAGTAATTGATGATCATTAAAGGTTGTAAAGCTGTTTGGGGTTTGGAGAAAGTGATCTGTGAATGAAAAAAGACATAACCGCTCTTCTCAGGAGGCCATTGTCAAAGCAAAAATGAATGAAACCAATGCTGGCCTGACCTTCAGTTTGTGAAGGCATAATGAGCTGGAAAAGACACAAATGCTGCAGAGAAAGAAACGTATATTTAAGGAAAACATTAAGCATTTTATTAATACTAAAAGCTGATTGCATTATTCACAGAGATGATTCATCCATATGGATGAATCTTAATAGATTCAAACTCAAAAGAAAAGCCAAGACTGAGAAATCACCATGACTTAAGAGACTTTCCAACAAAAAAAGTGTCAGAACCATGGTTCAGTGATATCAGAGGGTAACGATACCATTGTACTTTGATAAACAGCATAGCATATTTGGATTTCCATATTCATAAGGCGATGCATTTATAGGATAATATAAACTACTTGAGAATTTAGTGAGCTGCCTTGCTGCCTACATTCACAAATAGAGTTTGATACTACAATAAACATCAAAATACACAGCACACACAAGTACTGGGTAAAACAGTGCATTACTACAGTAAAATGTGAGTATATTTATAATCAGCAATTCTCACAAAGTTTTATTTTCTGTGTTGACATTTCCTATTGAAAGCTGTGCACAACAGATCGAATGGCATGTCCCCTTTTTTGAAATAGCCAATTTCAATTTTAGCCTTTAGTCACAGACTTGAATTATGGCTTGCTACTTGCTAGTGCGAGTTGGCTGCAGATGGTATTAGAAAATTGGGACATTCTCACTTTAGGGAACATTTTCTTGGACCAAAAAAAAAAAAATCCTTAAGTTTTTGTAGGTTTTTGTTTTTTGTTGCTAGTACCTCAAAGGGAAGTAAACCCAAAATGAAAATTATGTCATCATTTACATACCCTCATGTTGTTCCAAACCTGTAAAAATGTCTTTCTTCTGCTGAACAAAAGAAGATAGTTTGAAGAATGCTGGTAATCAAACAGTTGGTGGTTGCCATTGACTTGCATAGTATTTTTTTTTCTCCTACTATGGAAGTCAATAGTGCCCAAAACAGTTGTTACAACTTTTCTCAAAATATCTCCCTTTCTGGTCGGCAGAACAAAGAAATGCATACGGGTTGAATGATGACAGAAGTTACATTTTGGGTGAACTATCGCCTTTAATAATCTTTAATTTAATTTAATACGGGCCATTCCACCAAATGGGTGCCATTTCTGTCCCCAGGACATTATGTGTACAGATATGCATACAAAATAATTATTAAATACATTTTATTGTTAAGCAAAGTGTCCTGCACATTAATCTAACCGTGAATTTAAAATATATAATTTAAAAAAATTATTAAAAACTACCTAAAACCCTGAAAAATAGCATTTGGGGCGATTCTATGATTTTCATTTTAGGGGGGCTCAGCCCCCAATGAGGGTAATAATAAAAAATAATAATAAATATATTTAAAAAAAAAATGTTTGACTAATAGGGGTTATTACAAAACGTAGTGCATTTCCACTGTATTTCTTACAGGAAAATAGGTAGGTGTAACATATTACTGAATAAGCCAAATACAAGTCTTCCTGATCTCTCTCTCTCACACCTGTTTACTGTAGTTACAGACACAACATTTTACTATTTGCTTTTCTAGTACAACCCTCTTTCTTTAGCACAGCTCTTGCACATTCCCTGTAATATTTGATTATATTAAAGAAAATTTCAATGAAAATGGCAACATGATCGTTTCGAAAGCATGCCGTTCCATATAAGAGCATAATTTTCTTTGAGACCAGCTGTAGGTGAGAGGGAACACGCGAAAAACTTTACAGTAATGGGGAACCGATTGCCTCCCCCCCCATGATCGTTTGTAAACGTATTATGACGGCTGCACAGATGCCGATATGATACAATCAATCGATAAACACCACCTGTCCTCTTTTTCTCGTGCTCGTGCAGATTGAAGACTGCCCCCCCCCCCCCCCACCCTGAAAGACGGGGATAAGCCAAAGTCGCAGCTGTTTTCATATGAAATTTAAAGGGGCCCCCCCTAAAAATGGCCTAGCGATGCATGAAATATAATGTTTAAAATCCTTCAGAAATCATTTCTATTTTGTATACCTTCATATCCCATCTGTGCTTTAAATACATTTATTTCTAAATAAATCTATAATATTTTAGATACAAAACACACTTTAGTCATGTCCCCAGGTTTTCGCTCAGTCCTGTTACCCTAATACATTCCCTCTCTAAAAAACTGGCAAAATTCCACAAGATTTTTAACATGATATTGCAGCATCTGGATCTTCTGAAGGCATTGAAATGACCTAAAGCATGTGGTCTCATTTTACTTTTTGTATATTTGATGATTTTGTAATGATGACTGGGGGCATCATTATTAGCATACCATCCTGTCACCTAAATTATTTCTTAGATGTTAATTGTTTATTTTAAAAATACAAATCTTTGGTGAATCACTTAATTTGCTGAGTATCCTCGGAATATTAACATGCACTCCATGTGGCTATATTATATGGACTTGCTAATTTTGTCCTACAATTTCAATCCTGTAACTTTCAGTCCTGTTACTCATATACTCATTTATCCTATATTTATATATAGTAACTGAATAAAAGTAACAGGAGTGAGTAGTGTCATCTGATTTATTAATGTTAAATATTAGGCTACATCCATATTAATCTAGATAAATTTGAAAATTTAAATTATAAAAAAGTTTTGGCCTTCTATCTACACTGAGACAATGTTTTTGCCCAGAGAAGACTTATTTATGGTTGTTCCTGCATTGTTGTTTTATATTATATTCCTGCAAGTATGACAGAAAATGTACTTGCGATTTCTGTCCTGTGGCAATTATGTATTAGACATGGAATGGCATTTGAGTGTGAGAAAACATATCCACAGAAAAAAACTGAAAAAGCATTATTTGTTAAGTTTATTGTTTCTAATATAAATTTTTATTTAATATTTTATATTCCGTATTTTCGTTCTTTCTATCTTATCTCATGGCGTCCTCTACCCTTAAACTACCCCTAACAAAAACTTCTGCAACCACTAGATTAAACATATTTGGACTTTTTTTTTTTTACCATAGAGTTCAGCTCACTAGTCGATGTTCAACACTCTTCACATATCAGTGCGGCCATTAACACCTCACATGTGTAGTCAAACCTGTATACTTATATAATGGATACTCATTCCTGTTACCCAGTTTCATTCCTGTTACTAAATAGTTTTTTTCTTAAATAAATAAAGTTAAACCACTACTTTTTTTAAATTAAGTTTGGTCCATCAGTTATCCCATTGTTTAATAAATTGCATCATAGAAAACTGATAAGCTTGATGTTTGAGTCGCCTTTAAAATGAAAAGAAAATAAAGTGTTTGTGTACTTGAAAAATACACCTTGTGTAGATACATATTACTGTTTTGACCATGAAACCAATTTAAAATAAATGAATAAACACCTGCCTTTGGGGAAAATGAAGAATTTGTTGACATTTTTTACAGGCTTTTTTAAAAACGTAAGAGTTCTTTGCTAACTGACTGAAAAAAGCATCCATCTTCCCTTAAAAACCATGTAAAAAGTTTCCTGAGAGACCATTACAGATTTTGATAGTTCATAGTTTCTTAGCATATGCTTTCCTTAACAAAAAAAAAAGATAAATGAACTTTTTTTTTTTTTTTTGGGAAGAGTTTTGGAAGCAATCGGCACCCATTCGGTGGAATGGGCCCTAATCACTTCTGTTGATGTTGAAATAGCTGACCTACATGTAGGTCCTAATAGGACCTCACGACGTCCACTTCCTTTAAAAGTCAATAAACGATATGAAAAATGATTTAAAATGTATTTTTAGAGGAAATTTTAATATGACATTAGAACTAAAAACTATGTTTCAGAAATCATTAAAATGTACTCTTTTAATAGGTTTTTATTCATCTATTATGTGAATATAATGCACAATTACATTTTTATATATATATATATATATCTATATAATATATATCACCCTATTTCATTGCACATTCCAGTCCTAGCTGACTTATTTTCCACAAGAGTCTTCTCTCATCCATATTCCATTCTTCACTACCTTTCCCTTTTTCTTTCTTCCACTGTGTGTTTCTGTCCAGGAGAACATGATCTCTCTCTATGGCAGCCTGTGAGGCATATTGTTCTTGCTTATCATCAAATTCACTCCCACATCTGCACCAGCCGGAAAACAAACATTTGCCGAGTGAAACAAGTCATTTAGCATGGGTGTAATTGATACAACAGGGTTGCAACTACATAACTACACTCCAATCAGCACGAATCAAATGTGTTTGAGTATGTTTTCTGGCCCTCATACTTTCTAGTCTCATTTCAAGCATTTTTCTGGATCTCTCTCTGGTTCCTGTGGGCTTGGAAAACTAGCTGCGGTGCAAAAGGGCTAACCTCTGCCCCGACACCGAAAACAGCATATTAATCACAATGAAACAGCTACATTTTTACCATTATGAGCTGACAGAGGCAGTATCTATTTCCACACTCTCGCTACTCGTCTCTCACCTCTTTAAAAAAAAAATCAATAAAATGAACCTAAAGAAGGTATCACTTCATCTAAACACATTACTCAAAAACTGTGTTATCAGCGTACGTGCAGCTTTATTATGTAGATCTGATTAATGTCTTTGATAAAGGAAGGAGGAATTAATCACCGATCAGCTTTGACTGATCACGTTTTTTATTCGAAAGAAACGTTCTGTATAAAAAGTGTGATAATTTTTACGTACAAAACGCCACAGTGATAGGGTGTTGTGGATGGTTGTCTGGGCATTGCTATGAAAATTCAAGGTGTTTTTAATATGTTGCTATGCCATAGGGTGTTCTTTGTGGTTGATCAAATGTGGAAATATATCTGATATCAATTGGATATGTGCATTTGCATCTGCCATGTAAGCAGCCAGATTGGATATTTCCGTCAATGCGAGTTGTGTATCATTGAAAAAGCGACGGTGGTAAATCATGTCAACTCAGGTTGACGCTTTTTGTGTTGCCAAGTCCACTGTTTTTCCATGGAATTGGTCTACTTTTACACTGTTGCCATGGGTTGTTTTTTAGTCTGCGAGTTAAAGTGATTTCCCAGCTTGCCTGAAATATTAGTTTCATTTACAATAATAAATTAAATTAAAATTGGGTATTGGTAGCTTATTTTTCATGCCATCAGTCGCATGTTCATTCAAGCTCCGAGTGAGCTCATTTTGAGTCAGACTTGTGAATTCACTGAATTGCAGAGTTGGGGAAAGTTACTTTTAAAAGAAATGCATTACAATATTGTATTCTTCCAATAACAAAAGTAGTAACTAGGAGGACTTATACTTGTGTCAGTTTACTTTTTATGGAAAGTAATGCATTACATTACTTCTGCGTTACTTTTTGCCACCTAAGCTGGGCTTGCTTATACATTTTAATATAAAAATCCCCCAGAAAGATATATTTTAGGCAACTGTCATGGCCCTTCACATCAAAAATGACATTAATAAGCCTTAGACTGAAGAAAGTGCCTCTGCTTCCACACTTACTCCTAATTTCTCTCAACACGAGACAGGAGAGCTGTCAGTGAATGAATGGGAAGACAAAAAGTACCTTGCATTAGGCCTACTTTTTGAAAAAGCAACTCGCTATTCGCTTTGTAAGTTGAACAGTATGTGTACGTTACTATAGTTCGTGGAAAAGTTTTTATCTGATTATGTACTAATGTTACACCCAACATGCTGAATGATAACTAAGACTCGCTCTGACCTAATCATTTGAATCAGTGAGTTGTTGACTCGTGAACAGCAGGAATTTATTCAGTCCAATTAGTGACTGAATCGTTCAGTGTGATTGTGAACCGATTAAACAGATTAATTGAAAAGAATCAGCTCGTTCACGAATTGGACACGCTATTGCATCTCAGAGCAGGCAACGATTTCCCCAGTTCAAAATAACGAGAAATTACATGTTTTTAAAACATAGTTCTGTCATGACCACTCTCGGAGGGATTGGCATGGTAATGTACATGACAATGTTAATGTATTTGGTCTTGGTGGAACAGATCTGCTACGCTGCTGCTGCGGCAGAGCACTTACAGAGACTTGCTACTGCCAATACATCCACAACATGCTGCTGTGAGCATGTAAGAAATACTGCTGCTGCACATATAACACATATGAATAACCCCCATATAGCATTCACAAATCACCCCGTAGCAGATCTATACAGTTGGAGCTGGAGAAGGTGGAGGGTTTCTGATGTGCGCTGCAAACTGCTACAGCAAACAAAAGCCAGGTATATGAATATTGAGCAGTAAGCTCATTGGCTACTGATACAGGAGAGAGCCAATCAGCTGCCATGTGACAATGATGTCGCCAGGTCAGATTGAGTTAGACCTACCTGATTGCGCCATCTAGAGTTTCATGCCAAAACTCTGTATTTGGTGAAAAACTATTTGCTTTATTGCTGAAATGGGCCAGTATTACACGTTAGTAAACATTAGTACTAGTAATAAGAGTTAGTACTAGTAATCCCTACCTTAGCATGATTGCTTTTGTCTGTGAGTGCTTCTGCAAACCACATGTACAGGAAGAAATGGGATTTTAATTACTCTTTGTGTACTTTTCTCTGTGTTCTTGTACAAAAGCGCACCTGCAAATCTAGGGCAACACGTACAATTGACACTTTCTGTCTGATTTATCCGATATGCAGGTGACTATGCAGTGTGCTGGTATTGTGTTACTCTCGTGAGTCAGTGCTGTACAGCGGCACTACAAAGAGTCGCTCAATCATTAATCATCTTCACACTGCTAATATCTATATTATAAAGGAATAACCATGTTGACTCACCTGCTTTAGCCTTAGATAGAGCTTCAAAGTACGAGTCATTACGACTTATCAGTATCTGTTTGGAGATGCAAGAAACTGTTGTTGGTGTAGTTAGGAACGCCAGCCAAACACAAGGCTCGGCTCAGATATGCAGGACTTCAGATATGTTTGTTAGTCTCAAGTGGTTTTGGTTCGCTTGACAGATGGAGGATTAGGTGCTTATTGAGGGAATGACTCAGGTAGAATATTACTCTTTGAATTGATAAACTCTTGCTTTTATGCTTTTGTGTGGGTCTTTGGTTATTTATAATATGTTATAATATGTTTGCTACTAACGACAATAACAGCTTCCTGATTACTTTGGAGACCGTTACTTTGATGGAATGACATCATAGATTGTTTCTATATATATAATTTATATATAAATTTGCGTCTATGCTGAAATATTCTGAAAATCAGTAACTGAATAAAACAAAATCCCAAATATTCTGATTTCTTGAATGACCAAGCTTGCATTGTCGAGTATCTACATTTGGGGAAAAAAATAATAATATATATATATATATATCTAATATATTAATATATTATATATATATATGTGGAAAATATGTCCTGCATTTGCTGAACACCATAAATCCAGAAAAATGAATAAGAAATTACACTATAGGTTACTTAAAAGATGCAGGTTTTAGAGTTTTATTAATTAAATGTATTCATTGTAACATCATTACATATGCAATTATACAGTTGAGCATATTTATTCCCCAAATGTCATTGCTGCAAATAAATAAAATAACTTTTATATGAAATAAGAATATATTAACTTTTATACTTTTAACATTTTAACAGATTAACATGTCACTTAGTATTTGCAAGTTTTTATGACTAGTGTATTATCATATCATATTTACCATAATGCTCGAAATGCACTGAACATTGTAGAAATGATTCACAGCAGCGCCACATCTGTGGGATTAGCAGACTTCAGTTCTCCAGCGAAGCGTCTGATGACACACTGGGCGTTTTTCTAATGACTGAGTCAAGGTTGTCCACATGGCCTGAAGGGGGTTGGTCTGCCTCAAATGCACTGTAATTACCCAAACAAAGGCCAGGCCTAATTGTCCTGTAAAACAATCCAGCTGCTATTGAGCAGCAGCAGATCTTTTCTCTGGGCAGGGGTGATCCATCTTTGCGGTGTCTCTGGGACAGAAGGAGGGATCTGACAGCTTAAGCCCTGATATATAGTCATGTATTGTGTTGTGCTTTGCAGACGGGAACACAAAGGAAAAGTTAACCTGGAGGACTCCATTGTCGCCGTTCTCTCGGCTCCATGGAGGATTTGGTGATAAAAACGCACTCTTAGTGACGCACAACGCACCAGACATGAAATCGGACGCCAACACTGAATCCATTATTGATGTCTGTCTGATGACACAAAGCAAGTGTGTAACTTTAGAGAGAAAACGATGGGGGGCTGGTGTGGGAATGAAACTGCTTGCACCAGAAGAGAACTTGAAGAGACTTTTTGATTATCTTTTATGTGTTACAAGAAACCGTTCGCCCTCTTGTGAAATTCACAATTACATGGATTCCATATTTGTGAACCGGGACACAAACCAGTCCATTGGGTCAATTTTTTTTCAAACTGAGATTTATCTCATCTGAAATGAAAATAAAGCGATAAAAAGAAATAACTTTCCATTGATGTATGGTTTGTTAGGATAGGGCGATATTTGGCCGAGATACAGCTATTTGAAAATCTGGAATCTGAGGGTGCAAAGAAATCAAAATATTGAGAAAATCACCTTTAAAGTTGTCCAGATGAAGTTCTTAGCAATGCATATTACTAATCAAAAATTAAGTTTTGATATAATTTACAGTAGGACATTTACAAAATATCTTCATGGAACTTATCTTTGCTTAATATCCTAATGATTTTGGCATAAAAAATAATAATTTTGACCCATACAATGTACTGTTGGCTATTGCTACAAATATACCCCAGCGACTTATGACTGGTGTCACATATGCATGTATGTATGTATGGTATGTTGAATAGTAAGTCTAAAACAAGTTTGATAAAAAGTAATCTAAAAAGTAGTAAAAATACATTACCTAAAATGAGTAACCTAGATTACATTACTAGTTTCATGTGATCATCATCTGTAATCAGTTGTGCACTACATTGTCAAGCATCGGTCCAGCACTGTGTAAACACACACTCCTCCTCTCTCTCTCTCACACACACACCACACCCACACACAACCCCACACACACACAACCACACCCACACACCCACACCACACACACACAGAGATGTCTGGTCAGCTATCCTTGTGGGGACTCTCCATAGGCGTAATGGTTTTTCTACTGTTTAGACCGTATATTCTATTGCCCTACACACCAACCCTACCCCTAAACCTACCCCTCACGGGAAACATTCTGCATTTTTAGATTTTCAAAACAACTAATTCTGAATGATTTATAAGCCTTTTGTACCCGTGGACCTCCATTTAGGTCGCCCACGTGACACAAAAAAAAACAGTCCCCATACGTCTATGGTGTAGTCAGGTTTAAGTCCACCATAATATCTAACCAGTACCCCCATACACACACACACACCACACACACACACACAACACACACAACACACACACAACACACACACCACACACACACACACCTCACACACACACACACACACACACACACTCACACTCACACACACACAACACACACACACACACACACATGTGTGTGCCAATAACTTTTCTAGCTAAAGCAAATATTTCAGACATTCAAAGTTGGTAAAAGCCTTTAAATTCAAGTAATGATCCTTAAATGCACTGGACTGTGTGCTGGTGTCTCAAAATAATCAGTTATGGCAATTTAAACAATCATTCATTACATTTAACATCCAAAATTTGACCTTAAAGCACAAAGATGGGAAATTATGTATAGGGCAGGATTGAGTTCATCCTTGAGAATGAGATTGGATCAAGGATGTGTGTGTGTGTGTGTGTCTTCCCATTTCTTTTCAAAGATTACCCAAGAGCCTCTTTGTCTGTGTGCTTTGCCAGAGGTGGCAGAGATGCAGGATCTAAATCTTGACCTAAACAAACGGCCCGAGGCAGGTGTGAGCGACTGTTATTGATGGAGAATGAGTGAGAGATGCTCGACCTCCCAGCATTCCTATAGATAATTGCGTTTAAAATAAATTTAAACTATGATACATTTTCATTTTGTATTGCAAATGATGTGCAACCAGCATTCCCAGAACAATTACATTCATATCTTAGTACACATTTTGATGTATACCTATTTTCATAATAAGTACTCTTTTAAAAGTATGCTAAAGTGTAGGTTTTCACAAGGGAATGCTGATTATGAACAGATTGCTGTAGGGTACTATATTATGGTCATTACTAGATAATTTTGTCATTGATAGTAATGTAACAGGAAACATAAACGTCTGAGCTCTATTTTAAGCAGTTCCAGCCAAAAACATATTCCTTTACTGGTGTCTGCTGTCTTTTTTCTTTTTTCTTTACACCTGAACACCTAAGGACACATTTTGACACCAGATCGCATTTCTAACCAGCAACAGATGTGATAATGTCACAAGCAGTGTTAGCGTAATGTTATTTTGTGATATTAGAAGTTTCTTAATCACCGGAGGAAATAAAATACAATAAAATACAATAAAATAAAATAAAGACAAATGAATAAAATTAAATGAAATACATTTTAAATAAAAATGAATAAAAGATAACAGTTCAAGAAAGATGTCCATTTTTCTTGCATTGCATTTTCATATTTCTAACCGTCATTCAGACATAATGAACATTCGCACAAGAACATGCTGCTGAGTTTTCCCAGAAATCCAGACTGCATACAGTCACTAAAGATTGCTAGACTTTGAACTTCAATAGATATTGCTAAAGATTAATCAGCGTGTTTGACTTCCTTTCTACAAAATAATGACCCACAGTCTCATTCCAGAGAGAGTTTTCATAGCTGTACGCCACTCATGCAAATCATTGGTCCGTTCTGAGTGTCCGCTGTCTGCACACAGCTTTCTCACACGACAGCCACTAGCTGCACGTCGGCTGCGAGAGTTGGTCTGATAGTGAGAAATACTGCAGCTAGTGTCCAAACAAAGACAAAGGCCTGAGATACAACAGATGGACAGAAGCATTACGCCGTGTTGTGTTCCTCTAGGCCTTGTGTTAATTGGGGTGTATATAAAGAGAACGCTGGAGAGACTGGTTTGGTATTTCTGACAAGTAAATGCAAGATTAACAGCAATGATGTTTGCGCATGTTTTGGTTCAGCTGGTCATGTGAATTCACCTCGCTGAGCCAAAGAAAGCTGCTCGGTTTAGAAGTGACTTCTGACTGAGCTGCGCTTCATACGTCACTGCACTGTTGATTGTTTTTCTCCATAAAGTTCTGCCAAAATTCCGCTAATGTGACTGCATGAGTATCGTCTCATTATCAGCAAACTATGTACTTTAAGTGAGTTAAAAGAGGTAGACAAATCCTGGTGCTTTGCATTGTTTCCACACACACACACACCCAGTTGTTTTATGGTTTATAGGGACTCTCCATAGGCGTAATGGTTTTTCTACTGTACAAACCGTATTTTCTATTGCCCTACACCAACCCTACCCCTAAACCTACCCCTCACAGGAGACTTTCTATATTTTTAGATTTTCAAAAAAGCTCATTCTGTATTATTTATAAGCCTTTTGAATTACAGGGACATGTCCTCATAAATCACCTTCTCGTTGTAATACCTTTGTCATACCCATGTCATTATACAAATCTGTGTCCTCATAAACATGCACACACAACACACACACACATATTTGTGTGGTGTTGTGTGTGTGTGTGTGTGTGTGTCTACCTCTTTTATATATTATAAGTTACAAATAAATCTAACGGTCTAATAAACTGTGCCATTAGTTGTCCACATACGCAAAAGGTTTACACAGTTTACAAAATAAAAAATAAAAAAATGAATGAATAGAATGCTCTTGTGAAAAATAATTACACTTGAGCATATTTAAGAGTGATTATTACAGAAATAAAATACTTTAAAAGAATACACTTAAATGTAAACAAGTGTTTTTGGACACTTAATTGCACATTAATAACAATTAAATGAAAATTTGTTATGTTTTACACTTATATAAAAAACATTTTTTGAGCCACTTAAGTAAGAATCGTAATTGTATTTTCATGGAAATATGCTTAAAGTGTACTGCTGTATGTACTGACAAGCATTTATGATGAACTAAAATATATTTTAATATAATTTCTATTATTTTATGTCATGTATTTAAGAATTTGTATTTATGTCATGTATTTATGCTAAGAAACAGGCATGAGTGTGGATATTGTAAATGTAAAATATATTAGTGAAGTATATATATACATCTATATATATAGATATATATATATATATTAGGTGAATATAATATATCCCTATATATATATTATTATATTACAAGTGCACATTCAATACAAGGTTTTTCTTTGTACAAGAACCCTACAATTAATATATTATTGTCAAAGGATTCAGTCTTAGCATGCAAGCTGAATCGCACAAGGGTGAGTAATTGATGACAGCATATTCATTTTTATTCGAACTAATCATTTAATCACTCATTTCATGAATACTTGACAATCACTGGGCAGTGGTTCATGCTGAGTGTGTATTAGGGTGAGAGTGATGGAGCTCTAGTGGACTGCTGGAGGTCTCTGCACTGATGTTTCTGTTACTCTGAGAGCGAGACAGGAGGGCAGACAGCTGCGCGTAACACTGGGCCCGCCTCCCCCTCGGCCAGCTGCAAGCTGAGTGGAGCAAAACAGCTGTCAATCACCACAGACAGCCAATTCAGCAGCAGAGAGATGTTGACACAATGCACAGAATGATTTTGTTAGTCACTGTTCTAAACATGCTTCTGGAAATGTGAAACACTGAATAGTAAATACGTGCCAGGATGAGATCTGTGTTCGGTAAAAATATCCTTGCTGCCACTCCAGTAATGAGCTGCCATCTTCCCGTGATAGTCCCTTACATTGACTTTGGCATCTGAAGAAAGCATAAAAAAGCTGTTTCAAATTGTACAGTGTATTTTGAATCACTGGTGTTATTAATAACTCATGTTATTAATGTAGCCTGTGTTACACTGTGCTGCATTTGCATAAACACACACACAATCACACACAACTACTAAGGAGGTTCTTTTAAAGGGACAGTTCTCCCAGAAAAGTCCCCCCCCCCCCCAAATTTTTAAATTTCAGTCCTGTTTCTTTACCAAAGCTGTCACAGGCTTCAGAAGCTTTGTAATACAGCATATTAAGTCAATTTACTACTTCCATTGTGCTTCTCCCTCGTCAGATTGCTTCGTCCCTTTTCACTTTCACGATACTGAACGTTAACAAAAAAACGCAATGTTGAACGATTTCGATGAGAAGTACCGGATATTTCACATTAAATAAAAATTTTCCCAAAACGAAATAAACATGGATGAACATCAGAACATATTTTATTTCAACCGCGGAACATACCATTTTTCAAGTTTAAGTCAACCAAAATTAATCTACTCTCCTGCCTGATTTGTGGTTGGGAAACAACTGCGGCTCCTGGGCATGCGCACATCAATATAGTGTATTTTTTGTCATGCTTTACAACAATAATTACTGTTTTTGCATAATTTTTTTTAGGGTTGGAGTAGGTGTAGACATTAATAAAACACAATCTAACAGGTAGAACATTTTATTTATTGTTAGCTTCTGGCCGTAGCTGTCGGACAAGATTTGGCGTTATGATTGGTCAGATTGCCTGTCAATCAAGCTCTTTGCGAACGGTCAATTGCAAGACATAATCTTACTATTTGTAACTTGACTTTGTAACTCACAATGTTGATTTTATATCACACAATTCTGATTTTGTAACTTGCAAATGTGAGTTAATTTCACACAATTCTGTAAATTCGCAACTCCTCGAAAAACCTCGAAGAGTGTACACTCGTGTTTTTCTAACTGAGTTCGCACCCTGATTGGCAGCACTCGGCGCCTGGTCGGGAAATGTCATGCCCCTTACCATAGCCGTCTGCGAGCTTCAGTGTAAATATTGCGTCAAAATCAAATCAAATTTAAACCCGGATGATTGTAACCACTCTAAGTTCGTCTGCCTTGGGAAAGCTAGCGTGTTTCTGACATAGTGATAACACTCGTTGCAGCTCAACCAGGTCTTGTCCCATTCTTCGGTATTTGTGATATCACAAATCCCCGGAAAATATGCGTTGTAGTCCAAACGAGTCTTTCATTGTAGTTTTTGAAAAGTGATTCCTGTTAAATAAAATATCTCCTTTTGAATTGGACTTTGAGCTTTGAAACTTTGCAGACCTTTTTTATGCTCAAACAGCAACATTACAGACTAACTAAAGTTGGAAAAAGTGAAAAAGCATAATAGGACCCCTTTAAGAAACCAATAAGAACATAACCAACATAAACTTGACATTTTCATCAAGTTTGAATATGCAATTGACCAAATGAGACCAAGTGAGCCCTGCAGCTTAGTTTTTTAGTAATAAATGAGTTAAATACTTACATTTTTAGCTTTTCCTTTTTATGTTCCACCAAGGAAATAGAGTCATGTGGGTTTGCAATGACATAAGAGTGAATAAAAGGCATGTTTTTCATTTTTGGCTGAACTATGTCATGTTTTTTGCCCTTTTCAGTAATTGTACTCTTCCATAGCAAACACTACCCCTAGCATAAAGTGACTCATTCGAATTATCAGTTAATCCTTGTGAATATATAAGCAAAAGGTTAATGCCCGTCAGTCTGTGAGGATTTGTTGGGATAGTGAAATTTTTCAACTGCCACAGGAGGAGGTGGGTGGCTGAATGAAGGATCAAGCCTTTCATACAAGCCATGGCAAGTCACTTTCAGAGCCAGTGTGGGTGTAAATATGCACACATCCCAGAATCCAGTCCTCTAGCATTACCTGCCCTATTCACTTAGTGTCTTCCCATTCACAGACTTCTCTTCTCACGCTAAGTGAGCTTTAATTGCATTTCTCTGCCTAATGGATAAAAGGTTGCATAGACGCCATCACAAAACGTCCGCAGTAACAATATATAGAATGTATTTACCAAAAAGTGAAGTATGATGACATTTTTAGATCTGTGACAGAGTGAAATGGGTAGATGACTTAACTGTTTTCAGAGCCGTACAGACAAAAACAGGATCAAATGGATGCAAAATTGACCTAAATTCACTGTTAACTATAATAAACATTCCTGTTGCTCCAAAGTAGTTTAAAAATCTAGGTTTGGAAAAGTCTTGAGGAAAAAGAGCCATGTCAGGTCCACCTGTTCAAATTAAAGCTTCATTATTGTGTCTCACACTGTCGTGCATGACAATAGGAATGCTTTGAACTCGCCATCCAGTCATTGTGGGGCTTATCGTGGCATCCGCATGCTGCGATTTCATTCATTTCTGTCTTTATTCTCCTCTTTTGATTACAACTAATGGCAACAGACATGAAAGTGTTGAGTTCTTTGGGTTTAGGGTATAGTTATCGCTTGAACCCATTCACACATTTTTCATCATTTGCTGTGATTAGCTGTGATGCTGAATTCACAAAGAGCTTCAAATAGCTGCTTTACACTATCCTCATAATGGCATAAAATGTTGTAAACATTCAGGCAGAAAATATTATGCTAATTGTTGTAATGGTAGCCAAAAGAATAATGTAATAGGTTTTTCTTTGGTTATTAAGGGTTTATTTGAGCATATGACTTTTATATTCACCTAGCTGTCCTGATGGCTATCACTTAAAATATATAAAAATAGAAAACAGTTATTTCAAATGATAATAAAATTTCACAATTTCCGTGTTTTATATTTTTGATCAAATAAATACAGTCTTGGTGAGCATAACTTTCAAAGACATTAAAAAAATCGTACCAACCCCAAACATTTGAATGTCAGTGTAAATTTCAAGACATAAGTTAAAACTATCTGAGAACTGGATTAAGGGTTTTGGAAACCCCTGTAATACGTATACGTATCTTGATTTCACCACGGCTCATTTAGACTCTCTAGACCTTCTCATTTTAAGCTTGCATATACCTGTCCTATCTAAAAAGGCCTAACAGATGTAATTGGCCATGACTTTACAGAAGATCCTTGCACATGTCTTTTCAGACCCCATTTTACTCCCCTATTTCTCCCCCTTTACCCTCTTTTCAAAAGAATGGTTACTGGGGAAGCGATTGAATAGTTCAGGAATCTGCCACCTCCTGGGGTTTCGCCCCTCCCTAGCAATGGACACACTTCCAGCATTTGTTTTCCTGAACAACACAGATGGAAGACATGGAGACAGTTGGGCTGCTCTGGGTGAGGGTTATCGCAGGTAGTTGTTAGATAGGTGTGAATGGCTACACTTTTCCATACACAACAGGTAGGACTTTAGGTGTATGGAGGAGGCCAGTGTCTAGCAACATGAGAGATGTCCCCAAATTTACAGACTTGACCCCACTTAGGTATTTCCATCAAAAAAAGGGATCTGAAAAACTTTCAATTTGACCAGACTTTGAATTTCAGCGGATCCATCTCCGCATTTGAGGTTTTTTGTTTCAATTGTGACTCATCACATTCATCAGATAATGTAAAAATGTACTTATTTCTGTAAGATTCATATAATCAAGGAACTACTTTATCATTCAAAAGTTTCAGGTCTGTAAAATTGTTAATGGTTTTTTAGAGAAGTCTTTTTTTTGCTTACCAAGGTTTTATTTGATTAGAAAATAAAGAAAAAGAAAAATACAGTAAAAACTGTAATTTTGTGTAATATTATTTCTATTTAAAACAGCTGCTTTCTATTTTAATATAATTTAAAATGTAATTTATTCATATGGTGACAGTTGTATTTTCAGCATCATTACTCCAGTCTTCAGTGTCACATGATCCTGATTTGGTGCTTAAGAAACATTTCTTATTATGAATGTTGAAAACTGTTTCTTTGAAGAACAGAAAGTTTAAATGAACACCATTTACTTAAAATTAAAATAATTTATAACAATGTCAATATTTCCGGTTTTATTGTCACTTTTGATTAATTTAATGCATTCTTGTTGAATGAAAGTATTAATTTCTTTAAAAAACAAAAAACTTTAAACTAGTGAATGATTGTAATGCCACAGATTTAAGGAAGGAAGGTATTCTTTTACAAGACTGTCCAATTTTTCTGGATTTGTGTGGCCTACTTCAACCCCTGTTTTAGATTCCAGACCATTTAGGCAACTAGACTCCATGTACATTGTTTGTGGGATCACACAATGAATCAGTCGACGTTTCTTTCCACGCCCAGGTGAACCGTTCTAGCTGGCCTGCTCAGACATGCACTTGAACTTTGAAAGAGGAATGAAATTTAAGGAGAGCACACGAGTATGTAGTTAACACTCACAAAGGCTCCACACCTGAATGAACAGCGCTGAATTTCAGCAAGTGCGCGCATGTACAGGAGAAATAAAAGTTTGAGGTTTTGTAAGAATGCGAAGTAAATGTAAACTAATGGAAAATGGGGTGTGTTTCCAAAAACAATAATCCTGAAATGTGGAGGCAGGTCTTCTTAAATCAAAAGTCTGGTCAGCTTGCTGAAAACCGATAACTACAGCCATTGTATAGTGGTTTTGTAAAGCATTGCTTAACACACACACACACTAAAGTGGTATGTTTGTCCTCAGGTTTCAAGCTGAAGGACTTCCTGCATGAAAATGAAACCCTTTCCACGTTCCTCCAACAAAACGCCTCCTTTTCCCATAATTATGTACATAATGTGCTGGAAGCTGATGTGAATCTTGAAAAGGTGAGAATGGAAAAGCATTATTTTAAAGCATAAATGGTGACCATGACTATTGTCGTTTTCCATTGTCCCACTTCTTCCATGCCCAAGCGGGAAAAAAAGACAAACTTCACACTTGCAGTACTGTAATTAATTGTATAGAGTTTGTAAGGCATGGGCATTGTTTCTAGATTGGTTTTAATAGTTTATCCCACACATGCTGTTAAATTGCTCCTAGGAATCAGTTAAAGAGAGGAAACCAGCATGCAACATGCCCTCAGGGCATTACACAATCTACAGTCCTCATAAATGACCATAAGCAGCCTAGTTTTACCCTAATGTACCCTCTTGATGTGTATTTAAGGCATCTAGGCTAAGTGCCTTATAATGTCCCTGCCCTGATAACAAACTCATGGGTCATATGAACAGCTCTGTCCCCTTCTATCTCCAAAACCCCTCACGGATCACATGAACACCTTTTATCTGCTGTCACATCTACCGCTTATCACGATGCTCCTCATGTTTTAGGTGCTGATCAAAGGTTTTGGCGTCCATCTGAGAGACATGTGCAGCACCACCACACTTGAGGATTTTGTGAGCATCCCAGACAAAAGGGTGGCGAGATTCACCCAGGACCTCATCTGCAGCTCTCCCAATAGCTGGCTAGACCAGGCAGAGAGACACTTCAAGTCCAACTTGGATTTCCTCAAACCTATTAGGGTAAGAAAAATGGTACAGTGAATCAAAATTAACATATCTGATACACATGCTTTCAAAGAATCCAACAAACAAACAAATTTGGTATTACCATAAAAATATTTAATAATAAATATTCAATTCTGTGAAGTCACTTAAATGATCATATATTAAATGTATCATATCTAATAAAAACATAAAGATTTGTCCAGTCATTATTCTACCCGAAAAATCAAAAGAAAAGAATAACCAGAAAATAATTAATAAATATTCCAATTTTCCTTTTTTTTTATGTGGGTGGAATTTATTATTATTATTATTATTATTATTATTATTATTATTAGTGGTCGACCGATATATCGCCACAGGCGATAT